>CM031469.1:18929753-19452132 GCA_018397935.1 Propsilocerus akamusi | reverse complement strand
AACTTGCAGTTTCTATAATGTCATCTTTACATCGCTTTCGGGGTTTACCTACATTTCTTTTATCTTTTGGTATCCATTTTTCAATTTCGGAAGTACATCTTTCATCATCGAAATCTCGCTTACATGACCGGCCCATCTCCATTTCATTTCCATTGCTTTAACTACACTCTTTTATCCGAGAACATTGTCTTATTCTGTCATTTCTAATGTGATCTTTCCGAGAAATATTCATCATAATCCGTTCCCATCGCTCGCTGTCACCAATATTTTTGGAATTTTGATCACAGGGTCCAAGTTTGAGACCATAGGTCCAGACTGGTAACACACAATGTTCATCAAGCGCCTTTACCAATAAAGTGGAATGTCTTTCATGAAGATTTCCTTTAGGCTGATGTCTTCCAGGCTGATGATCTTGCGTCTATTTCTTTCTCTGTGCGATTATTAAATGAAACCACTTGACCAAGATATTTGAAATTTTCAACAACTTCTAAATCATTTCCGGCAATGATAAATCTTCCATCATTTGTGTTGGTCATAATTTTTGTTTTGTCCCAATTTAACAACAATCCGACTGACCTTGAAGTGTCAACAAGCTCTTTGATCATCGCAATTAATTCTTCCTTGGTTTCAGCAAAACAACAATATCATCAGCAAAGCGAATATTTGAAAGCCATTTTCGTCCAAGATTTAGTCCTCTATTATTCCAACACAGACCCATAAAGATCAATTGTAACACCGCATTAAATAATTTTGTTGATAATGGATCGCCTTGTCGTACTCCTTTTTCTATTTTGAATGATCTTCCCTCTTTCTCAAGTTTGATTTTCGCTGTCGATTTTTCGTAAATATTTTTGATAATTCTGATGTATTTATCATGTACTCCTTGTAACTTCAAAGCTTTCCACAAATAGGGATGTTCAATTGAATCGAATGCTTTTTGATAATCAATGAGTCCAAAGTAGATTTTCTTATTGAACTCTCCACATTTTTCCACGATCTGATTTATTACAAACAAATGGTCTGATGTTGCAAAATTTTTACGAAATCCAGCTTGTTCGGGTGGTTGATGTTCATCCAGCGTAGTAGTCAAACGGTTAAGCATGATTCTCATGAAAATTTTGTGTGTATGAGAGACTAAACTAATCGGCCGATAATTCTCAATTGATGATTTGTCCCCTTTTTTGTGCAGCAGAATTATATTACTTGTTGTCCATTGATAGGGGATAACCTCTGAAATGAGAACATTATTAAAGACTGAACAAACAGAATTTAAACCATTTTCATCGAGAATTTTAAAAATTTCGATAGGTATTTGATCACTCCCTGTTGCCTTATCACTTTTCAAACAATGTAAGGCAAACTGTAACTCTTCTATTGTTATTTCTTCAACAGTGCAATCATCTATCAGCTTCATAGAACTTTGTTGCAATCTGCACTATTTCTTCTCGGTCCGATTTCACACTTCCATTACTATCTTTTAGTCTTTGAATCCAAGATTTTCGTTTTTGGAAACCATTTTTTGCATACTTCAAAGTCGTTCTATTTGAAATTGCAAGCTCGATTTGTTCTCTTGTAAAATTGCGTTCATCTGCCCTTGCCATTTTATTTGCTTTTTTTCTTTGCAATTTAAATTCAGTGTTAGCTTGAACACAGGAATAACGAATCCTTTTTAATTCTTCCCTTCGCATTATTTCCATTTTTGTTTCTTGGCAGTAAATGGGTGGCAAGTTTTTTGGAACCCTAAAGATTTCTGCCGCGACTTGAAGCGCTTTTTCCATTTGATCGTATGAATTTAAATGATATTCAAATGTCTGCGAATATTTTTGATTGAAAGATTGGATTTTTGTTTCATCTTCGACCACACAAACTTTCGTTGATGCATGATGTTTCATTGATTTTCTTATTTCAACGTTAAATACCATTCTAACTAAACGATGATCAGATGAATAATGGAATCTATTTAATATTTAGTTTTATTTAGTCGAAACTGGCATTAAAATATAATGATAGGGCAAATTGTCAAATGTCTTCTTCATTTGTACTCAGTGTTGCGCTTTAAACGTTCACGTATTATGAACAGACTTGCTGGCACTCCTTGGAGCAGATTCTGAATGAATTTGACTCACATTTACAAATAAGTATTATACCAAACATGTTTTCACTTATGGGAGAGAAATATTGATTTGTGTAACGGTAATGTCAAATCAAAATCACTAGATGTGGTGCAAAATAGAGCACTGAGACTCATAACTGGTGTCCATGGAAATTGCTTCTGGGATTGTACCAATAAAGAATACAATGGAAAAGTATCCATAATGCGGACGCGGGAATTTATTGTTCACTTTTCAAAATCTCGCGTTCTGCTTTGATGGTGAAGTTTCTCTAGCTCTGTTAGATTGTGAAACGAGAGAGAGAGATTTGAATATCAATAATTCGCCCGCATTATTATTCAAATAGCTAATGAGAATATAGAAATTAATTGTAAATAATGTCTGTTACACGCTGGACTTCGGAAAATGTATCAAGCACTATGTGAGAATAGTCAACGATTTTCCTTCAACAATATACCGTTTGACTATTCTCATGTATCGAGGGATATAGTTATGGATAATTTAGGATTGTTAAAAAGCGGTTATATAAAGGCATTAGAGATCACATTTTGGAGATGTTCAGATCGATAATTCCGCTCACAAACAGACCGATTCGATTCGGCCATCTTGATGATTACTTCATCGCCCTTGTATATTACCTCGACAATGTCTCAGATCACAATCCTTGTTTAAAAGCGCCCAAATGGGTGAATTGGCCTATTTGAGTCCCGAATAATAGATCTGAACATCTCGAAAAAGTAATTTTTAATACTATCGTATGATCTCTCTCTTAAGATCCCCATTTTTTTATCGCTGTTTTCGACATAGTTTCCCGATCTGCGGAACTGAAATTTACGAGTGCATGATTATAAACCAAAATGATGTAGCAATGGCTATGACCCAAATTATTATAAAAAAGTGCTACCTCAACTGTTGCTTAGTCGTCAACACTGCGCTGTTCGTTTAGTTGGCAGGACAAAAAAAGCTCATTTATGACGTTTAAAAAAAAAAAGATCAATGGGCGAAGTTAATAATGATAAATTATACATACCGTGAAGCTAACTAATATCCACCAACGAATAAATATTTAAGCCTTCTGTTGTTCCACCTCCGGTTGTTCTTCCACTTCTGCCTTCGGTTGTTGAGACCACAAACGTTGACACACTAGAACACGGTCCGGGCATTCCAGGCATTTCGACAAATCGTGTTTGATAATTGGATAAATCATTTGAAGCTCGCTGACATCTACACCAGTTTCAGTTTAACCTGCGGTTTCTTTGTCTTCATCAGAAATACTCAGAAATACTCATTTGTTAAGCCTGAATTGCAAGCAAATAAAAGCCTGTCGAGCCACTTGGATGAACTGGGTCTAACTGTTGGCCAGCTTCTTGTCCGAGAGTCGATTTGACCTGCGGAACAGCGCTTGGTCTATCGGAACAACAACCTCATCAAACTCATCTTCCAAACTTCAAACTTATCTAACAGATTACAATGCTCGTAATTTTATCTGACATTTTCACAATTTATAAAACTCAATACCTACGAAAAAGTAATTAATTTAATTTTATTTAGCCGGGGACATTTTGTCTTTTATGGCTTTCTTTTTTACAAATACATTGAATCAGTTAATTTAACTGTATAAAGAATTTAACTGTATAATTAGAAAAAATAATTGTCTTTGCTAAATTTTAAATTTCTGAAGAATAATTTTTTAACGAAATCTTGGACAGACAGTCAAGTTCCGTTTTAACTATATTTTAAATTAAAACAAAAATATTCTCAAGTCAAGTTGACAACCTGGGTTGAAATTGAACGAAGTAAAACTTGTGAACTTACAATTGAAGGAAAGAAATACTTTGGAAGAAAAAATAAGTGCGAAAATGGAGCCATAGTAAGAAGCTTTCGGCACCATATTAGGTATAATCGTTTTAGTTTTAAGCTCAAACATATAATAAACTATAACAACGCAAAATAAAATGTGCATTCAAAGGAAATTTTGAATGCACAAGTTCGGAAACAAGAATAGAAAAAAAGTGTTGCAAATTCTTTCTTGTTGCAATCTGTTCATTATTTTAATAATATATGCTATAGAGTCGCGCGATTTCTATGGCAAATGGCGTCGAATACAAATAGTGGCGATGCAACTAAAAAGAATAAATCGTCAACAAACGAAAATAATTACAACAACAAGAATTTCAACCAGAAAAATAAATCGCGAAACCACAAATCTACAACCAGTGATAAGACGACTATGGATTCAAAAAATGGAAATGGTTCTGGAACGAGCGACAAGACAAACAAAAATAATCAATGCGAAAACAAGAGTTCAACATCAGATGAAGGTAAACTTTGTTAATTGTGTCAACCAAAATGTTTCACAAGTGAAGACTTTTGATGCTCCTTTTTAGATCGTTGCTGGAAATTTCGACCACCACCACGAGGTTTCACTTCGGAATCATATGTTGTCTGTCAAAGTTTTATAGAAAATGGTATTTGTAATTTCGGGAACCAGTGCGTAGAAGCTCACGGCGACGATGAGTTAAAAGAATGGAAGGAAAGATTTGACTATCGTAAGACAAATTTGGAAAGAACACTCAAATTACAATATGGAAAAACCTACACCGAGGAAGTTCTGGAGAGACTTCAGCAAGCTTCTAATCCTGAGAAGATTATGAAAGAAAAACTTGCTGGAGTCGATGTGTACTATTCAAATGAATTAAATCTAACTGTCAGCTCGAAAACATGCAAACGAGAATGGATTTTTGTGTTTAAGACGGTAAAAAAGTTAAAAGCAGTTGCACTCCTGCAAGATGAACATCGAACGCATTTCTCTATACGGCAAGTTTTCCTCGGAAAGTCTTCAAAAAAGTCGAGTGACGATAAACAAGTGCCGCCGCCGCAAAGTCAACCTGCTTCGCTTACAACCGACCAAGAGTGGCTAGTGAATCTCGATGCAGACAAGAAAAGTGATGATTATCTTGATGGTGAAACGCTCGTTCATCGTGTAAAAATTGGATTTTCTACTGATATCTATGGTATGTAGTTACAACGATTTATGATCTTTCATTATTCCTCAACATTAATTGCGTCATTTATTTCTTCAGGTACCTTTCGGCAAGCTGTGTGCTTTGAATTTTTTGGATCAGAAGCTCTTTTAGTGAAGCATTTTTGTATTGATGTAGTCCCCGTTGACGAATATGATAAGATTCAAGAAATTAAAAATGATATTCTTACTGTGACCAGAACTCGATGGAATTCAGCGAATGCTAATCTCGTTCCTTATAAATCGGCGCAAACTTATAGCGTTCACAATGCAACAGCAACTCAGGATACTGAGAGAGAAACGGAACTGATGGATCGCTATCCATGCCCGCAAGCCGATACATTTGTGTTGTCCCAGAGTACCATAAGCGGAAAGCTTTCGGATGGAAATTATCAACAATGGATGCATACATTACTTTATATCGAAGAAATCGCGCGCTTTGATTTAATTGCAAAATTCAATTTAACGACAAACTTGAAGATTACAAATAACTTCATTTTATCGCCAAACGGTATGGCAACATCAACAGCTAAATATTCGCATTCGGGTGAACTTTTTGGAGTTTTGGTAAATATAAAATTTGATAAAGATTTTGCCTCTTAATCGAAATTTCCATTGACTTTTAGGAATTGTTTCAAAATATTTCCGAAGAAACGCCGCCGGGCTATTTGATCTTGAACAATTGCAATTCACTTTATTTCACGAAACAAGAAAAGAAGTCGGAATCGAAGCCAGACGTTTATGAAGCGTTAATTGAAGATAAAAGCAAGAATGTCATTTATCTGAAGCTCTCAGCAGATACTGTCAAATCATTGAGTCTTAAGCATGACGATCAAGTGAAGGTTGACATTCAATTTCAACCGAATCGTCTGACATATTGCGAATGGCATATGGCAATTGATAAGATCGCTGATTATAAAATTCTATTTCCCGACATCTCCGATCCCGATATTCCATGGAATCCATCGCGACAATTTGATTCATCACTTGAGAAACTTAACTCAAAACAAAAGGAAGCAGTTGTGACAATCACGTCACCGATAAATATTCCACTGCCACCGATTTTACTCATCGGTCCATTCGGAACTGGTAAAACTTTTACATTGGCACAAATCATCAAGCAACTGCTGAATCAAAGTGATGCTCGCATCCTTATTTGTACGCATTCAAATTCAGCTGCCGATTTATACATTCGCGAATATCTTCATCCATGGGTAGAAGAAGGAATTAAAGATGCGAAGCCTTTGCGAGTTTACTACCATAAACGTTGGGTTGCAACAGTGAATTCAATCGTTCAAAAGTACTGCTTAATTGAGACAAAAACAAACACAAGAGTCTTTAAACGACCTACAGTAGAAGATGTTTATAAACATAAAATTGTTGTAGTCACGTTATCAACATCAATGGAGCTTGCAAGTTTAAATCTTAAGAAAGGATATTTTACCCATATTCTACTTGATGAAGCCGCTCAAGCGCTAGAGTGTGAAGCAATTATGCCATTAGCATTAGCCGATACAAACACGCGAATTGTGTTGGCTGGAGACCACATGCAAATGTCACCGGAGATTTTCTCGAATTTTGCGCGTGAAAGAAAGCTGCACGTGTCGTTGCTAGAGCGTCTTTATGATTATTATCCGGCAACTTTTCCAACGAAAATATTGCTGTGTGAAAATTACAGAGCCCACGAAGCCATCATAAAATTCACATCAGAGTTGTTTTACGATCAGAAGCTTATTGCATCAGGAAAACAACCGCGACATGAAAAGTTTTATCCACTCACATTTTTTACAACGCGCGGCGAAGACATTCAGGACAAAAACTCGACAGCATTCTACAACAATGCGGAAGTGTATGAAATTGTTGAACGTGTTTGTGAATTAAGGCGAAAGTGGCCGGCATCTTGGGGAAAATTTAATGATCAAAGTATTGGCATTATGACGCCATATGCGGATCAAGTTTTTCGCATTAGGTCCGAATTGCGCAAGAAACGCATGGCAGGCATTTCAGTGGAACGCGTATTGAACGTGCAAGGTAAACAATTTCGTGCTGTTTTCCTGTCAACTGTTCGAACGCGAAAAACATGCACAAACAAAACAGAAGACATTGATTATGGATTTTTATCGAATTCAAAACTATTAAACACTGCGATAACACGCGCTCAATCATTGGTGTCAGTCGTCGGAGATCCCGTAGCGCTTTGCTCCATCGGACGTTGTCGCAAAGTGTGGGAAAGATTCATTGAGATTTGTCATCTCAACAAAAGTCTTTTCGGCATAACTTGGCAAACGCTGAAATCTCAACTCGATGGCGTTGAAATGAGAAAGAACTACATCTTAAATCCTCTCGCACCCGAATTCATACCAAGAGCACATCAAACCGAGAGCTATTTGCGAGATCAGATTATGATGAATAATCGAAAGTATGGTCCAATGATGATGCAGCCCCATACACAAATAACACCAGGACATCATAATCATCCGATGAATTTTCACCATTCACAGCAGCAAGCTCCAATGGCGCATCCATCGTTTCATCCTCATATGCAACAAGGAATTCCGCCACCATCACAACAACAAAATCATATGATGGGTCCACACAATGGACCATTTCCCAGCTTACCACCAACGGGACCGCCACAAGGATTCAATAATAATCTTATGACTCAACAATTTCGACCACCTTATCATCCGATGGGTCCAATGCCACCGCCTCAGCCCCCGCAAAATAATGCGCAACAATTTCCACCCTTCAACAGTAATGGAGTGTTTAATAATTTTAATCAACCAAGCGCAATGCCTCATGCACAATCGCATCCACCAATAATGCCCAATTTTCATATGAATCAACATTTGAATACAAACAACTTATGGAGTTCGCCGAATTCAATTTATGCATCGGGCATCGATAAAACACCATCAGGGGGAAATCCATGGCCAATGAAGCTTCCAGCGTTATCACAACAATCGCCGCATCAAATAAGGCCTCCAATTGCATCGCAAGTTCCACCACTTAGACCTCCAATGGGACCACAACATGGACAAATGTTCACACCACCACCACAATTTCATCATCAGCAGCAACCACAACAACAGCCAATGAGTTCCTTTCAGAGCTTACCCAAATTTCCGCCAGGATCGATTGGTGACATGAGTCCATTCAATGGTGTCCATGGAACAATGGATTTAAGCGCAATGTCCAATCAAACATCAAAACTAACGCTGAATGAGTTAATGTCGCAGCCAGATTTAATGGAAAGTTTAAAGAAAAGTGAAAAGGACATTCAATTCCTTCATAATGTTCATTTTCCTGAACAGAAACATCAATTCGCAATGAACGCTATTGCACAGCAACAGTCCTCAAAACTCGAAACGCAAAACATTAATGCGAGTGGTAATGCACACTTACTGCCACCAAATATGACATTCTTGGATGTTGCTAATGAATCGAGAGAATTTCAATTTCGTTGGTTTATGAAACTTTCCGAAATGTATGGACTTGGACAAGCTGATAAGTTTGCCGAGATTTTACGTGAATTAACCTCGATTCTATCAAACAATGGTAACAAAGTGTCAGCATCAAATCACGCTTGCACAATGATTAATGGAATTGATCCGGCAAAAAATTATATGCATTTGATGGAATCAAAGTCGGAAGGAAAAATCAATCAGATGTTGAAGCCGGGAATGAATGATAACATTGCAAATAAATTATTTCAATCCGATGAACTTGATTCGATTTTCATCAATTCAATTCAAAATCAAAAATTCGAAAACGATTTATTGAGCACAATGGCAAAGGACAATGACTCAAAATCAAAAGCATCTAGTTCAACAATGTTCCAACAGCAACAGCAGCCACCATCAACAAGTTCCAGTTCAAATTTTGCCGATCGCAATATTCTGAACGGCATAGATCTGTTCAATTTGTCGTCATCAAAACCAATCGATTTAGAATCGAGCGTTCAGAGTCCACAGCGCTCCGTTCCGCTGTATATGCGGCGCTCAGCAGCGCCACAAAATAAAAATTTTGAATAATTCACTCCAGTGTGGTTGGATGGGAGTGCATGACGTTTTTTTTTTTAAATAATTAATCTTACAAGAAATCTTATATATTCGAACTAATTTAGTCTAAATTTAGTCAAAGAAAAAGTCAAAAAAAAAAAAAAAAAAAAAAAAAAAAAAAACAAAAAAAAATGTCAAAAAAGAAAATCATGATGAAATTAAAATTACAAGAAAAGAAAATCTATAAGTCGTAAGCATCTTAAATATATAAATTCATTTTATTATTGTGATTATAAAAAAAAAAACTTTTCTAAAAAAAAAACGCAAAAAAAAAAAATAAATAAATATATTATGACTTTTAGTTTTTGTGGCTGGGTAAAAGTGTAAAAGTTGCGGATGAAAAAGAAAAGCTGAGCAGATTTTAAGATGTTTGATTTAATATGTAGAGAACTTTTATAGTGTGAGCTACTTCTAAGATTGTAAATGGTAAAGAACAAAAAAAAAGAAGCAGAATGGACGCATAAAGAAAGAAAAATTACATGTTCTTTATATTAATAACCAATTATTTTTTTATATAAAAACAAAATTAAGTATAATTAATTAATAAATAAATTACTATCTAAACCAGTGTAAACACACAGCAGAGCATTCAACAACTCTTTTTTTTTTTTTTTTTTTATTTATTATTGACATTTTTGCCACATGGGATTTTCATTGGAAAACCCTGTGAGAAGAGTTTTCCAGTATTATGGCGCATGAATTTTGCACATTGAATAAAGTTTTCCATTTCCAGTGAGGGAGAGTAGAGATGGCAATTGAAGAAGACGAAGGAAAAAAAGAAAAATCCATTTTTTGTTTTCAAAATATCACAAAAAAGAAAATTTCATTAATTTTCGTCATTTGCGCGAAAGGTTTTGCAGATTTTTAAGCGTCTTGAAGATAGTAAACTCAGAGTGAAGATGGATTTTGCAACTGGTGGAATTCAAGGCGGTTTCTATGGTGCTGGAATGGCTGGTGGACGTTTTGATCGTAAGATTTTAATATTTTTTGTTTTGCCTTAATCAAAGTGAAAGTTATTTTGGACTGCAGACCTTAATTACTGAATTTCCTGCTTTTAGCAATCACCTTCATACAACGACCGCCGATTATTGTTCGTGCTGTCTGTTGGGTGAGTTGAAAATTCATGGTTATTTTAGGATTTCTTCCTTTTTTTTCGGGAGTTGGTCACACACAAAGTGATTCACACCCCCACCCCTCGCCAAAAAAAGGAAAGGAAAATCGATAAAAATTTCAAGTGTCACTTGAATGTTGTGTAATCATTTTGAATGTTGTTATGGTTGTTTTTTTTTTTTTAGGTTTTTTCAATCATCATTTTTGGATCGATCAGTTCCCAAGGCTGGACGAAGAATGAGAGTGGCAAGGAAGTTTGTATAATAAATGGCAATGGCAGCGCGTGTTCGTACGCTGTTTGGGTTGGTTTAATTGGTTTCTTTGCATCGATGGGCTTCATTGTTGGCGAATACTTTTTCGAGCAAATGAGTTCGGCCAAGTCCAGAAAACACTTCGTCATTGTCGATTTGGCATTTTCATCATTGTGGGCACTAATGAACTTCATTGGATTCTGTTATATCAGCAGTCAATGGAGTAAATCAGAGGAACCACCAGTCGGCTCAGGAAATGTTACATTCGCAATTCTATTCTCATTCTTATCGACGTTCACATGGGTCGGATGCGCTTATTTTGCATTCCTTCGCTATAAAGCTGGTGTCACTGAAATTCCATTCCAGTCCACCTATGAAAGTGATCCAGTGAATCAAGCAGCATATTCCAGTTATCCAGATGCTAATGAAAATGAACAATATCATGAACCACCTTTCGGTACGCAACAGCAACAACAACCAATGGCCGGACAAAACTTCCAGGCACCATCATATTAAATTAATTACAATTTATTTCATTTTGAAATTGCGAAAATGACCATTCGATGTGTTCGACAACAACAAAAAAAAAATACCAAGACAAGATAAAGAAAAAAAAACTGAGATGAGATGAGAACACCCGCGACGAGGAGCCAATTTATCAGTGACAATTCAATAAAAAAAAAAAAATTTTAGCTTTGAATGTGGGAATTGTGGCAAAATGCATATTAAATTAATTTCTAACAAAACAAAAAATGCGATAGTCTCTTAAAAATAACTATCATATGATGATAGAGGCAAGAAACATTTTTAATTATCAGTATTATTGTAAACAAAAACATTTCTGGGCTCGGAAGTTGAATGTGATTGCGATTGGTAAAGATTCCTTTAATTGAGTTGAACTCAAACATATTTTTGTTTCTAATATCTTTTGATTTATCTTTCCCACAAACCGCACACACCAAAAAGGTCAAAGGAATACTCAAAAAAAAAGGAAGTTTTCCTACAAAATTTGATATTTAAGTATAAAGTTTTTTTTTTAATTTAATAATCACTATCAATAATTAAAGTTATTAAGTATTTATAGCATAATTTGACTCAATTTTAAAAGTATAATAACGGCGTTACATGTTAATTGGATTTAAAAGAAAAGAAATTACAATTAATTTAAAAGTTCATTGATCTCGGTAATATTTTATTACAAATTGTGACAACAGCATCTGCGTTCTAGCGTCATTTCATAATCATCATCTTATTGTTTTACATTTTGTAGAATCGCGAAATATGGAATGCAAAGTTACACAAAAATTAAGCTTAGTAAGAATGTAAACGTAAACGTACAAACGTACCTACTCACATTAATCGGTTTAAAACTTAATTGTTGAACGAATGAATTCATAATGCAAAAAAAAAAAGACAAAAGCAATGACAGAAAAGCGCCCACCAATGAAAACTGAATATTTTAGCAATCAAATCATATCTTTTGAATCTGATGCTGCAAACTATGTAACTACTTTGGGATTCAAAGTTTCCCTTTCAATTGCCATAACTAAAAAAAAAATCTACGCAACAAAACTAAATTCATGGAATCACAAGTAGCTGACAATGAATGAATGTATTATAATTAAACGAAAATGAAATAAAAATTGAAATAAATTTGTTGGAAAATTTGATGTTTCACTAATCTTTCAAGTTGTTCTCGCTTCGCTGGGATTCGTCTATTCCTCTCATGGCATTGAACTTTTTCTCTCAGCGGCTCTCCATCATTTTGTCTTATCACTTATAAAAAAAAACAAACTTGCTCCATACCTCCAAATAAATAAATAATTTTTCACTCGGCAAACTTTCAATCGTCAGCTTCTTAGTTCACGTACGGCAGCAAAAAATATTCGTTCGCACGCCTTCAGTAAAATGGCTTCAATCACTAAACTCGTTGCATCACGCGGAGTGCTCTTGTCAAACTACACTCGCCGGTTCTGTTCTGCGGCTGGTAGGTGCAAATATATTGCTATACACTCAAAATGCCGACATTTTGTAGCATACATTTATCATGGACTTTGATCTTTCTCAGGCACACAATTTGAATTGATCAAGAAGGAAGTGACTGGAGAGAAACAGAATGTTGGTTTAATTACACTGAATCGCCCGAAAGCGTTGAATGCATTGTGTAATGATCTGATGAAGGAACTCAGCATTGCACTGACGCAATTCGAAAAAGATCCATCGATCGGTGCCATCGTCATCACGGGAAGTGAAAAGGCATTTGCTGCTGGTGCTGATATTAAGGAGATGCAGGGAAATACTTATGCTCAATGCATTCAGGGAAATTTCCTTGCCGATTGGACGCAAGTGTCTAAAACGCAAAAGCCAATCATTGCTGCTGTTAATGGATATGCCGTAAAAAAATTAAAAATAATTTTTCTATGCTGAACATTACGCAACTAAGTAAAATTTTTTTGTTATCCATTTTTAGCTTGGCGGCGGCTGCGAATTGGCAATGATGTGCGATATTATCTATGCTGGTGACAAGGCAAGATTTGGACAACCTGAAATTGCAATTGGAACAATTCCCGGAGCTGGTGGTTCACAACGATTAACCCGCGTTGTTGGCAAATCAAAAGCAATGGAAATGTGTTTGACCGGAAACATGATAACAGCTGAAGAAGCTGAAAAGTCCGGATTGGTGAGTAAAGTGTTCCCTGCCGCTGAATTAGTTGGTGCAGCTGTTAAGCTCGGCGAAAAGATTAGCAGTCATTCACCATTGACTGTGGCATTGTGTAAGGAAGCTGTTAATGTCGCTTACGAGACAACATTACAAGAAGGCTTGCGATTCGAGCGCAGAACATTCCACGCTACGTTCTCAACAAAGGATCAAAAGGAAGGAATGAAAGCTTTCATTGAGAAGCGTACACCAAATTTCACAGCTGAATAGTTTTGAACTGTGACGTCTCTCACATCACTAAGTGCATTTATTAGATTTTACTGCCTGATTTCCTTATCAAAGCATTTGTCCATCGAATGGAAAATAAACAACTTCATTTTGTAATCTAAATTTTCTTGATAGCAGTTATTTTTATTTCTTTGAAGTTTACTTAAATTAAGTTAATATTTTTAATTTGCAACTAGATATTCTCAGCAACTCCACACTTGTCGTGGCTTCATGAAATGGGAACAAGTTTTAAAGCCTGCAGCTTTTATATTTGAAGCACGTATGTGAACCTTATCACAGTCAGCAAAAAAAAAAAACTCGCTTAGGGCTCATCGTTTATTGACGAAACGTAGCTTAGCGATCGTGACAAGGTTGATGCGTGATGAGTTGTTAATGGTTGCGAAATCGAAGGTTCAAGGTTGTAGAATTCGGCTACTTTAGCGGGTGCTTTATCTGAACAGATCTCGGCAATTTGATTGATGATCCATTTTGAGAGTTTAATAACAGCCAAATGCGCTGCAAATTGCAGAATCATTGAACCAAAACCCTTGTATAGGCCACCATAGCCTTCTGTCTGAACTGTTGACAAATAGCAGTCGATGGCACCTTCATATGATGTCAAAATCGGAACCACTTGATATCCGGTATCTAAATTATCGATAATAGTACGAGTGCCTTGCAATTGAATCCGATGCAAAATAGTTTCAAAAGGATAAAACAAAATTTCAGATGCGAAAAGCGATAAGATATTAGAGTATAGTTCGATTTCATTGTTGATCGTTGTCAGGTCTTTTGAGCGAGCGCCTTTGCGTTCCTGTTGTCTGTGTATGTACTTGCTAATAATTCTCGACGAAACGCCTTTCACAATAACGCCAAAAAGATACTTGCTGAGACAAAAAGTCACACAAGGTCCAACCAATGCCCAAACCGGCAGCATTCTTCCTTTTGCTGGTACTGACCATGCTACAAGACGTGTAGCCCCCTCTCGGAACACATCAAAAAGGCCCGGCTTCTCACTCGCAATGTCCGATTGAACCGTTTCCACTAAAGAAGCTGAATAGAATGGCAACACCATAGCAAAAGAAATTGATTTCAGAATCATATGTTGCCCAAACTGTTTCATTGTTGTCCTGGAATTAATCTCTTTGGGCCATGGCGTGAATTTTGATAATACCTAAAAATCATCGGCATTTTTTACTTTAAGTTCTTAAGTGAATAATAATCAAACATACGTCTTCGACAGCTAACGACATTCCACGAACTAACAACGAGCTGCCAATTCCTTTCCATAGTGTTGTCACACCCTGACGACGATGTAAATGTATAACAACCGGTACCAGTGTGACGGGAAGCAAATGATAACGTTTGGAATTGTGATGAACTTGACATTGTCTTCGTAAAATGATGAATGGATGAGCCAAAAGATTTTCAGCTATCAAGCTCACTAACTGGACTGATACACCTAAATAACGTCTTATGGTAACTTCATCCGATTCTGGTGACTCATACATTGGATTGTAGCTTTTAAAGGTGCTGGTGTTTGTTCTTTTCAGATCCAGCGATAAATTTGGAGGAGTTGAATAATTCATTTCGTAATTTGGATCATAATTGAAGAGTCTGCTCGATGCATTCAATCTCTGCGAATTATCCAATTCATCGAAGTCTTCGTCATCGTCCACTTCATATCGATCACTGTTAGCCATTTTCAGTTGATTATATTATGTATCGTTCTTCCTGACGAACGTTCTTCTTGTTTTCGCTATCACATAAGGGGAATTCAACTATGGGAAAAGATTTTCAAAACATTGTGCAATTTTTTTTGTTCGGTTACATTCATATTTATTCAAAAAAAAAGAAGCGATTCATTTACAATATAATTTATTGCACCGCTTCTTCTCCTGTCTCGGTACCATTGGCTTGCTGCTGACCTTTATTTGGGTCATCTGGTTTCATTGCTGGAAATAGCAAAACTTCTTTTATGTTGTTGTTATCAGTAAGGAACATTGTTAGTCTATCAATTCCCAGTCCCCATCCCCCAGTCGGTGGCAAACCATATTCGAGAGCCATGCAAAAGTTTTCATCAACTAATTGAGCTTCATCATCACCAGCTGCTTTGTCCGATGCTTGTTGCGAGAATCGTTCACGTTGAACAAAAGGATCATTAAGTTCAGTATAAGCATTACAAACTTCCTTTTTCATAACGAACAACTCAAAACGCTCTGTTAATCCTGGTTCGCTACGATGATACTTTGCCAAAGGACTCATCAATTGTGGATGATCACAAATGAATGTTGGGTTGATGCAATCTTCTTCCAAATATTCACCACACAATTTATCTAGCAGACGAGCTGTCGTTCTTGGCGTTGGGCAATCAACTTGTTGTTTAATGCACAATTTATCAAAGAATTGATTTGTTTCCTTGGTTGCGAACTGATCAGCCGGTGGAAATTTAACTTTTAAAATTGATTCCAACGTCTTCAACATTGATACACGTTTGAATGGTGGCGTAAAATCAATTTCAACCTCCTGACCATCAGGTCCATCGGGATGATATTTCACTTTGTATGTGCCGTAAATTGATTGAACCATTCCCGACACCAGCTTTTCAGTGATGTCAATTAAATCGCTGTAATCGGCGTAAGCCATATAGAATTCACAAGTTGTGAATTCAGGATTATGAGTCAAATCGATGCCCTCATTACGGAACTGACGACCAATTTCATAAACACGATCAAGTCCGCCGACAACAAGCATTTTCAAATATAATTCCGGTGCGATTCTCATAAAGAGATCCATGTTGAGTTCATTGTGATGTGTTACAAATGGTTTGGCCGTTGCACCACCAGGAATCATATTCATCATCGGTGTTTCAACCTCCAGGAAGCCCAATTTATCAAAGAATTGTCGTACATAGGAAATTATCTTTGATCGAACGTAGAAAACATCTCGAACGCGATTATTGAGAATCAAATCAAGATAACGTTGGCGGAATCTTGTTTCTTTATCCTTCAATCCGAAATGTAAATGCGGAAGCATATGAAGACATGGCGACAATAAAGTTATCTAAAATGAAAGGAAAATAATATGATGAAATACCTTTTTTTTTAATATGGTGAAATTAAAGAATTTCGTCATTATGGTTTCTTATCTTACCGATTTCGGAATAACTGATAATTCTCCTTTCTTAGTTTTTCCTGGATATCCATTGATACCGATGATGTCGCCACGTCTGATTTTGTCAGTGTCAGCTCCAAATGCTTCTTCGCTTGCATACAACTTGGCATTGGCCATCACTTGAATCTTGACGCCTTCACCGCGAACATCATAAAAGATGAGTTTTGCTCCTGATTCACGAATTGCATGAATACGACCGGCAACACTCAGCAATTCATTTTCCAGCATTTCACCATCTTTCAGATGACTGTATTTTTCAATGAAATTATCCAATGAACTCGACACATGAAATTTGTGCGGATATGGGTGAGTCTGTGGATCCTTTTTCAGCTCGGTGACAGCCGCCGATCGTAGCTTAAAATACTCGTTCGGCGAGATTTCTAACTCATCGATCTTGCTTTCCTTTTTCTTTTCGGCACCTGACTCGGGAGCGGATGCTGCTTGTTGGGCATCCTTTTCAGTTTTCTCCTTTTCTTTCTGGGCAAGTTTCAAGCGCCTTTTCAATTCACTGCAAGAAAATATAAAAGCAAATGTCAATGGCAATGGCAGTAGCTGCTTTTAACCTTTTCCCATTCAACTGTGTCGCCACATAAAGCGATCGAAACTGATGATAATTTTCAACTTTTGCAACAGCCGGTAAGAGTTTACGTAGTGTGTGCAAGATCGAATACATTTTTGCGGTATTCCTAATTTTATTGCCCAGATATAATCAAGGATTTTCTGACGCAGTTCCACGTTGTTTCTGTTTTATTAAGAATTTTGAATAAAATCTTACTTTTTAGATAGCTTTTCTTCTGTCATTTCAATATTAGTAACTACGATGCGTGATAAGAAATTTTATGTTGTTGTCTCGTTGGTTAACTCTCTTTAAATAAATAAATTTGCGCTAATTGATCGAGCTATAAGTATTTTTTTGATACGGGGGTACTCGTCTTTTAACAATTATTTTGAATTTTTTGGCCAGTAAATATTTTTTGGCTCTGGCGCGAGTGTAAAGTGAGCATTGGTCATCATCACACCATAATAAATAATAATGAGAAAAAAAAACTGTTCCAAATTACAAAATTAAACATGCCATTGCCAGCGAAAAATATTAAAAAGCCAGATGAGAAGCAGATGCAATATAGAGACGGTAATGGAGGTCAAAAATCAGTGCAAATTGATAAGGAAAAACAAATCGCTTCAGTTCATCCATTTTTAGTTCAGAGCGGTTTAGCAGCAGCACGTTCAAAACCACCAGACCAGTCTATCACTTCACAGATGATAGATATCGAAATAGTCGCGCTCAAAAACCTGTTCAAGGATGCAGATTCAATAAATGGTAAAGTTTTTGGTACGTCAATTTTCGCACTGGATTACTTATCTAATGCTATTTCTTTTCAGGTCAAACTGCTTTGGGGATGAATTCTACTTTAGAAATAAAGGGTGCTAAAGCCAAGATCTACATGACAATGCACAGTAGAGACTATGAATTGCAAAAAACACTCGAAGAGATTCCAGTTCCGAATAAGCAGAAACATCAGTAAATTTAAGGTTAAGCCTAAATAAGTTTTTGTTTATAAAGAAATACAGATGTGATTTTATTACATAATATATAAATTAAAAAACTAATTTGAATAGATTTGCTTTGCCCCTGTCCACCAGGCAGATTTTTTGTGTTATCAGCTTTATTATTTCGTCATCATGAATCTGTCCATTGCTCTCACGCTCACCCAAAATAAAAAGATGCTAACCAAACACCAGCAAACATAACTGGCAGATTTTTTAACATTTCTGCCCGTTCATCTTCCCCCTGAAATATGATTATTCTCATGAGATTTTTAAGCGGCAAAACCTGCTAATGGTAACGCAACAATCGTTGCTAAAATGCCAACTAAGTAATGCTAAGATCTCTATGACAAATTTTCTTTTCCTATTGCTGAGTCTAAGACGGTTATCAACGAACCCCTGTCATTATAGCTATATTTTGCAATTTTCGATCGAATAAGAATAAAAAATTACGTACCTATGTAGCATTAGCGACATTAGAGATGGTAAAAATAATAAAAATTGTACCTGTTTTAATTTGTTCTTTGTTAATTTGAAGAATATTCGTCAGATTAATACAATGATAAATACAAATTTCCATCCAGTTCCTTTGCAAGGCAGGAAAAATTGAAGTCGATTCTATGCTTACATACCCAAAAAGGAATAAGGTAAATCGACCGGTTAGATTGTTATTTGTTCTAAAGAAAAGAACAACCATGTTAAGACGATTCCACACAGCTTCGCAGTTATTTATGATGAATAGAAATGCGAAGAATCAAGAAATAAATTTTCATATGTTTACCAGAATATGAAGGGATCCAATGTTCAAGATTGTTCAAGATCCATTTACATTGTCAATTATTTTGTCTGGCGAATCGTCATCGTTCAAAGTTCCATTTAAAAAAGAATTATGGTAGTTTGCGATGCAATAAAGCTTAAAATTGCCGAAAGAGAAAAACTGTGAAGTAGAAGAAACACTGACCTAACTCAAATGAAAGATTCAAAGAGTGTGGAAAAATCTGATTAGAGATCTTTATCTGATGGAACTCTGATCAGGAACTGATGAATACAAAATGGAAAAGCTCCAAGAGCTAATGGAATTTCCATTTGAACGTTTAATGATCTGTTGTAAAGAAGGGTTGGAAATGCTTTTGAAATTTTTAAATTGAGTACTCAAATATGATACTCCAATGCAATTTGAGTCCACAGTAATCATCATTAATTAAAAACAGTAATAATGTTCAATCACTTAGTACCATAATCTAAAATTTTCATGAAAATACTTTTTTTTCGACATGATGAAATTTTTGACAAACGTCAACAGCCGAATCAGACAGGACTATGGTTACTTTCAAGGCAGTATATTTAGTGGCATATTTAATGGTTACTTTATAGCGTATCCCAAGTTTATCATTCAACCACTTCAATCAAAATTCAAATTAAATTCGTTAAAAAATTGTTTTTTCTTTATTGTTATAAATTTATAATTGATTGCAAGCTGTCTTGAGATCAGCTAAACAAGAAGATAGTTCACGTTATACCTGTCACTTGACAACAATTCCAGGGAAGCTGAATATAATGAAAATAAATTTCGACAAAATTATGTGCAAATTAAAATTTAAAAGAAACTCCTCAAAGTTCACTTACCAACTAGTTCAGCTTTCTTTCAGTCGACTTATCTCTGCTATAAGAGTTTCAATTTGGATCAAAAGATTTAAATGTTGGCGTTGAAGCTTTTCACATGGTGGTAAATATTTAACAAATCACTTCCAATTGATTTTAACTCGTTTCCGTGAAAATCAATCACTTCTAATTTTATATTTGCTTCAAACAAATCACCTCCCTGGAGAGACTCCAATTTATTGTCGGATGCACCGAGTATTGTCAAATTCGGAAATTTCTCCAAATCTTGTTTTAGCAACATTTTTAAGCCAACTATGTATAAAGAAATCCATTTGACACATTCTGATTTGTGTATCCTGGTAAATGATTTCCTTTCACCTCTTTAATAGTTTGTCCAGAAATATATCGTGCTTCCGAATCGCAGGAATAAACAAGGCTCAGTGCGACAAAATGTCGATGTACGTACACTTGAAAGAACCTCTCTGTTGACAAGAATCCAGGCTCTCCATACTGAACTATTTATTTTTGGTTGGCCAATTGTTGTTGCTTTAGCACTTGTTTCTGTTGCAATTGTTCCTGCTACAGCTTCTTGAGTCGAAATATTTATTTGTGTAGTGTGTGCTTGTTCCTGATGTATCTGTTGAAACGGATGGTCTTGATAGGTCACTTGGTCCTGGTGCAGTTGTAACTTCACTTAATCCTGCTATAGCCCTTATTTCTGTTGCGCTTGTCTCTGATACAGCTGTTGAAACTAGTCTTGCAATCATTGTTGCACTTGGTCGTGATAAAACCCGTAGTGAAATATTTAGATATTTGTTCAATTTGTGGATTACCGTGGAAATAATTTTTAATGTCAATATAGCTTTGTGTTGTCCTGTCGATCATTTCTTTATATGCTAATTTTGGCACAAAACCTTTGGCTAATAAATCTTCATTAAGCTCTTTTATATTGTCCCATAATAAGTCGGTATCAGCTACATACTTTTTATATGAGTCGATCGTCACTTATTTTTGTTCTTTTTTTGATGCTTCTTCCATAACTTTTCTAAATTTTCGATGGCGCTTTCTAGGCAAGTAGTCTTCTTTCCATGCTGACAAATTTATTTAAATTGAACTGAACTTTTTAAACCGCACAACCTTTAGGTTCTCTGACACAAACGAACGAGAATGATCTTATTTATTAAAAATCTTGATGATCTTATTTATTAAATACATGTGGAACTGTTACATTATCAATGTGGAAAAAATCGTTTTTTGTCATTATTGGGGTAGCAGTTTGTTGTACCCAAGATAATAACAAAATCTTGTTATTTTTAAATGGACAACAAACTATGACAAACTACAAATTTGCTGTTTATATCGGGTTGTTTTAGGACCTACAAAGTGTGGGTTCCTTGAATTGTTTTGGTAACAGTCACTTGCATTTTATAAAGGCTCAAATAACAATCGTATTGGGAAACAGTTTTTTGTATACAGGGTAATAACATACTCTTGTTATTTTTAGATGATAACAAACTGTGACAAACTACATACTTGTTGTTTATATAAACCTACATGTGTGGGAACATTTAGGTAAGCACAAAAGCATAAAAGCACAGAAAATGTTTAACATTAAATCAGTTTATTTTATGATCTCGGTCAGTCAGTGTCTATCCGTTTTAAGAACATTTCTTTATTATTGAATGTCTATTTTTTAACGAGCAACTAATAATTAATAACTCAATAATTATAAAAGTTAGTGAACTAGTGAAAGTTATAGAAGTTATCAAGAAAGCGAGCCAAACACGTGTTAATACAAAAAATATAGAAAGAATTTAAAGAGTTTAAATAAATCGATAAAGTTTTAAGAATATTTCTTTCACACAAGTTTTTAAAAGTGAAAGTTATAAGAGTTTTAAAGAAAGTCAAATAATTATTTTCACAAAGCCACAATTATTTTTGAAGAATTATTATTTTTGAAGGAGAAGATTTTTTAATTCCAATGTTCAACAACTTAAAAAAATCTACACGGAAAAATGAACGCCGTAATTGATGTAAGTTGTCATCAGAATATAATTTGGAGTTTCTCTAGAAATAAAAAAATCTATAGAAATTATAAAATTTTGGTTTAGTTAGGGAAATAACAACATTATCATATACATCATATTCAAAAGAAAACTTTTTTATTTCTAGATTTTGGTTGTTATTTGCTGTTTGTTATGGTATGAACAGTCCAGCCATCATCTCGGACATCGTGGACATCTCGAAGAAGACAGAGATTGATAATAAGCAACAGAAGCACCAGAGGACTTTGAGCGTTTAATTGTCTATGACTGTGCGAACATTTCTGTTACAAAATCAACTGTAAGTCTTTTAAGTGATGATACATGTGCTTTAAAAAAATTTAATGTTAAAACTGAAATAGTAAATGCCCAAATATTACAATCAATGACTTATGAAGATAAACCGTATATACAATATTACATTTCTTATAAAGTAACTATACACCGTTGCGGACAATGGTATCACAGGAGAAATTTATTTGTAAAACAATATAATCATATCGATGAATTCAATAAATTCAGTTGTGAAGATGTCATTAGAACTCAACATTATAGCGACAAAGCGGTACAAAATATAAATATAGGACTAAGTAATAAGGAGAATGTTTCTCTTGTGAAGGAGGAATTTTTATTGCACATAATGGCATTATGTACAAAGATGTTTCCGTGCAATATGAAATTGAAATAACGACAGGATCAAAAAAAAAAAGGTTTTCTTAATATAGATGACAAAATTTTAGTTTTAGCAAGTGGTGTAAAATGTAGATATGAAGATAGAACATGTTTTGATACTGTTTAATGACAATAGCCGATTATTTTATGTAGAGGCTGTTATTGAAACACGCATTTGTGGTTTCGAAGGATATATGTCGTCACAGCATCCAAGCATTTTTGTCACAGAGGTTCTAGAGGATCATTATGGGTTTATTCGTAAAGGTTATTCAATTAAGAATATAGACATGAATATTTTGCACGGCATGTCTTCGGCTTTGTCCTATAACGGTCTTGGGTTGCAAATGGTTCAGCTATATAATATAGTTCAATATAAAAATGCTTATCTGATTCGAAATTAATTGGATCCATTCTTTCAATGGCTAATCTCGACCCAAATTCATTAGGTTTGACAATTTTTGGCAACAGAAATAAGGCACACATCAGGATTAAGTACAGCTACACAAATAAATATTTCAACTCGAGAAGCTGTAGCAGGAACAATTGCAACAGAAACAAGGGCTACAGCAACATTTGTCCAACCAAAAATAAATAGTTCATTATGGAGGGCCTGGATTCTTGTCAACAGAGAGGTTCTTTCAAGTGTACGTCCATCGACATTTTGTCACGCTGAGCCTTGTGATGATGTAAATCTTCGCAACAAACATAATAAATATCCAGACGATAAAACAATACAAGCGATAACGCGACCATTATCGTGAGCATCAAAGGGCAATTCAATATGAGCTTATTCGATTGGCTCGTATGAGTAAGTTATATATATTAACGATTAATCAAATAGAATGAAATTTTCTATTTAAATATTTATACTCAACAGATTTGCAAGCACACTGCCAAATATCAACGGAAGAAGATGAACATATGCACATGTCTGCTATACAAGCGGCTCGCCAGATTGAAATGGCAGAAATTGATGCAGGACTACAACATTGAAGCAACAATGGAAGTTGAGCATGATCTGTTATATCCTCGTGGCTATAAACCCAACCCAAAGACAATCGAGCATTCAACAACAACAACAGCCGGAACAGCAGTTGTCTGAGTCGTCGGATGATGAGACTAAATTCTCGGCCTAAATGTGACGAATACGTTTTCCATTATGTCGGAAGAAATCGAATTCGCGGATCTGTTGGTTTCATTGTCAACATCAAATGGAAGAATCAAATTAAGCTGTTTAAAAATGTTTCTGATCGCGTCACCACTGTCGTTATGGACTTAGGAGCTAAGAAAACTCTTGCCATTTTTTGAGTCAAAGTCATTGCTATCCCATTTTGGTATATGATCATACACCAGCAAATTCCGGTTCTACTGACTGAGGAAACTATGTCTTAAATAGCTAGAACATTTATGCGAACTGTAAATTCCAGCAGTATAGACAATATTTTAGTTCCAACAACATAATTCTTATTAGAGATTTGAATGTCAATAATTCGACCAATATTACTATTCAAATGGCTAATGAGAATATTGAAATTAATTGTAAATATTGTTTATTGCATGCTGGATTACGTAAAATGTATCAAACCTTACGTGAGGATAGTCAACGGTTTTCCTTCAACAATATACCGTTTGACTATTCTCATGTATTGTGTGACATAGATATAGAGAATTTAGGCCTTTTAAGAGAAAGATCATACAAAGGCATTCGTAGATACATTTTTGAGATGTTTAGATCAATTATTCCGGAAACAAATATGCCAATTCATCCATCTTGGGCGCTTTTACGTCGGGGTTGTGAGATCAATCCCGACAATGTCTCAGATCATACAAGAGCTATTTTAAATAAGTAAATATGGAACTGAGTCTATGTTTCGATGGAACTGAGTCACTCGATGGAACTTTTGAGGACCCAAATCAGCTGATTCAACCTTTCGTAGACGTGTTCACAGCAAATGAAGGTGATTTTGTCTTCCGCCTCTTGGGACATTATGGTGTTCCATTTCCGAGTCTAGACTCAGGTATTGTAGCATTGAAAGCCATCAGAGATTATCCCTCAAATATACTAGCAGTTTTTCATACTGTTAATGCCTGTGAAATGGTAAAAAACTGGTCATATTCTGTTCGAGGAGAGGCTGATGTGGAGGGCCGAGTTTTGTCTAATCTCCAAAACGTGGGGCAAATGCCTATGTATAACGAACTTCATATCACATTTAGTTATTTAAGAAATCATCGTATTGATTTTACAAGTCATATGCTTTGGACTGATGTTAAATTAGATTTTCATTAATGGTTTTATTCTTATTCTATTTATATGTACATAGATTTGGAAAAAGAAATGATTGGAAAAATTAAAGCTGAAATTCTAAAGTTTAAATTTAACATGCTCGAGTCGGGAAACATTCAATGGAAGTTTTTGCAACCTGAAGGAAAGAAGCAAATTTTACAGGATCAAACATTCAACAAAAACGAAGCAGGACTCTATGTTTGTTCATTAAAATGTTTTGATCGTGACAACCCAACAACATTAAAAACCTTCGGTAACTTTAATAAATTGACGGTTCACATATGTTTTTTACAGTGTGAGCGATTTACGTCCACGAATTTTAAATGTCCAATCGAAGGCTGCTCCATGACATTTCTCCTCAATAAGTCCCTCCGTACTCATTTGTGCAGTAACCATAAAATGCAGAGACATTTAGATGGAGTCCAAGTAAAAAATGTACTTTTGAGTTATAAAATAAGTCAAAATTGTGTACATGATGACGTGGAGAAGATATTTTCCTGTGTTACAAAACCCTACTGACTTCCTGGTCATGCTTATGACTTTTTTGGTGATTTGGTTTTAACAACTGAAAAAAGTAAGGCTTTTGACACAAATTTACCTCACATAACTTTTTTGCTTGCACAAATCCAGCAAATTGACAGGAAAATTTCTTCTCCGCGTCATCATATACACAATTTTGACTTATTTTATAATTCAAAAGTGCATTTTTTACTTGGACTCCAACTAAATGTCTCTGCATTTTATGGTTACTGCACAAATGAGTACGGAGGGACTTATTGAGGAGAAATGTCATGGAGCAGCCTTCGATTGGACATTTAAAGTTCGGGGACGTAAAGCGATCACATTGCAAAAGATATATGTGAGCTGTCAATTTATTGATACTGTCGAAGATTTTTAATGTTGTTGGATTGTCATGATCATCATTTTAATGGACATATATAGAGTCCGGCCTCGTTATTGTTGAATGTTTGATCCTGTAAAATTTGCTTCTTTCCTTCAGGTTGCAAAAACTTCCATTGAATGTCTCCCAACTCGAGCATGTTAAATTTAAACTTTAGAATTTCAGCTTTAATTTTTCCAATCATTTCTCTTTCCAAATCTATGTACATATAAATAGAATAAGAATAAAACCATTAATGAAAATCTAATTTAACATCAGTCCAAAGCATATGACTTGTAAAATCAATACGATGATTTCTATTTCTACTCTTTATATTACTTCTATAATTTGTCTGTGGTTAAAAAATTTAGTGTTCCTTACATTATTTAATAAATCAGTTTTCATTTGATGTGTCTCTTTAACCAATTTCGAGGTCTCCTGATATTCAATTTCAAATAAATTTTGGAGATTTATGATCGCATTATTATCGAACTCTTTTTTATTTTGCACACTAATTTCATTAGTAGTTTATTTATATGTTCTTCTATAATTAAATTTCACATTTTCTAAGTTCTCTTGATTCAAATCTGTATATCTGTAGGTACAAAAATAGATTGCAACGAGTTTTCCCGCCTATTATTATTATTTACACTTTACCACCTATAACACATATTCATGTATATATATATATTTTTAAAAATTTAATGATTTTTCCAAACGCGAGCACCAGGGATTGCATGTGCCGGCAGGCTGGGGACCATTGCCCCTTTTATATGTAACCCCCGAAACACATGTCAATACAGAGAGCTTTGGTTTACTAATTTATCTAAATAAATATATTTAATGGCTATTGAGTTAATTCATTGATTCAGTTAGGTTTTAAGGGTTTGCTTGAACTTGGATAGCGAGGTTTCTATTCGTATTTCTTCTGGCAGGTTGTTGTAAAAGTTCACTCGCTCTTCGGCAAAGCGTACAAAAGTGAGTTTTGAAAACATACTTTTAACGATATTTGGCCTTCGTGTTGATCTTTCATTTGGGTTGTTGGTTGTTGCGCACTATTAGTTGAAAGTCGAAGTGTAATTTATTGTTTTTGATTTTGTGGAATAAGAGTTCTCTTTATATATTTAATCTTCGTCACATATTTCAATTCACAGGTAGTTGCTATATTTCTATATTATTTCTACATCCGGAATAGCGTCTATTATAATTGAATCCTCTTCTGAAACTTCCACGATAAGTACTGTTTGTTCTTGGTTTATCTGCCTCTACTTTAAGGTTTATATTTCGCATGAGCTTATCTTCGCTAATTGTTCTGCTTTTTTTGCGTCCGAAACCAATGCTATGAACGTTTTGTCTGTGCCTGTGGCAGGCATTTGATGTTTAATTTCTTTCCTTATCCCATTTCTAAATTGTCTCTTTATAATTGTTTCGGTATCCTTGTTGATTTATTTACAAACAAATTATCTAAAACTTAAAACTTGGTTCCTTTTTTTCTGAATCGCTACTTTCTGATTCCTTATCAGAAGTTAAATTACTATTTGAGTTTGATTCTGTTTCCGATTCATCTACGTCTTCTTAATTTTTTGGTCTCAAATTGCAACTCACAATATTTTAATCTACCATGAATTTCCCTTTAAAAAGTATGTTTACAATTACAACTCACAATCTTTTTTTTTTTCAATATTATAAAATTAATTAAATAATTATTATTGCGTCTTTTTGAGTTTATTTTGCTTCTTCTCACGTTACTCTTTTACTCTTGTTGCTACTTTGTAATTTTCAAATATCACTTTTTCCTTTTCAATATTGTCATCACTTTTCTCATTGACCAAACTATTTTGTTTCAACTTCCTTTCGTCATAAACTTTGCGATTCCACGAATCGACAACATTTTTGGTCTACTTTGTGTTTACTTATTAGCTTGATTCTCAAATTTCCGACGATTCTGTTATTTTATACTCTTGACGTAACTGTTTATTTGAACTGTCACGAAGGCTTCATACACTTTTTATTTCTTTGTAGGTTTAATTTACTTTTTGCCTCTTTAATTTAATTCAGTTTCCTCAATTAATTAATTTATGTCTTTTTTCTGTTGCTACATTTAGTTTTCTTTATCTTGTTTTCTTTATACTTTTACACTTTGACTTTTCTGTATTTCTTTATACCTTTAATATTTTTCTCATCTTATATTTTCACTTATATTTTCTGTTCGTTTCTTTGACCGCTGCCACCAATGTTATCATTTTGCCTGATACGTGGGAAGATTACTGCATATCCTATAGACTGAGAACTAACGATCCAGGAGAATAAATAAATCGATAAATAAATAGATCGCGTTGCGATCGCGCAAAAACTCAAATAACATACATAAAACTAATGGACACCTCATGTTTACATCTTACAATTGGCTTTCATCACCTTGGGGTTTATGTTTTCTTCCGATTTTTTCTCTTTCTCCTCTCTTAGTTTCTAGTTCCTCATTTAAATCTTCTTCCTCAGTTTTCTTATTATCCTTCTTTAAGCTGATATGTCCTTTCTTCTCACACAATACCACCAGCAGATTATGCTGCTTGTTATCAATACAATAGTTGTCGAACTTATTCCTAGTATAGTGCACATATTATCTGAATTGTTTCTTCTGTTTAGCCTATTTTCTAATTCCTTGGCCTGTTTACTGATCTTTCTGTTTTACTTAAAACTTCGGACTCTGTTTTATTCTGAAAACAACTTAATTCCTCCATATTTTGTATCTTTTTGTAATTATGTGTTCCATTAAATTCGATATTTTCCATTTTATTTTCTATAATCAATATTTCGTATCTTTCTCTATTTGAAAACAATAAATGTTTCTTCTTGTCATTGGTTTGTATAAAAATAATTGAATTTTCCTTTCTCACCAGATTGACATTTCTATCTTCCCATATCCCATAGCTCCTTCCACGACATTTTCACAAGAAAGCAAATGTCATCATGTTTTCGGATTTTTATTTAATGCATTTGCGACCTTCTTTTTCGAGGTCATCTTCAGAATGAATTTCAAACAATTAAAGATTTAATATTGATTGCTTTGATTGCAAAATTTGTACAATATTGACAATAAATTTCCATGAATTTGTTCATTTATTAAATTTTGGTTCCGGTAAAGGTGTTAATAGCATTCAAATGCAACTAGCTTCCAAGGGTGGTTTACTTCTTTCAAAATTTCAGCACCTAGAATAGAATGGCCTTCCATTATAACATGATATGCCATTGCTGATTTTTGACCAGCATTCTCGTGATCATTATTGAGTTTAAATAATAATTCGGATGAGAACAAATTAGCATCACAACAACAACAACGAAATTAATGAAGTTAATAATAATTCTCTTGTGGTGCCCAAATAATACAAATAAAAATTTTTGAGTTGTTCGTACAGTTAAGATGCTTTGTGGTTACTTCAAGATGTGTGGAAGTGATGACATTTTGTATCGATACTAAGAAATATTTTAATAAAATTAATTAAAATGTATTAAAATGGTAAATTCTTTATTAAAGCAAAATTAAAACAATTGAAGAAAGAGAAGAATTGAGAAGGAGTGAAGTAATGAAGAAGAAGAGAGCCGCTACTAAATAGGATTGGTTTGGGTCATTACAAACCACTGGGAAAATCGAGGTCAAACAAATTTTGAGATTTCTTAAATTGTGTGAAGCTATAAAGACAAGTCTAAAATTATTTTGTAAATATCCTTAATCCTGGAATTAACCAGTTCAAAAAATTTCTTTATTAAATATAAATCCGATCGACGAGAAATTCATTCGTAATTTTGCTGTATCTTAAGATTCGTTTAAAAGCCGCGAGTTTATTGCTGGCGCACCCAAATTGTGGGATGTTTGTTATCAATCATTAATACTTTCGGTCAAAATTTGAGACACGCTCACAACTTTGTTGAGCTACGAAAATAGAATTTGGTTTATTGAAGTTTGAGCAGTTTAACAGTTTAAAAATTTTATGAAAGATTTTGCTGTGTCATTGGTAATGTTTCTATCGCTATAAAATGATATCAGTGACTATTGCCATGCTCCTAAAACAATCGTTTTGCTGAAATAGACATATCATCACAAAATTACCAAATTGAGAATTTCTATTTTAAGAAATTTGGGATGATCTACGATAAGAAATGGTCACGTATTTGTATAACTTCAAAACCGCTTAGAAAATATAAATATTATTATTCTATAACTTGAAGATTCCTTAAGAAGTGACAATTATTTACATTCTTTACGTACTTATCTGCATTTAGTAAATTATTGGCGCAATTTTAGGACAAATAATCCTTTTTGAGCTGACAACAACAAACAACATCAATCTAATTAATTAATATTGTTAAACAACGGTTATCCTGTTAACAATTCGATGATGATTCCATGATGCGACTACTGGAATATTGAAAACACTGATGGGACAATACTTTTTTTTTCCAATGCTATTTTATTATTTTCCGAAAAGCGATTACATTTTGAATTACTGGAGGCTACGAACGTGCCAAGTATTTCTTCCATATTTTGTGGTCTCTTTATAGCCACAGCGTGTTGACGGACTATTAAAATCGCCGAAGATCAGCGTATTTGGTATAGTTGGCAAAATATCGAAATGACCTTCATTATTTGTCGAGGGATTGAACAATATGTTCCAATGTACTGGATTCTCAGATTTACAGCTTCGAGGCGATTAGTATTGGTCATCTCTGTTAGAATTTTAAATATGCAAGTTAGTTCTTTTCTCACGCCAAAAATCATTCCACTCGGGATCCTTCTGCCACGTTTTAGAACATGTATTTGATATTTGCGGAAATGATTCTTTAGCCTATGATAACTGATCTTTAGCATGTTGATTAAAAAGACGCTCGAATTCTATTACTTTACTATCTGTCAAGCCTCCAGCATTCCGGTACGAAATATTTAAACTTGAATTTTGGACTAAATTTGTATTAACAAACAACTGGTGTTTTTGTTGCAACATCCCGAACCATGGAACCAGTTTCACAAAATGATGATTTACATGAGTGGACAATATGTTGAAATTAAATTTATCAATAACCCAGAAAATCCTTGAACATAGCTTAGCCTGTTCAACACAATGTAACATTTTTGTTTATATAATCTTCCAACTATCGGTTCATGAAAATTTATTATCTAATTCACACTATTCCATAATCTTTAAAAATTTTATACATTATTCAAATGTTGTTTACTGACAGTAATATTGATAATTTCTCATTAATAATTCCTCTGAAATGCATCACCAATTTTTTTAGTGTAAACTTTGTTGCTAACTTTATTGAGTGCTTTAAAATCATTTGGAATTTCCTCGTTATTTTGATGAAGATTGCTGAAAATAAAATATTTAATATTAAAGTTAAAAAGTTTACGTTCAGCATCGTCTGCAGGAGACCCGAAGGTTTCAAACCATTCCCAGAGCTCAATTTGCCTGAATATTTGTTTTCTTGTACTTCAGAAGTTTTTAACATTTTCTTTAGGACTGTCAATTCCAAACCAGAAAATTTCAATGATGTAGCATCGTGGTGTCATCACTCTTAATTAACGGATGAGTTGAGTTCACAACAACATATCAATCATATTTTTGATGAAAGGTCGAGAATTTTCATATTGCTGTTATTTAAGTGATTTACTTCAAACATAACAGCTGACATGCTGACATTTTACTCATTGTGCACATATCAATCAAATTTTATTGAATTGCTGTGAATTTAAAATTCCAAAAAATTCCAAAGTTTTGACAACAAACAAAATTCTATTTTCATAGCTCAAGAAAGTTGTGAGCGTGTTTCAAATTTTGACCGAAAGTATTAATGATTGATAACAAACATCCCTCAATTTGGGTGTGCAAATGTTTATTAAATCGCAATAAACTCGCGTAGATGACCCGGCTTTGAACGAATCTTAAGATACAGCAAACTTACGAATGAATTTCATTCGCATTTGTGTAGCATACATAAAATTCAGCCGTATTTAGCTAGAGTCCGTGTAAAGAAAGTGCCCTTAAATTTTAAAATAAGTCAAAATTCTGTATATGAATGATAACGGGATGAAGACATTTTCTTGTCAGTTTGTTGGTTTTACGTTGGTTTTACATTATATTCATGTTTCGAGTATGGAAGCAAAGAGTTGTCGGGCTTATATTACTAACTTAAAATCGAAAGGAAAATTTGACTCGGAACGTACGTATGTCAGTGTTTACTGTTTAGTAAAGTTTTTTGTAAAGTATTTTTTCGTCTTCAGCAAGTCTCACAAAATAAAATATATCTGTATATGATTTTTTTTTTTTTTCAATGAAGAATTGGATTAAAGATCTAATAACAATATTATTGGAACTACGAAACTATAAAAGTTTAGGTGCACAAGAAAGAGAATAAAAAATAACGCTAACTCAGGGCTCAGGTATCATTTTGTACTGTGTAATATTTCAATTCATGATCGATTTCTGTGGGACAATATCCTATGAAATTGTTGGATGTCGTAATCGATTTTATAATGTTTAATGTCCTCCGTCACCAATAGATAGTAACGGATTTTGTTGAAATTGGGAAGTTGAGGGCTGATCGATGATATTAAAAATAATAATTATCCATTGCATATTAGAGGAAGGAAGCTAATTAATCACACTCAAACATTACACATGGCACTCATGATTCTATTCTCCCGAAATTGTATTTTTAGTTCAAGGTGGTGTTGATTTTTTGATTTTCTTTTACTGTCACTTTGATCGCCCATCAGTTTAGAAAATTGCTTTCTTTCCTAACACACTTCATCTGCTTCCGTCTTCCAGCCTAATGTTAGCATCGAGCGAATGGAACCTTTCACGTACCACACAATTTCGTTGTGTCTATTCGTCTTTGCTTATTTCTGTCAAATCAAATGTCTCTTCGATTCTCTGATGTATGCAGTGTGACTTTGGACAATTACGTTTAGACAATTAAGGATTTCACTAAGATCCTCTGCCGAAAACATATTATTTTCCTTCGATGATGAAAATTATTAATTAACCAAATCTTTAAGACATTAATAATTAAAATTAATTAATTTTGACTCCACGCGTTTATTAGTGCTTGGTTAAGTCCGTCAATTGGGTAGAATTAATTAATTCAATCACATTGCGGATTTAACTTTGTGTGAATAATCGAATGACCGCAAAAAACTACTTAAATAATCTGTAGTCAGATGGAACCATGCGTTCGTTCAAATTTGGTTTTACATGATTTTAACGCTGAGTGGAGAAGCGGAGATGGGTCAATCAAAATTATTTCAGAATGGGAATCCTTAATTGTCTAAACGCCATAAGAGAAGGAAAATCATTTTTAAATAAAGATTGAACTCAAGATTGAACTCAAAATTGAACTAAAATGCATTGCATTAAGGGGGTATAATCTTATTGTTTTTAAACTTTTACCAAGTAATGTAACAAATTGGAAGACGTGTAAAATCATAAGTTAGGTAGACCCTAATTCAATCGAGTGAGAATTGAAAATTTCAGGAATTTTTGATATGTGCACTACTTCGATAGATAATTCTATCATTAACACATCTTATGAAATTCAAAGTGTTCAATATTGTGAAATAAAAGTGATAAAAGAGACTATAAAAGCAAAATCCACATTAATTTTATGATCAAAAAATAGAAGAACAAAACTTAAATTTAAACCACGTCTAAAGTGTAATTAACTAACTAAGCAACATCCTTAAATAGTCAGCTAGCGTTAAAGCGTCATTAAAAATGCCGAAAAAGAACAGAAAGTCCAAAGGTATGTCAAGAACTAAGTAGAAAAAAAAGGTGCTCCTCGATTGTTGGCCCCGATATCACGAGAAAGAAAAGTGAAAACATTCCGCGCGTGTGCTCACATCACAAAAGTCAACCACGTTTCCATATTTTTTTATCAGCTGGCTACCACATTGTTGTTGTTTTCTTTTGTTAATTGGATTTCACCATTCTATGGAATTACCCAGTGATGATGTCATGAAGGATGGCATAGTCTCATATAATAGACCAACTATTTAGTATAATTAGTTCGTCTATGCATAATCTGTCGGAACTCGGAACCGTTTATTTGCATTTCTAATATTCTATTTTTGGATTTTTATTTGTAGCAAATCAGTCGACTAACAATCACGATGTCGCATCCGACGAAGAAGCTTGCAACGATGATGCTTCAGTTTACAGCTACCAATCCGATACTACACCAATGCCCGATACTGAGGAGACAACTGAAAATGTCGTTGAGAAATACGAAGAAAAATTGATGCAGGCCATTGAGAATGCATCAGAAAAATCCCAACAAACTCGCGTTCAGGCGTTGGAAGTGATTAACGAGATCTTTATGCATCATTGTATGTTTGAATTCATTGACGAACGTCGCGTCACCGTCATGGATATCATTGAAAAGTCGGTTAAGCGCGGTAAAGGTCAGGAGCAGGCTTTGGGTGCTAAATTGTCGGCACTTCTTGTAATTCAGCTGCAAGGAGATGAAGAAATTGTCAAGACATTAGCTCCATTATTAAATCACACAGCTCTCGATAAATCAACTACATCCGATGCCAGAGCTAAATGTTGTTTATCAGGTGCTCTTATTCATTTTCTTGGCGGTGACGATGTCGGAGATGTCATCCAGCTATGCAAAGGATACGAAAGCATCTTTGCCGGTAGCTATTTAAAGGGCGACAGCTCGCCAAGCTCTGCCGCCGCTGATGCTGGTGCTTTACATGCAGCAGCATTGAGCTCATGGGCTCTTCTTCTGACACTCATCCCATCAGGAGACATTGTTTCTATCATTGAAACAAATCAAATTCTTGGCTCATTCAAAAGCTTAATGGGTTTGTTACAATCACAACATTTGGAAGTTCGAATGACAGCCGGTGAAGCTATTGCTTTGCTGATGGAGCGTGGACGTGATCATAACGAAAGTTTTCTTGAAGAATATCTGATTGAATTGACTGAAATGACAAAACTTTTGGCGACAGACTCGCAGAAATTCCGTGCTAAAACCGATCGCAAGAAGCAGCGGGCAACATTCAGAGACGTATTGCATTATGTCGAAGAAGAAATTTCACCAGAAATTGCGATCAATGTTGGAAATGGCATCACAAAAGAACAACTGATTCTCGACACATGGGCCATACATCACCAGTATAATTCCATCTGCAATGCACTTGGCTCAGGAATGAACATTCATTTACTGGACAATGAGTTTCTTCGAGAAGTTCTTCAGATGGGCGCAAAAGTTGATAAGACTCAAGTCACCCTAAAGCAATTGACAAAGAACGAGAAGAGAGCCATAAATGCTGCAAGTTTCAAAGCGAGATCCATCTCCAGAGGCAAGAATCGTGACAAGAGATCAGCTGTAGTTTAACCAAATTAACGTTTGTTCGGTGTATCCCTTATTCGTTTTCTGCCCATTAAGTGAAAAAAAAAAAAAAACAAATCCCACTTTTAAATATTGTTTCTTTTTAATTATTGGAATCGGTAGTTAAACATATTTTTGGTTGCATCCACATTTTAGTAATGTAGACTTTAAGCGCATCTTATTATTGTAGCATTGCGCCATGGTTAAATTAAATAAAGTGTTAAATCCAAACAAAAAGGATGATTTTCAAATTTTATTTCCAGCTTGTTACCCCCTAACATGAGTTAACCTCATTCATCTTTTGTGTTTTGATTCAGTCACACTCACAATAAAGATTATTTTCCATTGTCGTTTGTATTAAAAAGTTGTCTCCAGAATGAGAAATCTACAACTATTGTATCAGCTGATTCACCAGTATGATGGAGTAAAAGCGGAATTAATGGTGCAACATGCATTTGAGAGGATTTCATTTGTTTATACTGAAGGAACAATTAAGAGCCTTGATCATAGAACAGGAATTGCCACAGAATTGTTTCAGCAAGAACATGTCATCGCTCTAGATTATGTTCAATTAAATAACAGCTTGTGTCTAGCAACAGACATCGGCGAGATTATTCAATACAACCTCGAACAGAATGAATCGGAAGTAGTGGGGCTAATAAATGATGGAATTGAAACAATGAGCTGGAGTCCTGATCAAGAGCTGGTGGTAATTGTTACAAAGTAAGGTTCTCTTACATACAATATAAAATAATTTTACAAACATGTATTCAACATCTTTTAGGACTTATAATGTGATTTTGATGTTTTCTACTTTTGATGTCCTACTGGAATCTTCATTACATGATAAGGCTGAAAAAGAATTCATAACAGTTGGCTGGGGCAAGAAAGAAACTCAGTTTCATGGATCAGTTGGTAAAAATGCTCGGAAAAATCAAGATATTGAACAACCGAACGTTGAAGAGTTGGATAAGACAATAACCTGTTGCTGGCGAGGAGATGGCGAATACTTTGCAGTAAATCACGTGGGAAATAATGGCAGAATGTTCAAAGTATTCAACAAGGAAGGTGTTATTCAATATACATCAGAACTTTGTGCAGATCTTCAAGTGCCGATCGCGTGGAAACCGTCAGGGCTGTGGATCTGTAAACCTCAAATTCATCCAAACAAATACACAATTACTCTGTTTGAAAGGAATGGTCTCAAACACCAAGAATTAATTCTACCATTTAAACCGAAGTTGAGAAAGTCGTGAAACTATCCTGGAGCCAAAATTCCGACATTTTCCTCATTGAGACTGTTAAAGAAAATGACATGCGATGTTTGTACTTTTATACAATTTCAAACTATCACTGGTACTTAAAGCAGTATCTTGAATTTGAGACATCAATAATCTATGAATGGAGTCAGAATTTCGCAGAACCAAAGCAGCTGTATTTGTTTTCTAGCGATGGACGTTTCTTCATCTACAAATTTGATTTCAGCATAAGTTGTTCAAGTGGCATCAGTGAAAATGATGAATCAATCGTTGCTGTGCTTGATGGACAGAAAATACTATTAACAAATTTTAAAAGTCAACTTGTTCCACCCCCAATGTGTAGTCTGGAAGTTGAACTTGAAAAATCAGTCAATCATGTGGGATTTCTGAAAATCCCCAATAAAGATTTTGACTCAAATTGCTTCTTTACGATGGACTTCGGTAACAGAATAAAACTTTATCGATGCATTCTCGAAGTGGCTATTAATGGACGAAGGCTGGTGAGCACTGAAATTGCAAAGGAATTTCAAATGGGCGGTGAAATGTTTATACATCCTATTTGGATTAGTCACGAGCATTTTGTTATTGTTAAACATTCTGCAATCTTCCTTTGCTCCGTCGATTCTGGTGAAATAATCGATGAAGTATTTTTGGAAGAGTCGATTGGTAGCCTCGTGACGTCAACGAAAGAAAATCATCTTGTGGCACAATTGATTGATGGAAGTTTGATTGAGCTGAACATAGAAAACAATGAACTGAAAATGTCAAACGTTGTGCTAGAAAAGCTTCCAGAATTCTGTGAAAAAATTATTGCAACAACATCAAAGCATGAGCCAGCGATTTATGCTCTGAAAAATCTCAAGAAGAAGCTCTATTTGAATTCAAAGGAGCTAGCAACGGAGGTAACATCACTCACCATAACCACAGATAACGATTATTTAATATTTACGACGATTGCCGAATTGAAATTTGTCGAAATTGAAGGTCGCAGTCCTTTACAAATCGTTGAGACGAGGCGCATCGAAAGAGGTTCAAAAATTGTTTCTCTGATCAAGGACAAATCGCAAATAATATTTGAATTGCCTCGTGGCAATCTTGAAACAATCTCACCGCGCATTCTTTCCTTCAAAATTGTCAGACGTCTCTTGAAACTTCAGAAATATCAGTATGCTTTCGATCTTCTAAGAAAAGAAAGAATCAACTTAAACTTGCTGATCGATTTAAATCCACAAAAATTCCTAAAGGAACTGGAATTGTTTATCGCACAAATTGACAACATTCAGTGGCTTAATTTGTTCTTAACTGAGCTTAGAAATGAAGATGTCACGCAGACAATGTACAAGTTTTGCGGTAAACCGGATTTTGAGGAGGAGATATTTGACGGCACATTCCTTACAGCGACCAAAATCGAGCAGCTTTGTCATAAAATGCTGGAAATTTTTCAAAAAACCGATGCAAGAAAATATCTCTTGCCATCCATCACGTGCCATGTGAAGACGCAACAAATTGAATTGGCTCTGCAAATGATTTGGGAGTTGAAACAAACTGGGACGGGAGATAGGGAAGCTGATGATGCTGTAAAATATCTTTTATATCTAATCGATATCAATGTGCTTTACGACATCGCATTGGGCATGTATGATTATCAACTTGTTTTATTTGTTGCACAAAAAAGTCAAAAGGATCCAAAAGAATATGTGCCATTCCTGAATGAGCTCAATAAGTTGGATTTGTCATATTCTAAGTACAAAATTGATTGTCATTTGAAGAGATTTGCGAAAGCTGTCGGACACATTGCTGGGCTATGTCATAGTGACGATGAAAAGTTTGAGGAATGTGTGGAGTTGGTGAAGAAACATAATTTATACGATTCAGCTCTGGCATCTTTTTCTGGACATCAAAAATGCTATAAAAGAATTTGCGTTCTTTACGGCGATTATCTCAGAGTCAAAGGAAAACTTCTTGATGCAAGTTTAATGTATGAACGTGGTGGTGAATATCAACAAGCTTTAGCGGGTGCAAGAAATATTCTCGATTGGCAGCGGTGCCTTGTACTGGCAAAAAAATGTGGATCATCTGAAGAAGAAATGAAGTCACTGGCAATGAAACTTGTGAGCTCATTGGAAGATGTTGGACATTATAAGGAAGCTGCATATTTACTGAAAAGATTTAACCCGGATGATTTTAGAAATCTAGTGAAAACGCTTACAAAAGGCCATTTTTATTCTGAAGCTATTGTTGAAGTTGCACTTTGTGAATGTGCTGAGCTGATTGAAGAAATCATTAAGCCACAACTAAAGATTCATCTTGGCGATGCAATTAAATCAATCGATGATGATTGTAAAACATTTTTACAACAGAAAGAACGTCTTTTGTCGGTGAGGCAGGAGAAGACACGGAAATTGCTAAATCCACAAGACGAATATGATGATGACATTTTCTCAGATACAACCAGCGTTTTATCAGCGTCTACCATTTCGCAAAGCTCAAAAAATACCGCAAAAACATTTAAAAGTAGCAAAAATCGAAGAAAACACGAACGAAAATTGATGAATCTTAAAGAGGGAAATAAATTTGAGGATATTGCTCTGCTCGATTCGATATGGAAGCTAGTTCAAAAGATAATTGCGATCGAGAGTCAGAATGTAGTCAGGGAGCTTTTGAAGTGTGCAATTGAGATGAGTTTCGATGATGATGCTCGAACACTTCAGAAAGGCTTCAAAGATTTATTATTGACAATAAAATATTCTTCTGACGAGATTTGGACGCCAGAAATGATGTCGGCTGGAAAATATCCTGAAACCGAAGAGGAAATGCAAAACTATAATTTGCAAAGTATGGATAAGATGTCTTATGATCTGATAAGTAAGTTTCCTTCATTTCTCTTAATTGCATTAGCATTGTATTTCAAATTTTACGTTCACAGAACCCGAGCAACGATTCAAGCCAAAGCTAAATGTCATCGATTTCGAGATGGAACTTTTCCGAGAATCATCAAGGAAATCGAATCAATCGTAAACTACAGTCAGATTTCCATCTAATTGAAATAAAATATTTTCCTTCCTTTTTTTCGCAATGCCACAATTACGCAATTCATTTCTCATTTCTCGCGCGTGACCGCTTTCAGATCGTTTCATGATGAAATAAACAGAAAGGAAAACATTTCTGCAAATCATTCGAAATCAACAGCACCAGTCCCAAAATTGGATTTGTAATTTATTGTTATTTATTATGATTTTTTTCCTTGCTTCCCACAAACAACTAAAATATCGGTTTTTTATTTCACTCCGTCGACTAAATTGATACTTGTTTTTTGCAATCATTCAATTATATTGAAGGCTGAAACTCAATTTTCCTTCTCGGAAAATGAAAATGCAATTTTCTTTCACGAGCTTTTCCAAAAAAATTTTTAATGTGTTTTTGAATTGTTTTGTAGATTATTAGTTTTCAGCTATAATTTAATTAAATAGTTTTGTTGCAGTTGTTTCACGAAGTTATTAGTTACCGTGTGGGATTTTCATCTTTTTTTTGAGAACTTTTTAACAATAACTAGCAAAGCTTTTTTTTCGTGCTATTTTTACAAAAAAAAAAAAATCTTTTTTTGTTGATTTTCCTAATTGGAGAGGAAAAAACTGACAAAAATGTTTGCAAAATTAAATTATCATCATGAATGGAGAAAGAATGACAGATAGAGAAAGAGAGAGAAAGTTCGACGAAGCTTTTCCATTTGTCATTTAATTAAATTAAATATTGGTTCTGTTTGTTTCCAATTGTACGAATTTGACGTAAAATGTAAATGGGCGGTGGGAGCATGAGCTTTTAGCTTTTGACCGTTAAATGATGATATTTTAGATATTGTTGTCGAGAAGCAATTGCGTAATATTGTTGAAGAATTTACGTAAATTGATTTTCAGATTTCGTTTTTCATTGAAATGAGAATTCATAATTAATTGAGTGCCTTGTTTCCGAAACTCAATTAAGTAAATTTCTATGACAATGAATGATAATAACAATCGGACTTATCAAATTTCATTGATTATTTTTTCCTACCGAACTTCATTAATTAACTGTAAGAGAATTTGTTTTAATATCAGATCAATTAAAAAAAAATCTTCCAAAGTGGATTTCGTTGGAATCGCTATCTGCTAATTTATTATCCTTGTCATGTAATATTTCTTAAGGAACAACTTTGTATTCTTTGAGTTGTCACATGCATTTTCCCATTTCCACAATCTAAGAAATTATTGCTTCTGATGTTCCAGTTCCACAAAGTTTTCATATTTTCACAGAATTTGTTACTGTGAGTTCGTAATTCGAGTGCAAATTAAATGCAGGTAGTTTTGAAAAGTGGAAATGTCTGAATTGGAGACCACTTACCTTTATCGACACCGAATGCACATGATAAATGAAGAAGAAGGAAAGAAAAGTTTTGCAAAATTTATATCGCCCAGATAAAACTCACATTTTTCTTTTTGTTTTTATTATTCTTCGAAAGCTAAATTCAATAAAAGTTTCCAATTCACTTTATTATATAATTTTGCTCCCCAGAAACGTGGCGTTCAGTTATCATTTCTTTTTTTTTTTTGGTGATGGTACTTGCTGTACCATCATTGCTATATATCCTGCAGTGAGTGCTATTTCATGTACATTTTGCGAATTTTATTTTTGCGCAATCGACTTTATTATTTTTTTTTTTTATTTCTTTATTGCATCGTCAACTGAAAAAGCATTTTGCAGTTTCTTGTGTGTGTAAGTAAGTTGTCATCTTTTTTTTTCTCGTCTTGACTGCTCTACTAAAAAATATTACAACATTTTAAATGCCTTAAACATGCTACAAAGTTACATTCCTTTTTGTGTGTGTATGTGTTTTTTTTTGTAAATTGCATCGCTTTTATGGCTCATCATCATTATTTTGTCTTCATCGTCTAATTTATTCATTATATAATATATTTAATATTTTTTTTTTGTTTTCATGTTTTTATAAAACTTGTTTAATAAAAGTCACTTTGAAGAAACTTTCTACTGTATACCGGGTTCACTGATAAAAATTGCCTCACACAAATCAAAAATTTAATTAATGTTTGAAAGATTTTAATTTTTTTTTTATGTCCTTTTTTCGTCTGTTAAAGTTTTATAGCTCATTGATTTTTTAGTCTACAATTTTACACATAAAAATACTCGAAGCTACTCGTCGAATAAATATTGGAGAGCGAAAAGTAGAGATAGGGGGAGTGAAGAGAGAGAGAGGGGAGAAATTTATTTTTGTATGTGGGTGGTAATGATTGTAATATATATGTTTACCTATTGAAAAACTTAGAATTCTCATACAAGTTCATCTCCTTTTATGAATTTTAAAGGATAATCGCAAAAAACTAACTCCACCAGATTATTTAATGAATACTTTTCCTATCATTTTCCTCTTTGGTCTCATCTACCATTTTTTTTTTTTTTTGAATAAATAATTTTTACTGATTTTTTTTATACTTATTAATGAATGAGCGGCGCTGTACGCAAATGATGTTAAATTTTTTTTTATATATTCTCCTCTACTTAACCTCATTTTTCATTTGTGAAAGATGTCATCCAAGAAATTATTCACCAATAAAATGCACAAGAATTTTTTTGTGTTTTACTTTTCCACTTCGATTTTCACCTTTTTAAGCTTTTATGCCAAATAACCTTTTTTTTTTGTTTATGAATTTTATTATTTCTCTCTTTTTGTTTCCTGTTTACAAATCGGAAAACAACAAAGTTCTTCCGCGGGTGAGATGCCATGAAACATTCATCTACACACTTTATTTCGTTAACTTTTTTAGAATTTTCTTTCTCTCATCTTATTATATTTTTCCCCTAGTAAAGAATTTTTTCTTTATTCCTTGAAAGATATAAACTTTCTGTTCACATGAAAGCTTCTTTCGAGCGGGATTTTTCCATCAATGATGTTCCGTGGATGTGCATGCAATTTGAATATTTTCAATGACATCATTTGCGAATAAATCCCAAAATAACAATTGCCTTTTCACGTCTACCAGTAAAAACATATTTTATCAATTCTGCGAAAGAACTGCTGGAAAAAGTTTTTGTTATGTAAAAGACAGCTAAATATACTAAATAAAGATTATGCCCGATGATCTCATTTTGTTTGGCTAAAACAATTTAATTCTTTAAGTATTTTAAATCAAAAAGTTGTTTCTTGCCTTTCTGCCCAGACAGCCAATCTCTCATTCTTCCTTCCCTCATCGTGGAAGGATGCTCAATTTAACCAAAAAAAAAGTTTTTTTTTTTCTTAACTTTTCTGCTTTTGGTTTTTGCTTTGCTGATAAGACTGATAACTCTTCGACCAACCGTTGGACAAGTTGAATAAGAAGAATGTTCATTTTTTTCTATTTTCTTGCGGGTTTTACACAAATCAAATCCTTGGCAATTTGAAAAGTATATAAAAAAAATGGCAAATCGAAGGAATAAAACTTTCTGGCGCTTGTTCCGTGCTTTGCTGTGCTTTCACCCCTTTGTTGGAAACAATTTTTTTTTTGTGTTTGGTATTTGGTGAAGGGGGGCAAACAAAAAAGATGATAAACTTTTACATCAATTTCATTTTAGGGAAGAGGGAGCGAGGAGTGATTTTAAAAGTTGTATAACGTTTAAAGTTTCTTGTACCAATACAAGTAATGCTCGCCATCCTCAACCATCAGTTCATCGACCCCTGAAAATGAAGAGAAATATTAGATTCAGATAGAAGTTCAGACCTTGATTGCGATGAGTAAAACCGTTTTGTAGATTATATTATAACTAAATGTGTGATCCTTTTTTCTCTTATCATTTTCATTTGCACCTCATAATGAAGATTGTTGATTGAGGGTAAAACCTCAAATCCCAACCAGAACAACCCACATCAGTCAAAGCCAAATTGCGCTTGTTCACGCGTAAAGTGTGAAATTGCGAATGAAGAAGGAAAACTTACCAACTGGTGCTATTAATTGATTGCCTGGAGGCGATTCTGAATCTGGCATCTCAGGCAGACGGTAAAGAAGCCAATAATGATATCTATAAATAAAGCCCGGAAAGGAAAAAAACAAAGAATGCGAGAAATAAGATTATTGCCAGTAGAATGCCGCTGGAGAATTGAATTTCTCGCTTCAATTTTTCTCCGAAATGCTCTGAAACTTACAATGTTGGCTCTTCCTTTTTGCCAGCCAGAGTGTGAATGTAATGGCCGTTGGGCCATTCGCGGGCCTCAAATGCGAATCTGTGAATACGAAAATGTTGGTTCGTTAGTAGAATTTGTTGGTTTAATTACAGCCGGAAGATAAATATCCGAAGCATACCTTGAATCTTGATCAGCTGCCTGTGTCATCGCTTTAAAGAAACTTGTGTTCTTTGGTGAAACGAGATTTAATGAGTAGATTTCCGTGATATTCGATTCAAGCCAGAGAGTATAACTGTATGTGACATTCTTCTGTTCAGTGTCTTCAGCAGAAGATGATGGCAAGCCAACGGGTTGAGCAATTTTTTGATCACCATTCTCACTATTGTCAGCGTTACCATTTGCTTCACGTATTACATGATCACATTGCAAAGCACGAACGGCACCGAGACCTTTACAGCCAAGTGCCAAAATAATATCTGCAGTTAAGCCGACTCCAATGCTTGGATCCTGACCATCTTGTAGAGGCTCTTCAGTCCAACCGCCATCAGTTCGTTGACGATCTAAAATCCATTTTGAAGCTGCTGTTCTATTATAAGTTGAAGCACCTTCAAGTTGAAGATCCTGAAGTGCTTGCATAGCTAATGCTGTACTGCGCAACGAACCAAAACTGCCACGTGGACCTTGCAAACCAGCTAATCCAAGTGCCGGTCGTCGAATGAAATGCTGCAAATGCCGATGACGATGATCTGTGATGATGCATCTTAAAGCAAGAAGCACCATTGCCATTGTGTCTATGTATAAAATGAACATAAAATTGCATTATCACCTTTCGAAACAGCAATTTTTTTCATGACCTACCGATATTTGTTATTTCACCACTTGCAATATCCAAAAGACGTCGAATTTGACGCTTTCGTACATGAGTAGCAGAGCTACATGCTGCCAGTGTTGCCAATGCAAATTCATCGTCCTGTGTCGGTTCGTGATGTTGCAAAAATGTAATTAAATCATGTCCATAAAATCTTCGTGGATCCTTGCACAATGAACCGAGTGACAGAATGTAACGCGCCAAACGGTCCGTTTCCAATGGTTTCGAGATGAGCGAACGATGCTTGTCCAGCATTATCAAAATGTCAACTTCCATTTGCTTGATGGACAGCATGTTTTCTAAATCGGAATTATTTGCAAATGTCCATCGTTATCGCTCGGATCACGACCATTTGAAAGCTAATACAAATATGGAGAAGGAGAAGGAGGAGGAGTAGAGAAAGTGAGATATGTGTGAGTAAGTAATGACATTTTGGATGTAAATAAATATTTACCTCTTTTGCTAAAATCACCATGTGCGTATCATTGTCCCATCCATAATCTGATGCTCGCTTCTCACGTAACCAGTCTAATGCTTTCTGAATACCAATTCCTTCGCGATTATTTGGTCCACAGCCTAAAAGCTCATGTTCAGCGGTTATGATGACCTGCTGTTCAATGTCAGTATTATTAGGCGACGTTAACGATGGTGATGTTGAGGACGATGAAGATGACGATGATGACGTGCCAGCTGAAGCTGCGAATGTTGAGAGACTTATGGGAATTTGTGTGTTCTGATTCGATGAGAATGCATGTGATGTTTCAGTGGATACGTGGGTTGGCATTGAGCTACTAAGCGAACTGAATGTCGACGTTTTCTCATTGTCCTGAAGCACCGAAGTACTTGAAACGACGACACGACTCTGCGGGCCCTGATAAGTTGTCGTCAAGACACTCTGCTGTTCATTGAATGGGAACGTTGCTAAATAAGCATCGAAAATCGACGGCGATGATGTCGTTGACAGTATTGAGCCACTTGCTGTCGCTGGCGCATAAGGATTAAGACTGTTGTTCATAATACTACTCGCACTACCAGTTCCAGCAACACTTAATCCACTAACAATTGAAGCTCCAATCAATTGCAAGAGCATAATTCCAATTGATTTTTCCATTATACTCCTCGATGCTGACGTTGCCATCGTTTTATTGTGGGATTGCCTTCGATTCTGAGAACGGAAAGCAATCGAGAGAAAAATAATTTTTACAGCTGATTCATCATGAATATTAAAAGAAATAACAAAAAAAGCTTGGTCGACCGAAAAAGTGAGTGAGAGAAAAGCTGCTCACATAACAGCCGTGCGGAGAAATTATTTATGAATGAAAGATGATTATGGTGGGAAATGGGTTTGCTGAAGTATCAAAGACATTGAAGTGAATGCTCGAGAGCAAAAAAAAAAAATTTGCCATCAACTCAAGTGTGTTTACAATTCCAATTAAAAACTCATTAATCGTTTCTTTCCTACTTCTTCTTTGCGATCCCTTTCATGCCCCAATATACATCCATCATTTAACCCGATTCGAGTGTGTTTGGTGATTGAAAATAAGGCTTCGTTGTTTTGATGGAGCTCAGGAAAAGAGAAAAAAAATGGAGCGAGAATGTAAATGTTTACCTAGGATCAAGGGATTGGGTTTTGTAGATGATGCTGCCAAGTGGCAAAATGCCTTTTAATCTACGAAATGAATCGCAATTGATGTAAAATGAAAAGGCAGAGAAGGACGATATATGTAGAATAAGTCATGTACATATGCCAGAACATGAGATTTTTTTTGCTGAATGAGATTGATGAATATTCAAGTGATGTTAAAGGCACAAAAAAAGTCTATGCACGCAACCCTCGACGTTCAGCCACGCAATAAACGACCGAAAATGTAGTTTAACTATGTTTATTTTTGTTGTAATGATAATCATTTGCCCCTCTTCTGTCCACTTCACTTGCTCCGATAAAAATCCCTAAATAGAAAATAACGACCATCATAAGCATCATCCACAAAAATACTTTTCTCCAATCGATTTCGAGGATTTTGATGCTACGGTGACGATGAATAATAAAATAGAATTTCATTCGAGAGATACAAGTTGCTGTGTTTTGTTTATCAAATGTCCATCAGGGACAACACACAAAACGAGCACCACAGAATGCTAGGTGATGTTATGATATGGCGCCACTTGACATGTAACTATGAGCTATTTAGTCACACTTTTATCACACTCAATTGAATTTATCAGCATTCGATCAAATTGCATTTACATACATATGTATATATGAATTTCGAATTAAAGATTTTTGTCGCAGCTGTGTCGGAATCAAAACAAAGAAACGTTTTCGACGTAATTTCTCAACGAACCCGTTCGAGTGTCAAAGTACATGCAATAAAATAATATCAGAAAGTAGTCAGAAAGCTGAATATTGAATGTCTTTTAATAAATCACTCCATAGCACTTAAGTTTGCTTCCTTTTACTTCTCATGCACGCGCACATACATCTCAAGAAATGTAATTTTCTTCTCGACTGCTCGCTCCATTCAATTCATAATCTTCCATCAATCATCAACAGCTTGAACTCTTTTTCCATTCATTCATTTACGTTGCTTTTTTTTGGGGATTAAATTGCTGCTCTGTTGACTGTTTGTTGACTTGATTTCTTTACTCTTCATTTTCGTTTTTTTTTTTGCTTTGCTTGCTGCCAACACATTCATCGTTGAGATATTTCGTGAGGGTGCCAATTTTTCCACCATCATTTATCAACAGCGAAAATAAAAAATAACGCATTAGACACAACCCACCCTCCTCGAAGCACATTTCTTATCAGCTGGAAGTCAAGTGAAAAAGCATGTTACGAGAATGAGACGAAGGGAGAACATGTTTGTCGCAATAAAACTGGCTTGCACCACTTTGCTAAGCTTTGACTATAAAGACAGGATTTTCTGCTTATAATCGTCTGTCAAGCGAAAGTCAATAAAGCTCAAAGATTTTAATGTAGCGCTGCATGCAAACATTTCTTGTCCCCTTCTCTCGCTCACTTCGTCACTCCTTTTTGCCTTTTTGCGTTTCTGAATGAAATTAAAACTTCTCAAGCAATTATTATGCACATAATTAAACTCGGCAAGTGAGTGAAAGACAGAGAGGGAAACAGAGTGACAAAAAAAAAGTTCGGGTAGTAAATTTATTCGTTTGAACATGTTTTTTTTTGCCATAGCTGGTTGCTACTTAGCCAAAACGATTGCGACACATATACACACAAAAAAGAGTGTTCGTTCATAAATATTCAGTGCTTGATTCAGTGTTTCAAATGAAATTTCTCACAAGGCGACAGTTTGGGGTTATGGTTTGTAGCTGAGCTGCCTTTTTTATCATCATAACCTCACTTCTGCTTTCTGTTGCAGGCTTTTTTATCATCATCATAACCTCACTTCTGCTTTCTGTTGCAGACCCTTTAAATTTTCATTTTTGCTGACAAATGTTTGAGATTCCTATTCCTGAACGGTAGCAGTAGATAAATCAAAAAGCTGCTGAAACTTTCTCTCGATGCTCTCGAAATTTAATGTTAATTTTATGGAAATCATTGAATAATTTAAGTCTTTGATCTCGTTGTTCTCATTTACCATTTGTAAAATTGATGTGTTTGCTGTGTCTTGTCGGATTCATGTCGATTATAAATTCAGTGTTTTTGTTATTCTCTCACTCCTTGCGCTTGTTCATGTTTCAAACTGACTTTTTATTGTTGTTTGATTTTTTTATTTTAATTTCATCAAAACATCGAATTGAAATTGAAAATCGCGATGAAGTTTTTGGAGCAAGGTTTTGAATAAAATGAGGCGAGAGATGAAATATTTATGCAAAAATCTTACGCTTCGGAGTTCGTTTAAGAAATTTTTCCGCACTTATTAGCGATACAAGAATCCTCCAAATAAAATTTGAACGTGAACATTTCATTTTAAGGAAAAATTCTGCAGCTATTAAAAATTGAAAGGAAAATCTTACAGCCACCAAAAATCGTCAACATCTCAACCGGCATCTGTGAAGCGTTCTCTTTTTCTTCACTTCACGAAAAAAAAAAAAATGTTTTCCTTGGAAATTTAATCGAAAACCGCAAAAAAAAAATACTTCCTTGCGCTATTTATCGATAAACTTTTTTTCAAGCTATGTAGAAAAAGCTCTGATGTCTTTTTAAAGAGTCGATTGTACAGTGATAGCTGTTTGCATCGAACCATTCATAAAAGACAAATTGCAATTTATTTATACCAACAAGAAAAATTCCCATAACGTGACAACGATGTTTGATGCCTTCAAGCATTCTGAAACGATGACGAAAAATTCCATTTTACTAAACGAAATTTATCTTTCTTCTTTCCCAATTTTAGGGGATTGACGCGAAAATATGTTCATATGGTGTGGTATAAGATCCTAGGACAAAAAACAGCGTCTTCACTTCATTCTTTCGGTCTTCTAGAAAAAGAATCTTGCGAAGATTTTCTACCAAAAAATGTTTCTTTTAAAGCGATTTGTGTTTAGCATCAATCCCCTATTTTTTTTTACTTTTTGTCCTTATTTTTTCCCATTTCATCATTCAACGAGAAACTCCATTCCATTCATGTTCATTGCTGCAAGCTTTCCTGTGTGCTCTGAATTTTTATAATATTTCTTATTATGCTTTAAAGCATATAATAATAACAATAGCATCAAACTGGATCAACATTCGAAAGTATGTTGATTTTTTTGTCGATGCATGATGATGGTGGTAAAAAGCTTTTCGCGGATGAAGCTTCCGGAAGTGACTTCCCGCTTGCTGAAATGTTAAAAACTGGCAAAAAATAAAATCTTCTATCATCACTCGGCTTGTAATAGCGCAGATTTTTTTAATTTGGAAAATGTGAGTTGGCTTCGAGCATGTGAGTTTAAAATTAATAAAAAAATTCACTCATGAAAAAAATTCCCCGGAATTTAAGATCCTAACAATGTTATGAAACATACGAATTTATCCCATTTTATATAAGCGAAAAAAAAAAACAGCATCGATATTTCTTATATTAACGACTCTTCTTCTACTTCTTTTTTTTCTCCCTTCTCTCATGACAAGCATGAAAGAAAGAAAAAGAAAATCGATGAAAATTCACCGTGCAAAGAAATTTTTTTTTTTTCGGTGTAGTAACAGCCAAATTCGGAGAAGAGTAATAATGATAGCGATTTATACAAATTTTTTTCCCTCATCCTCAGCCTCAATAAGCGTGCGACAAGCGACACGACGAATTGATATTACAATTTTCGAGTGTAGCATAAGAGGCTTTTAGCGCTATGAGTTGCAATTTAACATGATAAGAGCCGCCATTTAGAGGAATTTTAACTCATAAAGTTCGCTGACTTAGTTCCTCACGACAGGTCTCTTTAGGTGTTCGGTTCCGTGATGTTTCATTTTGTCTGGCAAACTTTTTTTTTTTTTTTTTTTGAAGGGAAGTTGAAGAAAATTGATTTTTTTAAGATGCTTCACGGGAACAGGGTATGGAAAATTAAATTTTTTAATCTTTTGTTTATTACCACATTATTATTTTATACATTGCTCGCACCTAAATAACACTTATATGTTTGAAGTATTTAACATAATTTCCATACCCTGAAGAGCTGAAGACGATGCAAGGAGCATTATGAAAAAAAAAAAAGGTGGAAAATTCACAGGAGCTTTGAAGAGGGTTAAAAATTTTGATCGGATTACTGAATGAAAAATCACGCAATTTTCACCAAAAGAATCATTTATGACGGATCTGAGCAGAGGATCTGAGAGTAAATTCACTTGCAGCAGCAAAGTGCTTCTCGAATAAGCAAAAAAAGTTAATCATTCAAGGGTCGACAGCGATGAAATTTAAAGACTAAAAATCGTTACTAAAATAAGTTGAAATGCCCGCAAGTGCTAACAGATTTTCCTGGAAAATTGATTTGCTCTCACGTTGATTCATTCCGACACACTCTTCCGACATCACCCCAACACAAAGCTCTCGGAAAAGTTAAGTAATTCATTTAATTCGTTAAAAGGAATTTTAACTTTTTCACCGCCACTACTCCTCCTACATAGAATTTGATTTCTGTGTGTGATTTTCCCATTTTCTTTCTCTTCAACACTCGATCCATAAGCAATTTATGAGTTCCGAACATAATGATGTTAGGCTTGAGAGGCCGAATAACAACGAAGCAACAAATTAAATTAATTACTATATACATTCGTAAAGAACGCACAAACATGAGAGGAATTTCCATCGATTTTCACATTAATTTTCCACGTCCCAAGTTGCCTTCAACTGCTGGACTATACGCACGTAAATATAAAAAGCACCAGAAACGATGATTAAAGGGGGAAACCAAAGTGTGGCATGGGTGGAACGGGCAGCATAAAGTACAAACACAGCTTTCGTGCTATAAATATAAATTGACCAGGCGGCGGCAACGGACCGTCGGACGTTCAGGCGTCTCCATTAAATGTGAAAAAACGCTCTCTTTCTCATGAATTATTATGTAATTAACTGAAATGAATATTTTCACTGGTTTGCCTTCATTCCAGTTCCGGAACTACATCGTTTAATGAAGCAAGGAATAGAGAGAGAAGAAGAAAGAGAGAGCGTCTTGTTATTTAGTTCATTAATAAAATCTTAATGTTGATTTCACGCGCCGCGTCATGAAGCGAGCAAGAGTGTACAATTCAATTAACTGCCAAAGAAAGGGGTTGGCAACGATGTTTATTTTTATAGATGGGAAACATTCGTAAATAACGACACACATAAAATATTTCATTCGACGTGAATATTATTTAAGTTTCACGCAATTCATTGTTGATGCTACTACTCTACATTGGAGTTTTAATTAATCAGAAAGGCATCAGCATTTTTCCATCTCGTTAAATCCTTCCGATGACACATGAAAATGAAACTTTTCCAATTTAGCACAACAAAAGGAAAACTTGTGAGATTTTATTTTCTGTTCATTGCAAAATTTAGAGCTCTAAGCAAATTTGTAATTTTTCTCTCATTCACTATGTAGCGGCGGCAGAGACTTTCGTGACATGCGAGAAGCAAAGCATCGTTATTGTGCATTCAGAGATAAATAAGTTTTTCGTCTTAAACTTAGTTTTCCAAGTGACAGAACCGAAATCAGGAAAAATGTTTGCAGCAAAATTAACATAAATAATCATATCGGCCTCTATCAGATTTCCGAGAAAGACACAATGCATGTGCAGAAGGGAGAGCAAAAGTTGGCAGAAAGTTGTGTTAATTCGAAAAGTTTTCGTTTTCTCACCATCATAAGAAAATTCAAAATTAATCTTTCGTGAATGAATGTGTTTTTGAGCTTCCACGATTGTTGGTTCTCTCTCCTTCGGAATTGTTGTTGGTGCCAAGTGGGCGCTTTTTTTTTTGTTCAATAAACGGCAAATGAAATGTGAAAAATTTATGATTTTGTAACGATGGAAATGAAAGGTTTTTAATTCGCATTCAATTGTTATGCAGCGGGTGGTGAAAGGGAAAAAGAAAAACAATATTATCGCTCGAAATTTTTCTGTTGAAAAGCCACTTTTCCTAGTGTGCCATGAAAAGTTAATTTAAAGTTTTCTCATAAACATTCTCTTTATGCTTTTTTTTTTCTTGCTCTCTGTTCGTTCATAAGCAAGAAGGAGCAAAAACGGAAAATTAATTGAATTTCTCAAGCGCTGACTGAATTTGAAATATTGTTGACACATTCTCAAACAACATTAATGGGGAAGAAGAGATGGAACATGACGATGTTTCAGTTGTAATTTTCGACTCACAATGTGTCTTCGTCTTATTATTTCCCTTTCCCTTCTGCACATCTCATAAACACAACAGAGCTAAGCTAAAGTTTTCGCATTTCACGCAAAAGCATCAGTTGCATCATCAAACAAATAGATGACAGAAAACATGAAATGTTTACTTCAAAATAACATCATTCGAGCGAAGACATTGATAGAAATGTTTTGAATTTATATCATACCCATCTATACATAAAAAGCTAAGTAGGAAATTAAGCATGTAAACTTTTTCTCTCAATTTATAAAGGCACATACTTCACAGTTTGCATTGTAAAGTTAGGTTCATTTCATCATCAAATGCTTTCCGTCATTTTTGACGGGTTACTATACTATTTTGTAATAAAGCGAGGAGATTGAAAGATTGAAAGCAACAAGATAACCGCAAACGAATCCTTATCACAATATATATATCTATGAATCATTATTATGCGGTGTGTAAGAAGGAGGAAAAAGAAGAAATAAATGTGAAACTTTTGCTGTATCATCATCAAAAATATTATTTATGAACACGCTTTATTATTGTGCAGCTCCTACCTGCTGTCTACCCTACATTTACGGCACAGCTACATAGGTACTTGTTCTCCAGAATAAAGCCAGATAACATTTAACGGTAATGGATGAGTGAACAATTGTAAGAGGGCAATTATGTAAAGTAGAGCAATGCAGACGGGAAATAGCGAAAGGAAAGTTTTGCGGTTTACATAGATTGTAAGAAGCAAAGATTTGTTCAAGTGTCTTATATGTTAGTAAGTAAACAGTTCATAGTTTCAAGGTGTCAATGAACCGTTCAAGAAATTCAATGGTATAATTTACAATGAAACTTTCAGTTGGCGACCCTTGCTTTGAAATAGCTTCTTCATTTAATTCATTTAATTTCGCGGATGGATTTCTGTGCACGGCTAATTTAACTAATTTAATCGGACTCCATCCGTAAACAGAGATTCCGAGATAAGGCTCCTTGCACATTACTGCTATTTAATAGAATTATTAAATTAATTTTTCATTTCATAAATCTGTCGGTCGCTTCTTCTTTTAGAGCCATAATTTAATTGAATTTTTTTTTCACAGGCTCAGCTCAGCGAGATGAAAAATGGTTGAAAAAAAAAAAAAATAATTTTCCTGGGCGACAGATAATGAAATTATTTCATGTGCCTTGTTGGGTTCTTCTGTCACTGCCATGTCATGATGTTCATGATGCATCCGGAAACCAAGATTTAAATTTATATTCGGTCAAAAATATTTGACAAAAAAAAAATTCTCGTGAAAAACTCGAGATAATGAAGTTAGGGCTTGTGGTAGATTTTTTTTTTTTCTTTTTGTTTCAGGTTTCAATAGCTTCATAGCGTCATGGATCCTGAGATCCTGCCCGATATCCTGATTTGCGACAATCTCTTCTCGGTTTCATGTTTGAACTCAATTTCAAGCTGTGTATAGGCAGAAAAGCATCAAAATCTAATTGCGAAAATCATTAGACTCCCCTCCCCTTTTGCAGCATCCACATTTTTTTTACATCTACATGATGTCACTCCAAGCAGACGTCAACAGTATAACGAACGAAATTATGGCAGCAGCAGCAGCGGAGAAGGAAAAAAAAAATGTTCATTTACTCTTAATGAGATGCTCGGCTGTTGTTGGACTCGTTTTGCTATTTTTAACATCGCATCCTCGTATCATTTTGCAACGAGACGTGACAGGAAAAAGGAAACAATAAAGATTGCTATCACATTCGTCCTGCTGTGTTGTAACTTTTTTTTTCTACTGTTCCTTTTCCGTTTGCTGGCAATTCTAGTTTAAATAGCTCAGGACTAACAATAACAAGTACGCACATGAATCCATGATTTCATCATTTTAATTATGTTTTATCTCACAACAACGACCAGAGCTCACACAAATGCAGACCAGTTTTCATCCCTTTATGACAATCCAGCAATGTCAGCGTCAATTTTGAGAATCGTTTTGTTTTATGATGATGATGTGTAACAAAAAAAAAAATTGTCACCACTTTGAAATGTTTTGCAATTTTCTGGTGGCTGTCGAGAGAGAATGTTGCGAATTGAAATGAAAATGATTTCATTTCATCAAATGTTGAAAACAGAGATTGCGAAAGTGATAAAACCATAACAACACGAGAATAGCGACGAGAAACAATTTCAATTTATAACATTTTCATGTAATTCCTTCGTCGCCACGGTTGAAAAAAATGATGAGTTTTCATTTAATAAAGTTTCATCTTTAGCTCTCAAACAAGAGAACCAGGAGCTCTGATGTTGTTGCCAAGCTTTGACAACTTTTTAATGAAAATTTAAATTACATGAGAGAGTGCATCATATGCATTCATGCTCGATAATTATAATCAACGTAGAATCCAAATTTATGATGATAATGATGCATCACATCAATAGATACGAGTGGAAAGGAAGTAAAGTATGCAGCACTCTCATGATTGTGAAAATTATAATTAAAATTTGATAATGTCGAAAAAGCTTCAGCAAACCTATTCAATGCAATTAACTATGAATGCCATTTCACTGTATCCCTTTCGCGACAACATCATCAGCTAACGCAGGTTGTGCTCATTTTTATTGGAGCGAATAGCTGGGCGTCAGGGCGTCAGGTGTTTTTAATATTCCAAATTATCATTTCTGGTCGCGCAAATTTTCATTCGAATCTACTTGTTTGGTGTTTCATGATGAAACGAAACGATTGAGAAGTGCACTGGCATCCAGCATTTCTCCATTATAATGACATAACTTTTTTTCAGATGCGATGTTGTGCAATGCAATTTAGCACAGTTGAAAAGAAAATTGTTTTTACTTCAACCCAATGGTGGCAAGCATCAGCTAATTGAAATTTAATAGCTTTTCGTTGGAATTAATGCTGCAGAAGCGTTTGTTGCTCGTACCAACTCTGAGGAGTTTACTTTTTTTGATGTCAGGAACGTGATGTAGTGTAAAAGGATTCCTGTCGATTGGTTGGGTGTTATTTCGTGTGAATTTACCCATTGCGGCAATGGCAGCAGCGGTGATGATAGAGGTTGAGGAAACGTAAACAGTAAAAGCAAATTCTCGGTCTCGTTTGCGGTAAAGAACTGAAAATTTATATTCGAAAGACAAACAAGCCAGAAAAACACATTTCCCGATCAGTGTAAAACTCTCAAGTTTGTGCTTCTGGCAAATATTTAAACCCTCCAAATATATATAAAATTAATAGGATTCCAATCCCTGCCATTGCGGATTTTGATCACTGTGTGTGTACTGCGTACTCGGGGGCGGACGGCGGACATGTCTAATTGCGCAGCGTCAATATTGTAGTTAATATTTATTAAACCCCTCTAACAGATTGAAAGTGCAAGCAGATGATGCTCTGTTGTTTGATAATCCAGTCGCACAGTCCATTCTATTTAAATGAGACAATTTATGAATGATTTCGAAATGATAAGAAAAAAGCCATGTCGGCAATCCATCTTCCCTCCTCCTCTGGCATTTGACAATCTATTATTATTATTTTTTTTTTTCGTATCCAATTTCAATCGCCGTCTCTTCAAAGATACAAAAATATTCACGTTGATCTTTTAATTTTCTTCAATAATTTCCTTTTTTTTCTAGCAATGAAGAAATGTCAAAATGATGACAAGTTCGCGCGATGGAAACTCATTGGAGCGAGTTGATTGAATGAAAATGGCTTTTAATGAATTCCATTCGCATTCATCATCATCAAAATGCTTCACGTAAATCCTTCAATGAATGACATCAACACAGTTGGTTGTGAGGCTTTGAATGGACGTGTCCGCTGCACAACCAGCATAGAGAATCAAAATCAAATTTATAATTTTCCTTGTGAAGGCAAAATAAAAAATGCCCAGCAATTTATTATGCTTTTCTCGTATTATTTATTACACAATATAATGGCTGTTGATGCTCCTTTTCTCCGTCCATTGCAATGAACAAGTCGAACCGTTGACGGCGGTGAAATAATATCATGAGCGCATAATTCATGAGCTCTTTGATATCACAATAACAAAATACATAAACACACTAAACCCAAAATCGGATTACACACTTTACTTGATGGGTTGTTTAACGAAATTCTTATGGATGAGTTTTGTTTTTGAGGGATTACGGTGACCGCAGTCAAGTCCAGCGGGCATTTTTCAAGGCTTATGAATTTTTTATATAAAACATTTGCCTTTCGTCATTACTTAATATTAATGTAAATGAATACATAAATCGATTAGAGATCATCAGAAAAATTTATGAATGCGAATTGTGTGGCAGAGTGCGATAGGGATGAAACCGACAAAATTTCCCATCAAGAAAAGAAAAAAAAAAACTGCCTCAAAACCATAAAAAAGGCAGCGAATGGAATAACAAGAAGAAGGGAAAGAATGTTATAATGGAATAAAAATTCGTGAAGCTCCATCAAGAAATGCTTTTTTTATGATTTAAAACCATTTTAAGGAATTGAAGCCCGAGACGTTCCCATCGTTATGGATTTATTTCTTTCTATCCTTTAGAAGTATATCTTGAACAGCACTAAAAACAGCCGCCTACCATTACGTAATATGCCGAGAGAGAGAGAAAGAGGGAAAATAATTCAGTTTGCGGCACACACAACGCACTTATTGTGCAAGTGAACGAAACAGAGAAAGCAGAAATTAAGTTTCCTTGTTATGTGAGCCAGGGATTCTTTGACGGTTAACAATAAAAAATACGAGTAAATGGCATCAGCATCAATTTTACGACATTAAAAATGAATTGGATTATTTCACGTATACTCGGTACCAGCAACAACAACATGATATTAACTGTTTTACTTCAGGAATGCTTAGTTTGAAAGACATGCCGCCATTATTATATATCGCTTATGTTATTTACCTCCTGCAATTCCCATCCCAGCTCCCTCCTTCCAAATGCCCGGTAAAATGAAATTCCCTTCATCATAATATCATAATGCAATGCAGTCAACGTGAAATATTTTAATTCAGTATACTTTATGGATTTTGAAACGCGAGGCAGAAATCGAATAAAATTAAAAGCATAACCGTAGTCTGGGGGTGGTAAATTTTGCGCATCAGTTTTTTTTAGTTGTTTGTGGGTTTGTGGCGCGACAGGAATAAAAAAAATTATTGAAATCCTTATTTATGAAGGCAGGATGGAAGAAAGGTGTTTTATCGACCAACAGACCAGACCATCTGCCCTATTTATTTAAAATATATTCACTGGAGCCGATAATATGTAAAACTGTCAGTCGCAACATGCAACCAGATGATCCATAATTGTCGCTTGTAATTAAAATGCTTAAATGAATTTTCCACATCGAATGTTATTAACATGAACATGGAAAATCATCAAATGTCTGTTATGGTTGCACAGTGATTTTTATTCCACTCACTGCTTTACCATAAAGCTCTCACCAAATCATAGAATAGATAGTGCGAGATTAATTCAGTTCCAGTAAATGTTTAAGTAATTAAATAGATTTGTCATCATGATAAGTCCAATGTTAAAATAACATAAAACATCACCCGCGCCATCGTTATTTCGCAAAGAGGATCAACTGCTTCCAGAGCAAAAATGTCCATTCAATTTAACAAACATTATTTTTGCATTCGCAAACATTTCACCGAGCTGAGCTTTTTTTTTTTTTAATTAAACACCATTTTTTTAGAGCGAGGCATTAAAACGAGCGCGTGGGATAAAAATGGGTTGCCGGAATGGCAAATGCTTGGGCAAATGCGAATATACATATTTTTTTTTTTAATTTGAAATTTGTTTATAGCCCCGAGACGCGAAAGAGATTTTTTGTGTGCGTGTGTGTGCGTACAGGGTGAGCAAAAGTTGCGAGGGGGCGTCGAAATTAAATGTTTGTGGATGGCGCGCGCGAAAGCGACCCATTAAATTAATTGAGATTTAATTGAAATAAAAACTGCGTGTAAAAGCAATTTGTGAAGTGAAATTCGGATAATTGTCATCTGCTGCTTTTGCTGGGGAAAGAGCTTCGAAAGGGAGATTTGAAATCTTCTATTCCCTACATAGCAACATTGCAAGATTGTTTCAATAATGAAAATAAAATTTCCACGAATTCATTGCTGTGAGAACTTTTTGACTGCAATATTTGCTCTATAAAACTAATCAAGGCATTCAAACTATTGCACAACTTCTTGTCGATATTCGAGTTTCGAAACTTTTAGAATTAAATTAATTTCCATCTCAGTTGGCAGATGGAAAAATATTTCTCTCCAATTTTCATCGAAAAGTATAACAATAATTAATGCCAAATGAATGAACACGATTCTCTCGATTATAAAGTTTTCCTTTTATTATTATTATTTTTTTATTATTGCTCAATCCACAAAATTGCTGTCGCCCTCACTTGGATGAATTATTACTGAACCAATTTGATGTTCAAGATTCACAGTTTGCTTCAGTTGTTTGGTTCGGGTGTGAGAAAGAGTGTTTCTGGTGAGAAGAAGTCAGTTTTTCGGGTTGTGCGGAAATCCCGCTGGGATTTTGTTTTCCCGTAAAACGGGAAATTAAGAATTTTCCCTTCATTCAACTTCTTAGCAATGAGCGACTGAATCTATTTTACAAAAGCGATTGTTAACTAAAAACCCACCAAAAGCATTCACGTAAAAATTTAACGCCAAGTCAATTCTACAGTGAGATGTCTCATAAAATAATTATTTGCTATTAATAAGATATTTTTCACTGTGTAAGCAATTTCCAATCCTCAGTTTTGCGGGCATAATTTTCTTAGAAAATTTTCAACTTCGAATTTATCTTCCGTTTTCCGTCCCATTAGTTTTTAACATCTAACGAGCAAGTAATTGCTGTATATTGCTTTTTAGTCGGCAGACGCAAGCGAAGAGGCATAATTTCTTTTCTTTCACATCTCAAACTGCTGACACAAAGTTTAATTATAATTTATCGAAATTTTGATTCTAAAATCCCCATAAATTATTCGCACACGTTTCTGATAAATTGATTTTGTCGTTAAAGGGAACGCAAAAAAGCGACCGAAAAGTTTCTTGCGAATTAAATTTAATTAAAGTTGCTACGCCATTATAACGATTGTAATCTTTGACTCCTGTCTGATTAAGACAATTTTACCTCGAAGCGTCATCATAGTTGTCGCGCGACGCTTTCGTTGTAAGGACGAGATTCCTCAATTAAGTAATAATTAAAAGATTTACATCAGCAAATGAGCGATGATCGTTGGGGTGGGGGGAGGTGAAGGAGAAAGGGGACAATAATTTAATTTTTGGGAAAACTTTTGAAAATTCTTTTGCGGGTGTTTTTGAGGGTTTCAAATATTTGATATCTTTTTCCATTGATTGAATTTTATTGGAAGGAAATTTAATAATATTCCGATTAAAATTTTAACTCGAAAATTGATAATTTAAATTTTAATAATTAAAAAGTCATTCACTTTATGAGCTTGGAGAATCGTGTTTGACGGCATCAGATTAATTTATTTTTTTTCGCCTGATGCACGCAAAAATAATTGAATTAATCAACCGGAAAATTAACCGCGATGCAACATTTTTTTTGTAGAGCACGCGATTTATGCTTATTTTGGTTGAAAACGTCACACAATATGTCACTGACACACAGGACCGGCTGAAGGAGTGAATTTTCGCTGCTCATCGTCAAAATTGGTGTGCAAATTTAATACCTTCTTGGCTTATATGATGGTTCTTCTACCCAAGGTTCTGCCCTGCTGATAAGTCAGACGATATTTCGGCCATTATAGGGCGACATTGCTTTATTGCTTTAATGTCCGATGTCGTCTGAACGTCAAAACACAAAAAAAGCTCATCAGTAATTAATATTGCGTGCAGTTAAGCTCATTTTGAACCCTTTTCACACGCGCTCTATGAACATTGTCATTCCTCCTAATTTTAATGCTATGTACTTATTCTGGTACCTATCATGCCATGGGGCTGTTCATAAACTGAGTCATTTTTAAACAGTTATTTCTGACCACCTCACCCCTATTTTCATTTCATATCGATTGGCAAACTTACTTAATACTTTTTTAAGTTTTAACGAATAAATAACAACTTAATTATTTCATTAACTGAACTCATTCAGGATAATTATTAATTCGAATGTTTGAATTTAAACGCACATAAATCATAAATCGATATATTATAATTAAAATGCATTCAATGTTATCAGAGAAACGCAGGCAAATGATTTAATGTACATTAAAGTTCATTGAATTGCAATTTATTCACGTATTTGTGTCATCATAATTCATTCTGAATCGAAATATTGTATAAGCTTTTATGATGAAGCTTACACTCATTTGAATGGCATCGCGCAAACAAAACAAACAATTGCAGAGCGTGATCATCTGCCACTGCCAATCAATCGTCCTGCGATGGTACAGGGAAAATTGAAAACAAATAAATGCCATAATAATAGGATTATAAAACAATTAACCTCCATTAAACTGGACGCCATACACTTTTTTTATTATTATTATTGCTATTTTGCTGACTCAATTCATCGTCATCTTCCTCCCTCGTCATTGAAGCCATGAATATATTTAAGCTGTCTTGCTCGCAAACCCTAAATTTTGGCTTATTATAGCGCCAGCAAAAAAGAGCTTACAGAAGGAAAATGCCGAAAATTTGATTATAGAAAACAATTTTTTTGAGCCTCTCGCAGCGCATTCAACCGTGATGAATAAATAATAAGAAATTCCAATCCCAACTCCTCAAATTTCGTTTGGCTTCCTTCCATCTGAGCGTCTGTAGAGCGTACAAAAAAAAACGAAATTCACTTAAACATAACCTCAAAAACTTCTGTTGTTTTCTTATTATTATTATTATTTTTTTATTATATCTGACAAAATAATCCCATCTAAGAATTGATGAGTTCCATCATCCACAAATGGAACCCACGATGATGAAGGAAGGAAAAGAAATGGCAAGAAAACGAAAGAAAAGTTAAAGAAAAATACTTTTGAGGGTAAAACTTTTTTAATTGCAATTAATGTTGGATTTATTCCGTAGAAATGCTGATTTCTTTCTTGGCTCCTTTTCATTGCCATAATCATCATCTCTTACATGTTACTTAGGGCTTCATGCTTCAATCATATCACTCAAGATTACAATTGAAATCTGCTTTATTGTTACGGTCTTTACACAATGGGAATGCACAGGAAAACAAAATGAGCCACATCTACGGTTGAATTTCGTGGGCGGGAGAATAAAATGAAGAACAAAAAGTTTGGTACATGAAAAACTTGGGTACGGAAAATGAGGGAAATCGAAAAACGTAGGACGTTGTTGCGTCACCGAAAAAAAAAAAAAAAAATAGAAAAGAAAGTTGAATGTGTGCCACAAAGGAATTTTATTAAAAATTTAGAAATACAATTTATTCGCATTATGGAGTCGACTGAAAGATATCTGTCTTGATAATTGAAATGACAGGCGCGGGAGGAATTAAAAAGGCGGAGAAAAGTTTGATAAAGGGAATATAAGGTTTCCATTTTTTTTACGATTGAACAGGACGTCTTTGTGTCCCTATTGTTGCAAATAATCAGCTAATGTTGAAGGAAACTGGTGCTTTATTCCTTCTAAGTAAATGTCCAACTCTTTCACTTCGCATCATTTTTATTTGAAAGAATTTCTGCTCTCAATTTCTGAAATGATTCGTTGTGCGACGATTTGAGTTAAAGGGAAAGAATGAAAATTTATTGGATTCCATTCTTAGGATTCTGGTAGCAAAGAAAAAGAGTCATTTGAACATCGTTAGGTCGCACTATCCTCTTCTCTCCTCCCGGCATCGCATTTTTTTTTATTATGAACTCAATTGCGACAGAGCTGTGTACATTTTTTTTCATCTTTATGGTCTTGGCCATTGATGTGTAATAAGGAATGGCATCCGGTCAGAGCCCTTAATGCCCCCCACCCCCCTTCAAGCGTCGTGTGAGCTTTTTTCTTCCAATTCAATGATCTTTTGCTATTTTGCCCTTTTTTTCATTTATATTTATGCATTGTGTTATTTGTATCTTGGGGAGGATCATTGAAATGGCAAAAAATGGGGATTTGTCGAACGCCAAAAAGAAAAGCTCAAGCCAGTAAAATGAAAAGAATAAAATGCCCCTCGATGATTTAGAATGATACAATTTTTTTCTCATTCTCTTCCTTCCTTTTACAACAGTAATGGATATTAAGGGATTTTCAGCACCAATCGCTAGGTTACGTTCAATAATATTCAAGTCTATTCAACAAGAGAAATGAATTTCAATACACACAACATCATTTTGTACTTTCTTTCTCTTCGACCCTGTTCCATCGTCTTTTCTTATTCCATCCCCCTCCTTGTACAAGCATATGTTGAAATCATAAAATGGGATTTTAAATTCGAAATTAAAAAACTAAGTGTACACAAAACACACGCAGCAAGTCAAATCATTGCCATAAATTCCAAAGAAAAAGGCATCTTACATGTGTGTTGCAAAACGCATACGAATGTGTTATTCGAATGAATGTTAAATCAGTTAAAGATGGATGAGCTTTTTTTGGGATGGTTTGCTGCTGTTGGTATTGCAAAAGGCGAACGAGATGTAGATGAAGTAAATAAAATTAATGGGGCGAAAAGTGATAATACCAGAGTCTGGGAGAGGGGGTGTAGGGGTTGTATGTTGTTTGAAGGCAAAGCTGGAAGCGTAAATTTCCATCAATTATGAATGTAATAGACTGGCAGACATCTTATGCGTCTCGAAGACCCCACAACTGAACAGTTATTTATTGCTACTATCCTCCTCCTTCTGCACACACCTTAATAACATCACGAACTATTTGGTTCGAAACAGAAAGGTTGCTCCCAAATTCAATTACATCAACATAAGATCTCTCGTAAAAGTATCACCTCCGATGGTGCCTTTTAACTTTATTAAATTTTTAAAACGTACACGAAGACAGTGATAAATGTCTCAAAAAAAGCATTTCATTTTGCTCTTTACTTTTAGGATTGTATTTTTTTTTTTCTTTGAAATGATGTCTGCCTATTTAGTTAGGTAATCCTGCAGAAATTGCGACCGAGGTCAATATAAAAACACACAAATAAATTCTCGAGCGTCGTTTATTGTTTGTAAATTTCATTCCTCATTGTCTTTCTTTCTGACTGTTTTTTTTTTTTATTGCCGTTCCGCAAATATTTTCAAGAAATAAATTCGTTTCGATGTCAAACGCGAGCGAGGGGTTTGCAAGTTTGTAACCATGTTTTTGAAAAATCTGTTATTTATAGATTCATTGTGAGTGAGTACGGAAAGGCTTCGAATACTGCATGAGTTAAGGAGAAGGAGACGTATGGACGACGTATGTACGTTTTTATCTATCGAAAGAACAAATCTCTTTTGCGCGTCGGAATGTATCTATAATATTTATGATGAAATTTTCTGCGTGTTTTTTGTGCCATCCCTCTCCTTCGCACGCATCTCATTAAGTAGTTTGCTATGTACTTTTGCTTCTGTTCGAAGCTTTCTCTCTCTCTCTCTCTTAATCCATAATAGAATTTTCCATCTAGAATTTTCACTATTTGCACTTTTACGTATGTGCGTTTCTGCTTTCACCTTTTCTCGCCTGAATTGGGAATTTATTTAAATTCAAGCTTAAATTTAAGCATTCTTACTTTCTCGCACTATTCTGGGGATTATTTGTGAGTGATGTCGGCTTATTCATCTATTTACTGTTCATCGAATTTTCATCTTTTCATCAATTGTATTTAGTGTCATGAGCCCATTTTCAATTTAATGTATGTCTTGCCGACTCAAATGACGGTTTATCGATATTAAAAACATTCATGTATTCAGTTTAAAAAAAGCTGTTTAAAATTTAGTCACTTGCGCGCCAAAAAAAAGGATGACGATAGGAATGAACCCAAGGCTGGTTATGAAAATCAATGAGTGTTTTTTTGGAATTATTTTTTATGTATTCATGTCATTTTGCAACGAACATCTACTGTCATTTTTGCCTTTTTTTTTTGCCTGGTGAGTCGTTTGCGAAAAAAAAGGATATTTTTTTTGGTATTTCTATAAAAAAAAAATTTTGAGGTTGAAAAGGTTAGACGGCGTTGAAGAGTGATGAAGCATGAATGGTAGGTAGGTATAGAGGAGACATTGATATGGAATGAGATGATGGGATAACATTTTATGTATTTTTATTGTCATTTTTATGTGATTTGAATGAGTTATTCATGTTTAAATTTATGATGAAGGTGAGAGCATTGGTTGGTTAAAATGGGAAGTCCCTCAGTGCTACATTCCCCGGAGACGAGATGAGGGATGATCATCAAACGGCTTATTAAAAATACATGACACATGATGGGGTGCTCGATATCATCCGTAAAACGTTCTATCTACCCATTTACCGTCGTAAATTGTTTTTAATGAAACCAAATATACAACATAATGTATAATTAAGTGCGTCCATGCCACTATTCCATCTGCTGCCTGCTGCCAAGCCCATTCACTCCCCATTTACTACACATAATCTATATAAACCCACTCTGATTAATAATAATCATTTACATGATAGTCGGTTAAGCCCTTCGTGTAATATCCACAAAACAATACATTTCATTTGCAGTCCCAGACGAATTACGTGGGAGGTGACCGACGATGGTATGAAGCGACATGAGTTGATGAATTCAACAAGGCTGCATACTGAGAGACAAAAGAAGGGAGGAAGTGAAGGAGTTAAAAACACCGTCAACGGAAGGAGAAACTGTGATTTAATTTAATGTTATGCTGCCTCATAATTTTTAAACCATAAATTGTGCATGTTTAATGTACACATCCAGAGGTATCATGAGATACATTTACTTCCGCCCTCATCATACATTCAGACATGCTACTCTTACTCATATTGTGTGCTATGGCGATTAAGCTTAGAATTGTATAACATGAAAATCCTCGCTCTAATTTTTGTTATTTTCTCTGCCAGAAAAGGCCACTTAAAGGACCACATACACACACAATGTATTTTTTTCGGGCAATAAAAAGCACAACAAAATGTTTTAAATTTATGTTTTTCATGTTCTTGTTTCCCTTTTTCGTGTGCGGGGGCAGAGGAGAGTCGTCAAACATTGAGGGGAATGAGAATGTGAAATGTGTTTTTTGCGATAAAATTTTATGCATGTTATTTTTTTGTGTGCTATTGCCGATATTGATTCGTTGCGCTCCAGTGCCATATCAAACAATTCTAATCACTTTCAATACAAATTTAACATTCTTCGATTGCATAAAATTGCGGACGGAAATTTGGTTCAAAGGGTGAGAGAGCAATAAAATCAAATCAATTGAATAAACAATATCAGAATGAATTGGAAGCTCACTCAGTGTACTCACCTCTCAATTAAACTCCTTGAACTGTGCGACAAATATGTTCTTTGACAATACACACACAAATAGTCACAGTGAAAATTGTCCAGATTTAAGGGTTTAGTATCTTGTTTCAGATTTAAATCCAGTTGTCCTTCATTGCTTCCATTGTGGCTTGCATTGTACGGCAATTCAACATTGGACCAAAAGACGAAGCTGTTGCCAAAAAAATAAAGAAGGTTAGCAAAGAGTAGACAGATTTAGATGGTAGAAACATCTTGTGACAAAATTATGTGTGGTATGATTTATGTTCCAGATGTTTTATGCGCTCCGTTCCCCTTCCACAAATCCCCCAACAACATGCAATTTAGTTTCTGATACAGTTGTGTCAACCAACAACAAAAAAAATTCCTTCAAAACCTTCAGAGCATATCGGAAGTAGAGATGAGGATTTTGTGGATCATCGAGAGAACCGTTTGGGGACACGAAAGAAAACCGCTCACTGAATTTTTCATTTCGTTGAAAGTGCCGTTTTCACACCGGAAAAGTTTCGAGCGAGATGGAGAGAAAATTGTGCAATTTTTTTTTTTTTTGTGTATGTGTCAGGCCAGGAGCAAAACAACAGAAGGATCTCAAGTGGGAAATTTTCGGAAAAATCTTTTCAATGGAAAGATGGGGAACGAGAATACACGTTTGATGCAAGAAGAAGTTTCACAATGTTATTGATTTATTGTCTGGTTTTATGGGGGGGAAAAGAGAAAGAGAAAAACATTTTCCCGGACTATTCCTTGTGATTTTCAAATTAAAACAACTGACATTGTGCATCAACTTAACCTCAAAGCACGAAAAATGGAATAAAATATTTGTTCAATTTGCTGGAAAACCATCAATTTACAATTGCATGCAATGCATCGTTGTCAGTTTCTAGACTAATTGTAAGGCAACATTCGGGTGGGCTAGATGACTGTTGGCTTGAGATACAGGAAAAATCGATCTGATTCACGTATTTCAAAGTATGTGTGCTCAGGAAAATTGGCGCCAGAAAATTTGTTTTTCAATGGAAAAGGGAAAAATTCTTTGCAACAAGAAGAAATTTGACTAAAACTATTCGCTTCGAATGGGGAAAACTACGACATGGCTCTTGCTCGTTATTATAAATTATCGATTTGACCTCTCAACAATTCAAGAGAACTATTCTTGAAAAGCTTCAACAGATCGATGATATTTCGTCTTTTAATGCTGAAAAGCTTTCATGAATGATTCAGACGTTTTCAAGAATGAAATAAAAATATTGGGACACAAAATCACATTTCGGTGCCAAAAAAAACCCCAACAACGAGTTGTTTGCACAACCTTCAATTGGAATGTGCAAAAATCTCTTCCATTTGAAATGAACTGAAAATTTGCTGTGTGTGTGTGTGTGTGTGTCGCAACTAGAAAACACTTTTTTCTCGTATCCCTAGGTAGCTCAATGTTGTGTCTATGAATTGCATGCACAAAAAAAGATGGAAATTCCCTAACGGATTTGAGCCTGATAACTGCCAGCAACGAGCAGTCAGTGAACAATTTTTTTTTTGCAAATGTTTTGGGGATAATAAAAAAGGAGAGAGAGGGAGCGAATTTCCCAGAGATCAAAAGAAGAACTAAAAAACTAATTTAAAACTACTATTTTTGCATTTGTGTGTAAGGTATAGGAATTTCGTATGAAAAGCTCTCATGGCACATTTTTTTCATGGACACAAATAACCATCAACTGCACTTCAAAGGTTTACGTTCAATCCAATCCAACAAAAAAGAAAACTTTCCTTATCTAACGCCACAAATTAAAGTTTTATTTCGATATTTTATTCAGGATCCGGCATTCTGTTGTAGTGTTGTCCGAAGCACTCGACCAAAAGTTAATCACCCAACAATTTGAATAAATTCTCTCCTAACACAAAATTATAATTAATTTTTTTTTGCTTGCAAACGATCGAAACACGAACAGAAGAACAGAAATTTTCATTAAAACTTGAATTTTTATTTCTTGTTTCTACATTTTCAGCATAAAGCAACTGAATAGAATTCTAACGAAGTCAAAGCCACAAATCATACACCAGAAACAGTTGAAACCTCTCTCTTTTATTTCTGGAATACAAAGTTGCCGCCCTCCGCCCACAACTTTAGATAGAATTTTAATTATTTTCCGGATAGTTTTTTTTTTTTTATTTTGGTTTTTTGCCACACTTCATAACCATTTCGGTAGTTTTTGACTTTTTGTTCTGTGTGTGTCTGATGAATTGTTATTGAGATAATAGAAAATAAATTCCTAACCTCAAAATGAAATTTCTGAAATTTTTTACAAATTTTGCAGCACATTGCAAAACAATTTTCTGAGGTCATGCAGTAAGCACTCGATCATAATGTTTGGCGAGATGCAGATTACATAAAAAAAAGTCAATTAACAGATTCCAATTAATTATTCGATATGTGAGAAGATACAATGATACATAACAATGCTGAAATTGCTATTTCGAAAAGCACTCACCAGACAAAAGGAAGTAACAATACAAAAAAAAGGAGCAATATATTGTATCGATGAAAGGCGAGAGCTTAGTTGGTAAATTAATGACTTTACACAGCATCAGCAAGTGAACGGTGAACGCAAATTAAAATTCCGCAGCCATTCTCGATAAACACACAACGGTTGCCATTCGGGGTAACTCATTTTGACTTAATATTATTACTCCATTCACTTACATATACAACACAAAATCCAACAGAACCATCCGATTAAAATGGAAATTGCTGCTAAAAAAAATGAACTCATTCAATGAATGGGAAAATTGTAAAGCTTTTCTTTTTGAATTGCGAGAAGCTTAATCTCCACAGTCTGAATTTTCATTTTCAGTTTTACTTATAAAGTCATGGGGATATTTTTCATGAATTCGCAAACTTTTGTTAAAAATAGCTAAACGCCCTCTTCGCATTGCCTCACTCGTGGTTAATTAATTCAATTCATGCATATAAAGATTAAAGCGAAGCATATTTTATGTTTTTTATTCGATAGAATGAATTGAGGTTAAACATACACACAAATTAATGAAATTGAAAATTCATTGAATCCTTCCATCGCATTTGGGTCCTAAATGTAATTCATTAACAGGCGCTTTCATGATCGGTTAATTTTCAGTGTAATTCACAAAAAAAAAGCGTTCCATCGCCAGTATCAATGATTCTCTTCAACTTACTTCTATAATTTTTTTTTTAAATTCGATTATGTAATTTGTTTTGCGTCCTTTTCACTTCCCCCATAAAAATAGCAGCTCTTGAATTTAGTTGTGGAAAATTTATGTAGTCGAAATAAGTAAGAAAAATTGCACAAGACACAAACACTCACACACACACACATTCATTTATTTAGTGGCAACATCAGCAGAATACCAAAAAAAAAGAAACCTCGAACAATGAAAGCAGCCAAAAACAAACAAAAAAATTGTATTTTTTTCAATTATTGTGTGTCAGAAAAACGACAACGACGACGGTGAATTATATAATTTTTTTTATATTGCGGGTGATTGCGAAACTGTCGCGGCCTATGGAACTTGAAAAATCGTTTATTTTGCAGAAATTTTGCAGCGAGGGCTGCGACATGGATTTCCTTTCTGACGTCGGTTTTTTTTGTGGAGGAACTGGAGCTTTGTGGTTGTACACATGGTGCCGGAAAACCTCTAAGCCACCCTCATCCCACCCACAAAATAAAAAATTGTGCATTTTAAATGCGATTTGAAATAACAAAAAAATTTCTCATACTTTTTGCACAATAATTCTTTTTTAAATATTTTTTTTTTTGCTTCCGATGATGGAACACTTTTGGGATTGTTTACGAACAATGCCCTGCACTCTGGTACACACGAAGTTGATTGATAAGGTTTTCAATGAGTTTTATTTTCACTTAAATGGAAAATTGAACCTTTTATTTCACCAACACAATTGCAGATTTAAGTTTTTTTTTATTATTATTGGGAAAAGTGCTCTCGAGCTCGAGCACACATCACTTGAAACTTGATTCAGTTTTAATAATAATTTTCCTTTTGCTGCTTTTGAGGAATAAAAATTCACCGCGATGAGCGTTTCTGAAAAGCTTTCATAACCGCACGAGATTCACCGATGAACTGATTTTCTAGAATGTTTTCACCAACTTATGGTTTCTATACTCGTTGATGAAAGTTCTCTCGCCAGTTCACATTCCCCCACCAGAAACCATCAACGAGGAATTTTTCCGCTTTTCCGGCATCAACATAATAAAGAATGCAACACATTCGTCTGCTCAGCTGACTAACGAAGGGGAAATTACGATGAAAACTCTCTGAAAAATAAGAATCATGCGCTGTGATACAAAGCATTGTAGCATTGCAGTGAATGTTTCAAAACAAATCAATTTTCACATGCATTGATTTTTCAAATTTTTCGGAAAAACTCTTTTTTTTATTGTTGCTGTTCCCTGCAGGGAAGACTTGTCATCATATTACACAACATTAACTAATGTGAACATGTGAATTTGTCAGTGAAAGCTCTTGAAAAGTTTCTTCGTAAACTTTCTTTTACCCTCGTTCAATAACTCGGAAATTTCGGAACTAAAGTCGAGAGTCATGAAGAAAGCTGAGTTAATAAAGATAAATTTTCAAAAAAAAAAAACTCACAGAAAAGAAAAATTGTGGAAAAGTAAACAGAAGAAAAGCCGGATGGTGAATTATGATATTTCTGTGAGCTTTTTCACTTTCTCCGCGTTTGTGTGTATGTTCAGCCATCAGATTATGATGTTAACGGTATGTATGTTAACATAAGAAAGATACAACAAAAAAAAAACTTTAACGGTGCTTTAAAAGTGGAAAATATTTTTCCGCTTGCGAGGAAAAGTTTTTACATTTTCATTGCGCTTCACAAATATTTTCTACAAAGCTAATGAATTTTTTTTGACTATTTTTGAAACACATAAAAAAAAAACTCAGAACCGGAAAATTGTTTTCTGGAAAATTCCTTAAATTTTTGCACAATTTGAATACTTGTTATGCAAGAATTTTTTTTTAATACATTTGGACTTGAGTGAGTGACCTCAAATGTACATTGTTAAAAATTAACGACATAAATTATTTATGCAATGAGTTTAGAAAATTTATTTTTCACCTACACAGAAATATTGAATGTCAACGTTAAGTGTTGAAGGAGAGTTTCTGTCATGATTGAATGACATCGATTATTTATCGAGCTCTCAATTCAATCACAAATTTCGATAGCAAAGTCAAAAAAAAAAAAAGAAAAAAGTTCATTCAATTTTCATGTTTGTTGTTCTCACTGTCGAGAAGTTCTCATTGAACTGAAGTTGAAGAAAAATTGTCTCACACTCTGAGCGGGGATCTAAGAGCTTTCATGAATCACTTTCACACTGAATCATCATCATAGAAGCGACATCGCTTGCAGCTAAATGCTCAACACCCAACATTCAATTATTAATGGGAAATGAATGAATCATCGACAAAGATAGTTGGAGGGTGAATCAAGACCTAACCGTCTCATCAAAAGCATTAAATGGGGGGACGATTTGTGAAAAAAGGAAGAAAAAAAAAGCCATAAAAAAGAATAAACATTCAATTTCGATTTTGTTGTCGATATTCCAGTTTTATGGGACTTTTTAATACTTTTTTTCCTTTTCTATCTTGGTGGTTTGTTACTACATCTATACGAGCAGAAATGCTCATTAGATGACGTCATCATTGTCACATGATGACAATTTCACAGCGGTAGTTACGATTTTCATTCTCTGTATCGATTGAGTCATAAGCCGCAATGTGATCGCCTCAATTTGATTCCATTTGTTGGATTGACATAATGATATACGAAAATTTGATGTCCTTTTATGAGTTCTCAATTTCTGATTATTTTTGAAATGTTTAAATTTTTTTTTGTTTTAAAATGTGCGAAAGAAATTTCCATGCCACATATTTAGAGGTAAACCGATTTTCCCGTATTTTCCACGTATGAAGTGAAAAAAAAAAAAAAAACATATCGTTTTTCATCATTAAATCGAGCATAGAAATGGAGAAAGATTTAATGATGTCTTATGAAAGCAACAACCTTCCACTTCACGAGAACTTTCCCATTCTATTTATGAGGAAAGTAAATTTCTATTAGTTTTAATGGTGTGCACTTGGAGCCTCTACGTTACGAGAGATATGTGTATTATAGCCATTAGTTTTTCACGTTATTATCCTGGAAATATTCATTAATTTTTGATGCGAGGTGAATAATTCGATGAAAAGTTAGTTTAATGATTTATACACACAAAATTCCATAATCTATTTATGATGCACAAGAGAGAAAGTAAAAGAAAAAAAAAATATTTTTATGAAAATTTATAGCCATCGTCGAGAGATAAACTTTTTATTTAAAGCCATTGAGACGAATGACACTTGGCATGTTTAACATCATCAGTAAGAGAAACATGTCTCGAAGCACATCGCACCACATGGGAATGATAATAAGCTGTCATATAATTTTCTTTTACACACCGTCTTAAAGAAACATCTTCAAGGCATGCAAAAGAAAGGCGAAGAAAAAAAAAAAAATAAACATAAATGAACATAACGCTATTTTGGAGCTTTCATTTGGGGTTCGGTGGCAGTGAACGAAAATTCTTCAAGCATAAAGAATGTTCATATTTGACATTGATACACCTGAAAACTTCATTTCGCATCATGCTCATGTGAAAGACACTACATCTGAATGTTTTGAATAATGATCTGCTATTGTAAGCGTGGGTTGGAAAGCGTAAAAAAAACCTTCAGCGATCCATTCAATGTCATATAAATACATAATTTATACATATAAAGTATATGAAGCAGCATATAATATCAAGGAATGTAACCATAAGAGCGATAAATGTTTATTAAAGCATAACATATCACCAGTCACCACCGAGCATCGTGTACACATGTGTTTCATTAATTAGGGGAAATTTGTTTCGCAGGTGATAATTAAACAGAAATTAATTTCTAAAGAGCATCACGCTGAGCTTTCATCTCGCTCCCATTCATCGTTGCAAGCGAGCGGAGGAAGCACAAAAAAATTAACGAAATGAATAAAAATGTATGGAGCGTTAATTAAGAAGGCAGATTCATGAAGCTTGATGAAAAGCATTATGCCTCTGCCGCCTCGCTTTTCATAATGCTTGAGGATGAAAAAAAAAGAAAAAACTTTTGATTGAATGGAGGAAAAGCACAGAAAAACTTTTTCTAAAGATTTTTCCTTTCGCTTGAAAATGTTTCCCAATGCTCATCACCGCTTCTTTTTTTTTGCTATTTATCGTTGCCAATGAAACAAAAGTCATTTCATGTTGCAGCTCAGATATCATGAGACGAGCATCAGCTTTAAAAGAACACAAAGCATGAAAAGCCGCATGAATGAATCACATTTATTAATAGCACAAGGTTTTTTTTGCATCAAATGAGAGCCTATGCAAGTATGCAAGCATTCGCCATAATAACAATTGTTAGAGGCAAAATGCGATGCATTAATTATTTAGTATAGGAAAATTTTTGTTGATTAAAAACACATTCTCACAATTGGCATAATGGTATGCTGCAAACAAATTTTATTCACGGTACTTTTCAATTTTACTCGAATGTTAACTGAAATCACCTATCCCAGGTGTGATAATTTAGAGAATGAGAAAAAAAAAATCGCCGGAGACATTTGGTTTACCTTTGACCTTAATTTCTTTTTTATTTTATCAGACTTTTTGTTCTACGTCAGCAAAAAAAATAAATGTTTTCTTTCTTTTCTGTTATCGACGCTTTTTTTTTACAAATGTTTTGAAATAGTGAAAAAAGGTCATCATATGTTGATTACAATGGAGGAGGAAAAAAAAGCAAAATATTGATAACGAAATGTTTACTTCGGAATGCCTGCAACAACACCAGACTCGATTCCAGTATGGTCTGATCCACGTAGAATTTTAAAGGTTCCATGATCGCCCTAGAAATTAACGCTAATTAGTATTGATTAATTATTTGAATTTATTTTTTTTTAATTTACCCAGTCAGAATTCCATGAGTTTGCCACTAACCAATATGGCGTTTCATTCTCGACGCCCCAGCCTGAAAAAAGCTGAATACAATTTATTTATTTAATTATTATTTTTATTTTATTTTACCCATGATTTTGATTGCATGTCCTCCTAATGCTTGACCACTGACATGCTGGTAAACTCCTGATTTATATTGAACGAAATCGGCATATACAGTGAAAGCAGCTTCGACAGGACCATTTTTGTAGATTTCCAATTGAATTTGCTTAGGATTGCGTTTCACTGAATAGCTCGATTTTCCGTAGTGCTTATCGCTGACAAAGTCAATTTTATAATTGCCATTTGAGCATTTGTTTGTACATTTCGGTGTATGATCACCACCCGAGCAAGGAATTCGTGTACCATTGACATGATGTTCACAAGGTTCAATTTCGTAAGGCAAACAACCCATCTGGGATCCATATGCTCCTCCACTAACAATTCCTTTACGCTTCCAATAGCTCCAGGCGCTTCCTGGAAAGCCTCCGTTACATCCGAAACCGCACGTATGACAGCATGATATGAGATGTTCCGATGAGAAATGGAAATGTTCTGTAGCATTTGAATGAATGCAAACACGATCACTCATAGCCGAAGCAGCACCGAACGCCCAACAGCTCCCACAGCTGCCTTGATCTCTAATTTCTCGAAGTGTTGGACAGTCGGGCCACTGTTCTCTCGCGTCAAAGTTCTCGGGTAAATCTTCATCGTCATCTTCGTCATGGAGAAGTTCCGGCAAGCGAACTTTGTCATTATCTGGATGAACCCCCATCAATTTTTTGATGTGATCGAAATCATAATTAGAATCAAAATTCCTTCCAGCTTTCCACGTTGTAGCCTTCGAGTTGATTTCTTCAATGAACTTAAATTAGAGCAAATTATAATTAAATAACACGCAAAAGAAATGAATCGATAAAATGTCGGAATTCTGTGACTCATACTCACTTCATCAGATAAGGGATGATGGCAAGCGCCAAAGGCCAAGAGACCCACAAAAACAAAGATGAGCAATTTCATCTCGCAACAATCTCTCTTATCAGCTTACAGAGTTTACAGATAGAGAATCAAGAATATTTAATTTCACTAGAAAAAATTGACTTCACTCTTCGAGACGCAAAACACAAATGGAAATGGAGAAAACAAAAAACAAAAAACAGATGATGTTCGCTTCTCTCTCGGCTACATAACCCTGCATTCATTTTTTTTAATAACAAACTTGAAAAAAAAAATTTCTGTTTAAAATATTGATCGGCAATAACAAATTTTTAACGGAAAAATTTATTTAAAAAAATAAGCTTCCGAAAAATATATCTTGAAGAACAAACAACAAACTTTCCTGTCTGTTTCAAAATTCATTTATTCATCGGTCTATTCAGAATTTGTGTCTTTAGTTTGTGAGATTTGTTCATTGCGTGAAGACGTTACTCGCAATTGGCGCGATCGTAAAAAAAACTAAGTAATCTTTCTAAACAACAACAATAATAAAAACAAATTGATAACTAAAAAAAAAATTGGAAAAATAAATGCAGCATTAATGTGAAAATTTACTTAAAGTGGGTTCTGAAACAAATAAATCACTGTCGCTACTGAAAGTGCTGCACATGAGAAAGTGTTTTTCAAATTAAATCTAATCACGATGAGATTTTGAAAATGCGATATTGCCTCCAGAGTGTGACCATTGATGAGTTTGTGCCTTAAGTGGAAAATTACTCATTGTTTAAAAATAAATTCAAGAACAAAAAAATAAATATTAAGCCAAACGCACAATTGAGAAGGAATTTTAACGATACTTGAGAAAATTCCTCTGAGACAAAGTTTTTTTTCCTTGAATTGCTGGAAGGAATTTTTCGCCATTTGTGGACGCGATTCAGTTGGCAAAATTCGAATGATCGCCTAAAACGTGCCTGCCTTAAAAAGTGAACCTGAGACATTTGAAGCATACAAATTACAACTTTTGTCTGGTGTTTGTTCAACAGCAAAAAAAAAATCGCAAGTTCGTGTCAGATTTGTAATGAGGCTCAATGAATATTGAAAATTCGGGAAATTCTACACCATCGGTGATCGGGCACTTTCTGAAATATCCATTAATTTTCATCTGCTAGAAATTTTTCTGTTTACATCACTGAGAAAAAAAATCAACGCAAAAGAGTGATTTTAATTTTTAATGAATTGCCCAGAAATTGTAAATTTGTAAAGTGTGAAAACGCAAAGAACAGAAAAAAAATAATCAAAGTGTGAAATGGACGCACTGCAATTGTAGTACTCGTGCCAAAAATTCAGGGCTTCCGAGAAAAGCCATTAAATATTGATGCAAAGTAGATTTTCAATTATTGTGCATCAAATTGTGCAATTTGGTGCATCATCACTGATGGTGAGCGTGTCCCACTAAATCATTTTTGTGTCACAATACGATGAAAGTGATCACAATTAATGCAATTTGTCACACGACAACCAGCGAAGCGATTTTCATTCATAAAGCTCACAAAGTTATTAATTCAGCATTGAATTTCATTCAGGCAAGAAAAAAAAAACTTTTCATTCTTCAAATTTGCTGAGAAGAAAAAGTCGCGAAATAGAAAGTGGAAATTCTGCAAAATTGCATTTGCTCGCGCGAATAGACTAAAAAAAATCTCCGATCACGACAACAAAAAAGTGAAATTATTTTTAATCAAACTCAATCAGACATCTAGACGTGTCACAAACGTTTAGTTTTAGTTACTATTCGTGGCTATTAAGTAATGCGGGCATCCGGCATCAAAGGGTCGCCCATGCGTTCAATTAAGAATGCATTTGTCGATTGATTTTTAGTCACATCAAATAAACTTGAAGGAAATTTGTTATTTTAGTGAATTTCTTGTTATATTTTTCCATCACATTCTCAATCCCTCAACAAAAATACATTCGACCGACCGACAGACGGAGAGTAATTAAACCTTCTGGCTTCTGTTTCTAAAAAAGACTCTCAATTGGAATATTTTTTTTTTTTTCTAAAAATAAAGTAAAAAAAAATGTTGAATGTGGAAAAAATTTTTTTCTTGTTGTAATTCTTGCAAAGTAACAAGACGAATGTTAAATTATAATTAACGATTTTGAGCAATAATCATGTTTCGCTGGTAACGGTAATATATGTGCACGCGGTGCTTCATCAAGCATACTAATGTCCACGAACTCAATGTTTGTCAACTAAGTAGTTTCGGTAGACTTTGTATCATCATGTGAAACTTCCATTGCGGCTCATTAATTTCATCAATTGAACCGATTTTTTTTTTCGGCGGGAACTCAGCCAACAGAATTTCTTATCATAACAAGCGCACAAGTCAATTTAATCATGTGCGCGATAGATTACTCACCATATGATCGACGTCCATCAGAGTGGAGAATTATTCAATTGCGGATGATAATAATGCATGATGTGATTTCTTTCTTTTCTTGTGAATAAATGTCTCAGACAAACATTTCACGAATTACAAGAAAAAAAATAATCAAAGATGCTAAAAATGTGTCTGACAAAAAGAAAGAAAGAAGATTCACAAATTTTTTCTTCCACGATAGATAGAAGTTGATTGAAAATATATAACAATATTCTAGGGATTGGGAAATCGTTATGAAATGAACTCGTACATTGCATAACACACTTAATAAGAAGGAGACATTATTGAAAGTGTGTTATTCAAATTTTAAGAGGCACCAACCCTATGCGATTATGAGCTAAATATAAAAATAAATCAGAAATCTCATCATGAATCTCGCAGGCAAGTTCGCAAGCTTGCTCGCAGCCGTGTGCGCGAAAAAAAAAATGAGAAATGATTTGTAGATGTCAACATGCGAACATTATAATAAACATTAAGGTCATTTGTATCCAATTCTCAGAGATTTATTTAACGATCGGCTCTCTAACACATGATTTTAATTTTTATAGACTGCCATATCGCATGCGATTAGAGACGACTAATGTTGATGATCGCAGAAAGTTGATCTCTGGTGCTATAATAGCGCGCTCGCACATGACTGATATCTGCCACATGCTTGACTCGCAATGTTAATCTGTAGAGCGTTTTGCTTGAGATGAACCAAAGAAATGACTTTCGGCTTTGAAAGATTGATCAACGTCTTTTACGAACTTCCGAGAATCTTTTTCTTATTTTTGGGGAAATCAAAGAATTTCCATTCATCCTAAGATGCAATTAATTTTATTACAAAGTTGCGGCGATTGCTGAAACAAAATGTTAAAGTTCTAAGTGGTTTTGATTAATTCATGTAATCAAAAACATAAAATGAATGTCCACAAAAATGTCGCTTTGCCGTTTGATAAGAAAAAGCAAAAAAGTCAGAGAGTCAATGAATCTCCAGCAATTCCATTAATTTTCTTTAAATTCAGAATTTTTGCCAACCTGCTGCGGCATTTGTTGTGTGTGTTGATGATCGTGCGATCTGCGAGCAAGTTCATTTGCCTTAGAAATCAAAATCGAAATGTATGTTCATTTTTTCGGGGTCGGTGCGCGGCGAAATGAAATTAACAAATCAGAAATCTGTTCTGGAAGAACTGGTTGCGTCTTGAAAGGGGTATTTATTCATTTCTTAAAGAAAGAAAAAAAAAATTGTGCGAATTTGTAAACTCAAGCGAATGAAAGAAATCGCGAAAAAGATTTTTTCTGTTTTTATATGTCGTGAATTTGATAAGAGCATAAATATTTTAATTCGCTCCATTGCTTTTTTTTTTAATTCTTTTGCGAGACCCAGAGGGACAGTGAGCTCTGATTGATAGCATCGTCGAGATTATAAAATAATAATTAACAAACATCGTTTAATGAGAAGATTAAAATTTGTTTCGTGCTCGTCGTTATCAATGAATTTTATTAAATTGTCATTACATTGTGACATAAAAAACTTTCTGAAGGAGAAATGCGAAAAAAAAGATGAGAAAATTGCTGGAAAGATTTATAAGAAAATAATTCTAAATTACTAAATTTGCATAATCTTCAGGTTGAATTTCAAAAAAAAAAAACAAAAAATTCAAAATTAAATTTGCATAATACGCAAAAAAATCATTGAATTTTGTATTCTTCGCGTAGTGTTTGTGAATTTGAGAGATTAATTTTTGTCCATTTTAAGAAGATGTTTGAGTGAAAATTATGCGATAGGTGAAAATCTTGCAAATTTGTTCGCGGGGTCTTTAAACTGTTAATCGTTAAAATTCTGAATTTTTGGCTTCTTTTGTGATCAAAATTTTAATACTTTTATTCTCTACCTGCGACAAGCACCTCGCGCATTGTATCTGAATATGGCATTTTCAATCTTTCATCGTGTGTCGTCGATATCAATCTCCGCCGATCAATTGCTTCTTTCTTTCGTTTTTTTTTCTTGTTGTCAAATGAAATAAAATATCTCAAATTTCTTAGTAAATAAAAATTCACCCGAAGACATTTCCAAAACAGACGAAAAAAAAGGACAGGAAGAAATTGACAAGAGAACCGACTATTTGAAAAAATGCCTGCGATGGATCAACGAAAGTGTCAATAAAAAGTGGAAATAAGAAAACAAAATAGTGTCGTGATAAATGTTTGGCAAAAGCCTGATGTCAAATATCACAGTGAGAACACGAGAAGAAGAAAATAAATAAGAAAATGTGCAATAAACTTGTGAAAGTGATTCTTATCGCTGCGCTCGCAGCCATTGCACAAGTTCAGTGTAAACATCATCAAGGCCTGCGACGCAATCGAAATTCGGGTAAGTGAGAACCGAAATATTGTTAAGAGACATTTTTTTTTCTTCTTTATTCTTCAAATTGTCAGCGGCTTGAAATTTAATTATGGTAATCAGTGCCAATTTGCTGTTTTGCCGCCCACGCGGGAAATATTTGTTAGACTCATTTTTTTTGAAGGAATTTTTTTTATTGACACATGTAACGAGGAATTTTCATTAAATTGGAACTTCGGTGTCAAAAGGTGCCACGAATTCTTGCTATTTCTTTCGTTGTCATGTTGTATATGTCAAACGCCAACGCGCATCCAAACGATCGCAAAGAAATGTCGCAGAAAGATTTCAAGAAGAAAAAAAAAATGAAAAATTGTTTTTAGGGCCAAGAAAGTTAAACATCAACAACACGAAACATCATTATCACTGTTCACATTGCATCCCTCCCTCTCTCTCTCTTTTGCTCCTTTGCTGCTTTTTTTTTAACAAAATTTCCATCTGCGCAACACGTGTGAAGTGTTGTTCCTTAACAACGTTTGCATTCGATGGCTGTTTTACGATCATGGCCAAAAAATTGATGTTTGTTTTATTTTACAGAAAAAGAGAAAAAAAAAATGTTATTTAGAACATCATAATAATGCACATTTGTCAGTCGACCCAGTCCACAACCTTAAAAGCTGGCGCGACGCGACCATATGACTTTGTTACCCTCGAAATTGTAAAATGTTGGTTTGGCTGCATCAATAATCATCACTACAAAGGGCACAGTATTGTTTATTAATAACTTGCAATGTTATGTTGTGCAATGCTGGTTGCGTACAATGCGTGATGATTGTTTTTCTTCCACCATCGCAAAATATCGCGATCATATTTCATAAAATCCGGAAATGTCTCAAATTTCACTAGAAAAATCTTCGTCGCGATTGATAATAAAAAAAAAATCTGATTCCGTTGAATGAGTGAACTGGAAAATTTCTGTTTTGCCGGTGCGAGGATTTCATTTGAAATTCAAATGACGATCACGTTTCTTCGTTGCTCTTTCCGGCCAATGTTTCTTCTTCAAATTCTCATCATCACTCAACTTTATACACTTTTTTTTTTTACTTATAAACATTGCTCGCGTCTATTTTTAGGATATTTTTTTTATTTAACATTGCCTGCGTGTCGAGAAAATAGAAAGATCCCTTCCATGGAAGCACCCACATTCATCATATGAAATCTTTATAATTTATAGACTCATCTGCGGGTTCATCATATAATAATATCCATCCGAAAACCCCGCAATGCACTCACTCACTCATGCTGGTGGTTTTTTTTTTATATTTATGAGTCCCACCTTCTAAATCTTAATTAATTGCCAACAGAAAATGTTTCCATCGTGTCTGGTTGACATCAAAACAAACATCAAAAAAAAAAACTGCAATTCCAGATGCAAAATGAAAACTGCAATTTCCGTTGACTGCAAATGACTTCTGAGAGAATTTTCAACTTTTCATTTTAATTAGTTCTCTTAAGCGGAACTTAATTTTTTTTTTTTTCGGTAATTTCTCAATTCAAATTATTTCATTTCGATCTTACGTAATTGAATTCAATTATTAATAAAGAAATACGACGAACACACACGAATTCAGACATCTTGAAACAGTTGATGTTTTCTCGGACGTTTCTATGTGCCGGCGATTTTAATTTGGAATTTCAATCGGCTTTATCAGAGCCTTTACTAAAAATATGATTTGTTAGCGAACTTTTAATTGCAAACATTTTAAAATTGCATATTAAAACTGTCACGGAATAAACACGTCCTCAAGATCCAATTTGACTCACAAAAACTTCTGTTTTTGTTCTTCTTTCATTGTTTCAACGATGAAACTTTTTTTTTTTTTGTTTTTGGAATAATTTCAATGCCAAATCATCCGCTCCCAATTTGTGCCCATTTTGGAAACGGTCGGCAAAAAAAAGAAAAAATGTTTCAAAGATTTATAGACTCAATTAGAATTAACGATTTTCGACTTACAACTCAACCATTTTTGGTCCCATAGATCATGAACGCTGATAATAAAATCTCACAAACTATTTCGTGTGACACTAAATTGTTGTTTGAACATTCTGGGAAAGAACCAAATATTTCTCTCCTCCTGCCACAAAGCCAATTAATTGTTAATTAAGAGTCGAAACAAATAAATCAATCGAACGCTTCGAAATGCAAGAAAACTTATTGGAATTTCTTTCCTTTGTTAAAAATTAATTTCTAAAATGCCTTAAAATTGTCATTAATTAACATCTTTGGTGCTTAAAAGCCTAATTAGTGACAAAATCCCGAATCCGTCGGGTTGCAAGGTTTAAAAACAGCAAGTCAATGCGATTAAATTTATTATATGGCTTTATGTTATTCATAAAACGTACAGTGATGCTTCCTGTTATATCCACTGACAATTTCCTGCCCGCACTGCGAAGCATCGTTTGGGCAGAATGAAAATATTTAAATATTTTTTCCCCCCTGTCGATGACGATTGATATTCAGTTCCATAATTAAGGAACCATGATTGATGTTCATGTGATCTTATTTACAGGAAAATTCGGAAGTTCCGAACTAGAGCCGATCGATGATCGACCGGAAAGCGACAATAACGTCGATGATGGAGATGACGATTTAACGACAAATGCAAGTCGAACAACGACACCGACATCAGTGAGTTCTGGCTACGTACCGCAATTTACAAATCAAAATGCACTTAATCGATTAGTTGGAAAGCCATCGGGAAACATGATTAAATTTCGATGTCCAGCAAAGGGGATCCGGAACCGACAATAGAGTGGACGAAAGATGGCAAACCAATTGAACGAAAAATGGGTCAAGTGCAATACAGTAAATGGGCCATGACAATGGAAGATCTAATTCCAGCAGATCATGGCGAGTATACATGCAAAATATGCAACATTCATGGATGCATCAGCTTCAGCAGCAAGCTTGAAGTTTCAGGTAATTTTGAATTTTTTTATTCTTTAAACAACAAAAAGTCAAAAATCCTTTACAAAAAATCGCACAACAAAAACATATGTCAACTTTAGATCGGTTTCCATCGGCACCAATCATAAAAGAGGGCTACCCGAAAAATGTTACCGCACTGGAGAACATGACCATCTACTTTGAGTGTCCAATACTTTCCGATTTAGGTGCGCACATTGAGTGGGCGAAATTCGAAGGTGCCAATGGATCAATTCCACAAAATGTTACGAAACTTGAGGTATCAAATGACGCAAATCACTTTTGTACACTTTGAGCCAGATATCGGATGTGTTTTGGTGATGGGGGAGAGAGAACGTCTCATGTTTGTTTGTTTGTTGATCTCAACTCAATTTACGGTTGTTGAGAGTTTTCTATTATTCTTTTTTATGGTGGTTTGAATTTCTTTGCCGTCTTGAAATTTCCTTAAGACATTTTTCTTAAGATAATTTTCATTTTACTTTCCTTGGTGATGGATTTTCTTTTATTTTAAAGTTTCTATTTCTATTCATTTTTTTGTTTTAAATTTTCGAATTAAAATAAACTTTTCAGACCGAGTCAATCATAAGCCGATCATAAAAGAATCTTCAAAGAACATGACGCTGGTGCTGGGGTCGAATGCTAATTTTACATGCAAAATCCTTTCTGATTTGCATCGTTCGATTGAGTGGTTCCATCAAAATTGCTCCAATTCGGAACAATGTCTACGGAAGAAAGTTGCGCAGGTTATGGATGTGCATCAATAATTGATCACAATTCTCACTTAAATGGAACTAATTGTGCTTGTTGCATGAAATAATTTGACATGCAATGTGTCAATTTTAATTTAAAAAAACTTAATTTCGTAAATAATTTAGTATATGTAAGACAACTTTGACATTAATTAACTGATTTTAACCCAAAAAAAAAGTCTAACAGAAATGCAATTAACGACATCAGGAAACGGAAACAGATTCAATTTAATTAATATTTCCTTATGATTTTTCAATCTTCAGCGTGATGATGAAAATTCCGAAGTGTTGACATTGAGAAACATCACGAAGAACGATGATGGCTGGTATACATGCGTGGCAGCAAATAGTTTAGGAGCAGCATCAGCTACCGCATATTTATCGGTTGTGAATGAATTGCCAGTCGGTGTCATTCCATCGCCCCAACCGAAATTACCTTTGTATGTCGCTGTTATTGCAATAATTGTTGCCATTTTATTTGTTGTTGGTGCCGGAATTGTCGTTTGGTACTGTGGGAAATACAATCGCAAGAAGGTTCAGCTACGACAACTTGAACGCGTCAATCAATGGACAAAGAAAGTCATTGTCGTTCAACCGTGCGTTGATAATAATGGAACAAATTCAGGCGACACTCTGGTAAGTTAATGAATTTTTTTTCGAGAATATAAAAAATGTAAGCTCAAATTTGCAGCAAATTCCGATTGTTCGAATAGAAAAACATCGAACAGCCTTGTCGCAAAATTCAAATAACGATCCGAATATGATTTCTGAATATGAGTTTCCAATTGATCTTAATTGGGAATTTCCTCGCTCACAACTTGTTCTTAGTAAAGCGCTAGGCGAGGGAGCTTTTGGTAAGGTTGTGATGGCAGAAGCGCATGGTTTAACGAAAACTGGTCTGTCGACAATTGTTGCTGTTAAAATGCTAAAAGAAGGACACACAGATGAAGATGTCAAAGATCTTGTATGTGAAATGGAAGTCATGAAAATGATCGGAACGCATATTAATATTATTAATTTGTTGGGTTGTTGCTGTCAAGATGGGCCACTTTATGTTCTCGTTGAATTTGCGCCACATGGCAATCTTCGAGATTTCTTAAGAAAGCATCGTCCATCGAATTATGGCGACAATACGCATGAGAAAGAGAAGGAAAAGCAAGTCTTGACCCAAAAAGATCTTGTGTCGTTTGCGTTTCAAATTGCACGTGGCATGGAATATTTAGCAAGCAGGAAATGCATTCACAGAGTAAGAATTAATTTCCTTTAATTGTATTGTTTTTTAATTAAAAATTTCTTCGTTTTGTAAAGGATCTTGCGGCACGTAACGTTCTGGTTTCAGATGAATTCATTCTTAAAATTGCCGATTTTGGACTCGCGCGTGATATTCACTCGCAGGATTATTATCGAAAGACAACTGATGGTCGATTGCCCGTGAAATGGATGGCACCCGAATCGCTCTTTGATAAAGTTTATGATGCACAAAGTGATGTGTAAGATTTAAAAATTCATTCGCTTTCAATTCCAATGGAAATAAATTAATTTCAATTAATCTTTTAGCTGGTCTTATGGAATACTCTTATGGGAGATAATGACTCTTGGTGGAACGCCGTATCCTTCAGTGCCATCCGTTAAGAATCTTTTTGAGCTACTAAAGAAGGGCGAACGTATGGAAAAGCCGCCTCTGTGTTCTCTCGATATGTAAGTTAAATATATAATTATGTCAAATGTAATTAATTTAATTTTTTTTATTTTAATTACTCAGCTACATGTTAATGCGCGAATGTTGGCATTTTCATCCGAGCGAGCGACCTTCATTCTCTGAAATTGTCGATGATTTGGATAAGATCTTAAGTATTACAGCGAATGAGGAATATCTTGATTTGGGTATTTCAATACAGCTTGATACACCACCGAGCTCCAGTGACGAGTCAGATGATGACAAGGAAGAATTTCCATATTTACTTTAAGAATTTCATTGAGATTTCTTTCACACATTTTAGAGATAATAAGTTTGTAACGATATAAAACTTTGATTTCAATCGAAATTCACTAATTAATGTTTTTATACTAAAAACTTGCAGAGTCAATTAATTGATTAATTTGTCGAATCAATCAAATTTCTACAATTTTCTTTAAGACGTTTCTTCAATGTATTCTTAAGATAATGTTGTACAAGGTTTTTAACTGAAATAAAAAAAAAATTATGATAAGAAAAACAAAAACATCAAGAATAGATTTGATAAGATTTTCCGTGTTTTTCTTTCTTTCTTTTTTTTTAGAATAAGCATAAATAACAAATTTTCGTTATCATTTCATAATCAGAGTTTTTCAGCGCAAATTTCCAAAAGTGATCCACCTTTAATTTTCCAATAATTTTTTTTTAATACTCTGAGCTCACCAAGAAAGCTCAGCAACAGGATCCCTCACAAAGAAAACACATTCATTTTAAAAAAGTAAATTATTTAACAACAGAAAATAGAAATGAACAAATGAATTGCACAATAACAAAAGTATACAAAATGAAAATGAAAGCTTAGGAATTATACAAAAAAAAAAAATATATCGTTTAAACATGTCTCGAATGTGAACTAACTATAACTAAACTCAAAGTTGTGGAGGGAAGAAATCGATAGACAACAATCACCAGGAGAAAATAAAGGTTGAAAATAATAAATTGGTTTAACCAAATTGCCGATGCTATTGATAATAGATTAATTGAATTAATGTAACTATCTGACTTTACTATCTATTTGCTGGTTTATGTTAACACTCTCCATTGCGCAGCAAATTGAAATAATTAAATATATTCTAGATCCAATGATACATAGACAAGTCTTCTCAGTCTAATGAAATTCTGTCTTATAACTTGTAGCTCTCATTTCCTTCGCCATCAGTCGACTATAAAGGTTTTTCGCATTATAAGCTGCATTATGCTTTCGTTCATTGGAAATCGTTTGGATTATAAAATTGCATTCCCTGAAAGTGAAAAGTTGCTTTAAGTATCTCCGACTTAGTTTCTATCTTCATAATTTTAATTATACCTGTGGCTGCTGTTGTTGAACAGGATTGAAAAATTGCATATCCATTGGTGCCGGAGCTTCAGCTGGCTTCGTAGCGCCAGCATTGCCCAATATGTCAACGTAAGATTTCTTCAAATCTTTAAAAAGAAATCAGAAATAAAATTTTAATGAATTTTGTTTTCATTTAATGCTCACTTCTTCCACGCTGCATCTTGAACATGTTTGGTGCAGCAGGCGCTGGAGGTTGAGCAACATTTTCAGGAGCTTGAATTGAATTTACTAGTTGTGGTCTCGTCTGTGTCTGTTGAATTGAAGCAGCATTTTGAGCAACAGCTGGTTCCATTTGAGTTGTTTGTTGTGGAACAGTTGGTTGTGAATATTGTGGTATTTGCATTTGTTGTTGGAGTGACTGTTGTTGGTGTTGTTGTTGTTGTTGCTGCGGTGGCAAAGAAATTGAATTTCCCTGAATCATTTGACCCATTGTCGGTGGCGGTTTAAAGCTTTCAGCTTCAGGTTCATCTCCATCTTTATTGACCCACTTTTTTGTCTTCTCATCCCAAACAATCTAGAAATAAAATAAAAGATTCATAAAGTTCCGGGACCTTAGGAAATGTGCAGAAATTTTTACCGCTGGATTCTTATCATCGGGCAGAATCATTTGGTTTTTCGCTTTCCATTTGAATATGCCGCCAAACCATCCACCGCCACTTTTATTTGCAGCATCTTGCGCTGCATCTTTCTTAACAGCTTTTGTAGGTTCTGGCTTTGTTGCTGACGATTTATCATTTTCCTTTGCATTTTTCTGTTGAGCTGATGTTGCAGTCTCATCATTTTTGTTTGACACAGCATTTCCAAGCGTAATCGTTGGCTGTTGTGATTGCTGATAAGTCTAGGAAGAAATTAAAAATGAGCATGAAGTTCTGATTAAGTTGTGCAATTCTTACTTGATCCCATCCATAGCCATATGTCGGCTGTTGCTGGTAACCAGATTGCACTGACGCTTCGTATGGTGCTTGATATTGTTGTCCATTCTGTTGCATTTGACTGTGTGCATCTGGCGGCATAGAATTGTTATAATCATAATTATAGTTCGGTTCTTGTTGTTGCTGCTGCTCCACTGATTGATCTTGATTGTAACTTTCTAGTGGCACCTGATTATATTGAGTCGGATCTTGTTGTAGCTGATAACTACCGTTTTCTTCGTAAACAGCTGGCACAGACGGAACATGTGTTGGCGTTTGATGCTGACTTATTGGATCATATATTCCAGTTGATGGTACTGATGGCGGTTGATGTGCCATATCGTGATCATATAAGTCATCTGTATGTTGATGCTGTTGATGAACTTCTTGATTATTTAGCAAATTTGCACCATAATTTTGAAGCACTATTAGAAGATCCTGCAGCCATTTTGGATCTTCAATTGATTCAAATCCATTGTTGTTATAATTATCTTCATATGCTTTCTCCATAACTGGATCGTAGAATTTTAATCGATCAGCCAGAGAATAAACTTTTGTAATAAATGGTACATCAAAGGCTTCCGGTAGTTGAGTAATGCATTTTGCAATTTGTTCCATGTAAAGTAAGCATTTCAGTTGGAGCCCATGATCCATCATGTTTGCAGCAAGAAGGAACTTGTATTTTTGTAGTGAACTGATAAAGAAATTCTCAGAACTTAAACTGCGAGCGTATTCATAGACCTCCGTCATGATAATTGCATCATCACATGCGAACTCTTTGAATGGTCTCTGATTGGTCGTTCCTAGCAAGGAAATTTTGCCAAATTGATTCGTTACATCGCTGTACTCAGTAAATTGCGGATCGATAAGTAGGTAACAGAATTGTGATCCATAAATATCGCCGCGTACTGACAACGAGTCGCCAAGTGCCATAATCGATCGTTTTACTAAATCGGGCTTATCAGTGCAATTCGAGATGATCATTGCGAGATGTGGACGCCAGTCGCCCCACTTATCATCCAAATTTGATGCGCATGCCGGCATTCGACCACTCATGATCTGATAAAGAGTTTGAAGTGGATCATTGTAAGGCAGCTTGTTTGCAAATTTCAACATCACATTTGCATGCTGACGTACGTTGACTTTTGATGCCAAAAACAATGCATGTCCCCATAAGTTGTTATCAGTAGCAAAATCTAACGCATCATTAATATTTCCATACAGCAAATAGTCTCGGAACTTGTGCAATACAATTTTCTCAGACATGGTCGACATTGTTGACACTTCTCGACTCGCTGATGCTGAATTCTTTTCGCTCGCATGATTTTCTTCGCTGTCACTGATGTCAGTGTTGTCATCGTTTGTTAGATTTTTGTGACTCTCTGATCCACTGTCTAATGTCAGGATGCTTTTGAAGTCATCAGAATTCTTCATTAGCAACTCAGAAATATCAGCTTCAGTGTAATTTCCATTTTGTCTCAACATTAGTATTAAATACCTCCATAAAAGCGCGTATGAAGCTCGATTTGATCCTTCAATCGACTGATCTTGCTTCAATTTTTCTTCACAGAATTCGATTATAGTTTTCTTGTGAGAAACGCCACGAATCAATGGACCTGGAAACGATTGATAAAGTCGACGATTCTTATCAAATGCTGGAATATTTTCGATCTTTATATTCGGTCCACGATCCGATCCAGATAAATTAATTGTTGTCATAAGTCCATTTGACAGCCTCACAAAACCGTGAAGGCTCTGGAACTTTTTCGGTGTCAATCGCTGAGCTTCAGCACTTGTCATGCCCGACTTTCTGTAAAGAGAAATTAAGCTCTCGTTAGTACTTTAGGCGTGAAATAAATTACCAAAGGATAAAAGAAAAACCAAAACCCTCACCTTGAGAATGCATCATAGCCATAGCTTTGATTCAAGTTTAATGACGCATATGTTTGACTTAAATCCTTGCCAATTGTTGGATATGCTTGAAGTGACCCATAATCCGTGTTATCAATGAATGATGTGTTCATGCTATTCAGTGGCCTTGAAATGTTACCGCCTGTTAAAAAGCGGCTCGTACTTGCTCTACGATTGTTAACATTTTTGTCGCATTTTAAAAATCATCAAAATCAAAATGCACAAAAAGCCACAAAAAGAAAACAAAGAATTGAAGGAAAAGCGCGAATGAAATTTTTTGTTAATTTCGTTTGCTGAATCATGCAATGCAACCAAAAATAATTAGTGAATTTTGTTACCTGTCTTTTTCGTTACTTGAGCTGTAACCAGATCGCAAGGAACCAGCAACATCATCAGCGATAGTTGAAGTCGCTGGTGGATGCATTTGTTGTTGCATCATACTGTAATAATTTCGATACCATTCGGCGTAAGCTTGTGGATTTGTCCTTCGTAATGTTTCGAAATATTGTTGCTGTTGGTAGTAAGCGTTATAATCATAAGCTCCAGTTCCATACTGTTGATAATAACTAGTTGCATCGAATTTAGTTTGATCCCTTGAACGTCGACTGTAACGATCTGAAGCATATTCACGATCTGATGCATTTTGACTCCTTCGACCAGAATAATTTTCATCATAATCGTATCTATCCCGACGTCTTCGATCGCGTCTTTCATCATCATAATAATCTTCTAAAATAATTATACAATAAATATATGATAAAGTTCTTATAGAAAAATTAACTTGCTTCGTCTAGAACCAGATTCCCTGTATTTATCCTTTTTCCTTTCCTTCCAGTCAGCAACTTCAACTTCAGCATCATCGTGCTTTCGTCCTGACTTTCTATATTTATCAACTTTCTTCTTTTCACGATTGGCATCATCATCTTCGTCATCCGATGGGCGTCTTCTATTGTCTCCATGTCTTGATCCATCTGTGTCATCTCCACGTCTAGTTCGACCGCCACCAGATCTTCGCTCCTTTTCTTTTCGACGATATCGATCATATTCATCGCGTGTCATTCGTTCACGACTCGATCGCTTATAGCGATCATCATACTTATCACGTCGATCTTTGTAACCATCTTCATTTTCACTCTCAGAGTCATTTGAGTCATCGTAGTTTTTATTGCGGCGTGATTTTGATTTAATTTTACTAACATTCATTTGACGTTCACGAAGTTCACTGTCTTCAGATGACATTCCAATTTCAGGCTTTTGCTTCTTTTCTAAAGTCGATCTTTTGTGTTCAGAATCTTCAATTATTTGTTTTACGATTGCCAACGGCTCGTTATAATCGTTAGCACCTTCAATAGCTTCTTCGCGTATTTCTGGCTCAGGTTCAAGTGTAATTATGCCACCAATTGCAACATTCTCATGTGCTTGCACCAATGGAACATTCGCAACTTCCGTGTTATTGTCATTAGCTCCATCGATAGCTTCTTCACGGGGCTCTGTGTCGATCGATCGTTGTTCCATCACATTTTCCATTCCGTCAACGTTCACATTTCGTTCTTGATTTGTTGTCGTTACATGAATGAAATCGTCATCATCTTCTATATGAAGGTTCTGCATCATCGGTGTCATTGCATTTGAAATGCTGTTGATATCACTCTCAACGCCTGGAATTACACGTTGATTATTTGATTCACTTTCACCATCACCGGCCATCAAATACAAATTTCGATCACTTATATTGAAATTTTGTTGTGATGCTTCCGGAATGATTTGCTGTTGCTGCTGATGGGCAGTGAATGGTGAATGGGATGGTGGCCGAACAGCAGGAGCATGTTGAATTTGTGATACTTCACCGTCAGCTTGTCGCTGAAAATTTATATAATTTGATGGACTCATTTCAGTTCCTGTCACCATACGATTTTCTCTCGGAGGTAAATTGTCGCCAGCGGTATTGAATTGTTCCTGATTACTTTCTGGCTGTCCAACAACCATTCGCGATAAGCCAGGTGGCGGCAAATCTTCATTGATATTAACATTTTGCTCGATACTATGGTACTGCTGAGCATTTGTTTGATGTTCTTGTGGCAGTTGTCCAGTAACCAAATAATTGTGACGATCTGTGAATGATGCTGCCTGTGGCAGTGAAATGTCATCGAGACGCTCACGATTTTCGGGATAAAGCGTTTCCATATTGCTGCTTGATGTTGTTGCCTCATGCGGTGTTTCATGATGAATTGACGCCGATGTTATTGGCGATTCAACTGCAGTAACAATTTCAGTGTTTTCAAAATGAATCGTTTGACGATGAACATATTGCTGATTTGAAATTGGAGTTTGAGTCACAACCGCCGCTGTCATTTGCCTTGCGAAGTCTTGTGTCTGCTGTTCGCTCGATACAGTTTCGGTATTTTCATAAAATCTCGCATTACTTTGTTGAACAAATGGTTCATGATGGGCAACTTCCTGATGATACAATTGTGGCTGCTGCTGTTGTTGTTGAATCGATGATGGTGGAATATGCCACTCTTGAGGATGCTGATGAGCACTAAATGGATTTGTTTCAGCGAGAGGTTGTTGCCAGGTCGGTTGCTGTTGTGGCTGCTGATATTCAAAAGAAGAACTCATCGGCTGTTGATTGAAATTTGTTGGATCATACATTTGCATTGCTGGTGGAGCTGGCAAATTTTTCTGCTGATTCGATGTGTACAAGTCATCAGAAGTTATGTCGGTTTGCGGTGGCGGTGGTAATTGTAAGGGCGAGCTTGATTGTGGTGGCATAAAAGCTGTTTGTTGGGCTGATGTATAACTTACGGGAGTCTGCTGAAACTGCGATGGACTTTTCCGGACATTAGTGGATGTTATTGGTTGAGATCTGATATTTTCTGGTCTCTTGTTCCCCAATCTATAACTATTTACATTTTCATTATGAGATACGGGAGCTGCAGGTGGTGGTCCAATTATTCCCGAAGATGGTATCGGATGTGCTGATTGCGACACAGGATTTTTCGGAGCCTGAATTGGCGAATTAAATGCAGTGAAGTTTGCTTGGTTGTTATTTGCATTATCACTGAACTGTACAGGATTGAAGAAATTCACCGGATTAGGATTGCTGTAGCTACCTTGCTGATTCTGTGGGACCGTCTGGTGATAGGAATATGGTGAATATATTGTGCCAGCAACAGTAGCTGGTTGTTGTTGAGTGAAGTTATGTTGCTGGTGATGCGTTTGCTACAAATTTATTGTTCGTAATCGAATGAGTAAAAACCATGCAATATATTACATACCTGAACTGGCCCAGCTACTGCTGGCGAGTGATGAGATGTCGGAACTAAGTTGTTGTTGTTGTTAATAATCTGGTTTTGATTTTCAGCTCCCCACTCACCCCAATCCTCCCATCCATCGTCTGCTTTGGTTTTGAAGAATTCTGACGTCATGTCAATACATTCAGTATAAATGACCCAGATCTGGAAGTAACAATACAATAATGAAAATTATTATTTTTTTTTTCCTACTTTCACTTTTACAATTTTTCTTCTATGCAATTCCTGACGAGAATTTTTTAAACTGTTAGGTGCTCAATACTCACCAAAAGCTATTCGAAGTAATTAAATTATAAATAAAGCTCCAGCTGATCGAGAGTTAGTGAATTCTAATTTTTTTTAATTTTTCCTAAAAAGTCTTGCCAAGTCACAGGCTACGAGGGGTACACTCGTCTTTCCGAAAGCTACTTCATTTTGAATTTTTAACCTCCAGTTAATTTTAACATTTTCCGACTCATGAGTAATGTAATTGAAAAAGGATCCTTGGATCCTTGAATTTACGTTAAGAAAGTACTCAAATTTCGCTGGCATTTATTAGTTAGGCCATGGCGTTGATTTCTCAAACGACTTCTAAAAACAGATTTACTGATCTTAATAATGTGACTTTATTGTACAAAATCAATAAATTGGAAAATTAGAATCGATTTGCTTTGTCCATGCATGAAGTCCTCCAATCAAATCCTTCGATTTAATATTGAGTTTATCTGCAAGGTGTCTAACTGCCAATTGTGAATCGTTGCCGCGACGACAGACAACAAAAGCTTCCGTCGTTTTTCTTATTTTCTCAAGGATTTCGCTATCAATCTTATCAGCAAGAATAATTTTGATTGGAACGTTGACAGAATTTTCTAATTTACAAATTTCAAATTCGTTACAACTTCTGACATCAATCAAAATGTGATCGGTGCTGATTTTTGCATAATCTTCAACTGTTATTCTTTCGTCATCGTTCAGAATATTTAATCCTGAATCCTTGTCCGTTGCTTTCATCCCGCAAAATTGTTCGTAATCAATGAGTCTTGTTATTGATGGATTATCGCCACATACTGAACAATCAGCCCGTCGACCACGCAATTTGATATTTCGGAATGTGCACGATAAAGCATCGTAAAGTAATAATTTCCCATTCAACACTTGGTCGCGATTTAGAAGTATCTTGATGACTTCCATTGACTGCAACGAACCAATGACTCCTGTGACAGCTCCAAGGACTCCACCATCACCACAGTTCTGAACCGTTTCTGGAGGCGGAGGTTTTGGGAAGATACATCTATAGCATGGTCCTTTATTAAAATTATATACTGTTAATTGTCCTTCGTACTGAAGTGCTGATCCCGATACCAGCGGTTTGTTCAATAGAATGCATGCATCATTAATCAAGTAACGAGTTGCCACGTTATCGGTAGCATCCACGATCACGTCATATGGCTCGAAAATGTCTAGAGCATTTTTTGAATCGAGAAGAACTTTATGAGTTACCACTTTTACATCAGAATTGAGTTCATTGATAAATCTTTTAATAGAATCAACTTTTGATGTTCCAATTCCCTCTTCAGTATGTAAAAGCTGTCGATGAAGGTTCGTGATTTCGATATCATCATAATCCAGTATTCCAATGGTGCCTTGAAAGGGACGAGTCCATTAGTAGGATGAAAATTAATCACGTTATTCAGCTCACCGATTCCCGAACCAGCCAAATTGGACGAAACAGGACAGCCCAGACCACCAGCACCGACAACCAGAACTGCCGAATTCTTAAGCGCCTTCTGTCCACTCATTCCATGTCCTGGCAATATTATTTGCCTACTATATCTAGCGATTTCTTTATTACTCAACGCCATCGCTCGTTTTGCTCTTTGTGCCGTAAAGGGGGTATCAGCTCGTTTGTTTTGATTAGTCAGACAACATAAAAATATTTAAAAAAGATGGAATTTAAATTAGTGCCCTTGACTGTACTTCTGACACTTTTAAGTTACAATGGTAAGTTACAGAATGTTCCTGCAAGTATCAAAATGGTGAAAATAATAAAGTTTCCTTATTAGTTAATGCAGATCGAACAAAGGAAAATATGTACGAAAAAATTACGGGATCGATGTGCTTTCGGCGATTAAATTCCACTCACCAAACTGGATGCTCCTGTAAGTTTGCATTTTGTTGACGAAGTACTGATTTTTCATCAAATTGTTATCATTTCCAGCTGTAGGAAAGTCTGGTTCTGTTGGAGTTTTACATCTCATCGAGCAAGAATCAGATTTTGATTTTGTCCTCAGCAATCCACCAGCACCACCATATGCACCGATTATTAAACCGAAGGACTTTACAAGAAACAATATCTTAAGATTAAGGGACTCAAAATTTGTGTCGGCGATTGTGCTGATTAATGACACTAGTGGACTGGAAAGTTTCAGCCATGAATCAAAATGCCCTAATCAGTTCTTCAGATATTCGAAGCAACCAACATGTGATGTCAACAAACCGGAAACAATATGGAATCCATTTGGATCAGGATTGCTACACGAGAACTTTGATATTCCCATCATTTTTATCTCCGACAAAAACGAATCGGCGAAAGTTATAAAGTGCTTTAATGATTTCAATAAGAACGTCGAAGATCAATCAACACGTTCATTATGTAGCATTGAGCTGAGTGCACAAATGTCAGCAGCTGGAAATTCAGAAATCTGTATGCGGCGAAACCATCTCGGCGGTGGATTAAGTCAACTGAAATATTGTGATCCACTACAGGGCAAAAATGTCTATGCAACTCTATTTCCACGTAAAATTGAGGAACAACCTGACAACAGAACTGCAGATGCGAACGAAAAATTTATCATCATCTCAGCACATTTAGATACCACATCAATGTTTGATGGCGTTGGAATCGGTGCAACAGAATTATCATCAGTTGCGACTCTTATCACAAGCGGACATTTCTTACGCAAACTTCTGACAAATGATGTTTATGAGAAGAATAACTTGAATGTTCTATTCATGCTCTTCAATGGTGAATCCTACGATTACATCGGTTCACAGCGATTCTTGTATGATTTAAAGAACAACGATTTCCCATCGCCAATGACATACACTCGTCCGCTCAGCTTGGATAATGTGATCATGATGATAGATCTTGGGCCACTTGATTTTCTTGATCAACTTTCCATGTATCATGTAAACGATTTTCCATTAGCATCAAAATTCGTGGAATCTTTGCAATATTACAACAGTCAACTGAAAATGAATGTTAGCATTCAGGCCGAAACAACAAACAACATTCCACCTGTCTCAGCTCAAACATTCCTTCGTGAAAATGCATCCTTTCCAGTCATCGTGATTGCGACAAAAAAGCCAGAAAATAAGTTTTATCATTCGATATACGATAATGAGGAAAACATTAATTTCACATACCGAAACACGAGCAAAGATTTTGATCTCCTTGACATCGTTGGAGCGTCAAATGAATTCTCTGATTCAACAATTCAAATCAAAATCCGTAATGTTGCGACAATAATTGCATTGGGCATTTATGATATTCTTAAGGACAACAAATATACACAGAGTCAAATCGCTAGCTCAGCGCTTGTTGATGAATTTCTTTTTTGTTATGCAATTCAAACCGATTGTCGTCTTCTCAGATCTGTTAATGTATTTCAAGGTTCATTCAGTGGACATAGTGGTCCACCGCAACGTTATGTCAGTGTTCAATCGGCTATTGTTACTCTTGAAGCTACTGGGTGGGCAAAAATGATTCTTGGCTATTTGTTGAGCGAAAAGATTCCCGAAGTTGCTGAAGAAAATTGTACATCATTGCCATACAGCTGGTTCCCAGGATCAACGATGACTGGTGAATGTCGCTTGACAACACAAAATTACAGCACCGCATTGAGTCCAGCTTTCATTGAAGACGGTTACAATTTCCAAAGCAATAAATATTCAACTTGGACTGAATCAACATGGAACGATCTCTCAGCACGCATTTTCTTGCGTCCATCACCCACCCACGAATCACTGACCTTCTCAATCGGCTTTACAGTGATGATATTGTCGTTTGTCATTGTTTATCTAATCAATTCAAAGGCGGATGTTCTATTTGGTGAGGTCAATGTGGAGCATGTTTCATTACCAGCACAGTGTTAAAGTGCTCTTATTGTGATAATCTCATTTTAGTCCCAAATTATTTTATCTTTGCATCATTAATCACATTCCCTCTGCTCATCCCTATTAGTTAATTTAGTTTTCCAACTTTTGATACATTAAAAAAAAGTTAATAAAATCTAAAATTTATTGAAAAATAAATTTTCTTCACAATGAACTTTTACCATACTTTACATTTTCCTTTCGGATTCATTGGCGATTCTTCTGTGCATTGAAATTCCCTTGAAAATTCCTCAAAATTTGATAATGCACCAATCACACGAAATTTTCCCGGCGAATGAACGGAAGTTTTCATTTTATTTGCATTCGCTTCCGGTCGTATTGCGCCACACCAGACTTGTGCGAAATTCAAAAAGAACAGTTGTTTGCTGCCGAGATTGAGCTCGGGTAGCACCTCATTCGCAAGTATTTCTGAGTTAGTTTGAGCATTGAGCCATCTGTTAAAATGAAAATTTAATTAGCAACATAATTTCGTTAACGACTTAAGTACTCACCTCGTGTAAGCCATAAACGATTCACTTAAACCACCAGCATCAGCAATATTTTCACCTTGTGTACTTTCTCCATCAATAGATTGTCCGATATCAGCGATTGTGTATTTATTGTATTGCTGTATTAGGCACTTTGTCTTTTGATGGAAATTCTTTATTGAACTATCCGACCACCATTTATTTAAATTTCCATCCTTATCAAATAATCGTCCTTTATCATCAAAGCCATGCGTCAATTCATGGCCAATGACAATTCCGATGCCACCATAATTAAGGCACTTTGGAAAGTGACGATGATAGAATGGTGGCTGAAGAATTCCCGCTGGAAACATAAGTTGATTCTTACTGCGCGAATAGAAAGCATTTACAATTGCAGGATATGTTTGCCAAATTGTTTTGTTTACAGTCTGTCCGACTTTCTTTTGTTCCTCACGGCTCAAGAATTGAAGGACACTTAAAGTGTTTTCGAAATACTTCTCGGGATGTACATGAAGATCTGCATATTTCTCGTCGAGCTTCTGTTTCGATAGAATGAAATTCGGGTACCCTATTTTCATTGACATCGCTGAAACTTTCTGATTTGCTAGCACTTTTGTCTTTTCATCAATCCATTCGGTGTTGTTTAAGATTTCTCGGAAACTTTCTTGTAGATCGTGAGTCATTTCCAGCGTATCTAATTTACTGTTTTCATCGAAATATTTCTTAACAAACAACGAACCAACCGCCATTCCCATGTTTGCATTTACTTGTGTAACACAACTCTTCCAGCGTGGAGGCGATTTTTCACGTCCAAAGCATTCTTGATAGAAAATTTGCTTCGCTTCCAGGAATCGATTATCTAAATTGTTTATGCGATGACGTACAAATCTCCAAAGCAGGTAATTAGCAACAACCGCAGGCTCTGTCTCGGCAATGAGCTCAACAAGATTCTTCATGTATGTCTTTGCGAACATTATTACTTTCTCATCAGCACTCACAATGCGCTCTTGGACAATTGTTAAATAGCGAATCCAATTGACATCGGGAATTTGTTCTTGCAATTCCGCTAGCGTCATTTTCTGATACAGCACAGAGATATTCGTTCGATCTTCCTGAGCGCTTGTTATCATTGCCAGTTTCATTTCAAAATCCAAAAGCTCATTGACACGTTCTTCGGCTGTTGCCATATCAACACCGAGTAAGTGAATAGTTTTTTGCATAAAATTCCGATACGAATCGAGATATTTCATATTGGTCCGCTTGAGAAAGTAGTCACGCGTCGGCAACCCCAATGTCGTTTGATCGAATTGAATAATATTTGAATTGGAATTTTGAATGTCGGCACCTATCCATTGGACAATAAGAATGTCATTATTATATCTCCGAAGATTCGCCGTCAGTGTTAACCAATCAAAATTCTTTTCATCCCAGGATTTGTCCAGCAATGGCCAACCGCCAAATTTCTCCAACAGCTCTAATAGCGGCTCAATTCCTCGCTTTTCAATCAATTCATAATTCATGCAGGAGCTGAAAAGATGTTTGGCTTTCAATTCTGCACTTTTATCATGCTTGCGAGCGCGTTGATTTGTTTGGCGCCTTCGTTGATTTCTTTTGTTTCGTTTTGATTTCTTATTTTTCACTTTCTTTTCTTCAGATTCTGTCAAAAGATCTTTCAATGCAGTGTCCAGTGATTCGCGCAATATTTCAAACGTATCAAATGCAACTTTGTCCTTTGGAATTTGATTGTACTTTGCCCAATTGCCACAAGCATATTCATAAAAGTCATCGCATGGATCCATTGATGTATTCATATATTTCATCATAATCTTTGCCTGTACTAAGCGCACCTTTTCGTGCGGAATGTTATGCAGCGAATCAAGATGAAAGAAATTTGAGCTTTCAGAACGTTTTGATCGATGTTGCCGTTGACGGAGCCAATCAAATTCATTCATTAGCTTCAATTGATTGCTTCTGTGCTCACAATCAGATGGAATAAACGATGTCTGGCTTTCTTTAATCATTCCACGCTTCTCAATTTCATTTTCAATATGTACGTAATCGAAAGGAATGCACTTTAATAATTCTTCTCCAGTTTCTTCTCTTTCATACAACTCAAGTTTATTATCAAAATCATCAGCACGAGCGACTGCCAACATTGTCAATTGACAAATTGTAAGCGCGGAAATAATCAGCATAAATTGCCGTTTGCACAACGTCCGCTGTGACATGATTCTTCTTATGTTGTCCTAGCGGCTGACTGGTTCATTGAAGTCACTTTTTTCCTTGTTTCTCTAAATGAAATGCAAGAAAGCACACACAAAATTAAAGTTGTCAATTTTAATTTCTCACCAACTTGACGGACAATTAAAAAAAAAAAGAAAGAACTGCGATATAAGCGCGTGTCGCATGTTGATCAGCACAAAATAATATTATTTTTGGCTTGCATGTGACATTGCACATAAAATATCGAGCAGAATCATCACAAACAGGTTGAGACTATATTCACTTATTTCTTAGTCACGTAAGGTCAAGATTTCAGTTACGTTGCATTCAAATGCATTTAGAATTTGGCTTTACTCACTTTCTAAAAATGTTTTATGAACTTTTGCACAAGACAATCGCGCGACTCTCTCGCCTGCTCGCCAATCGAATGAATTGTGAATGTTTGTAGGAAAAACGAGATCTTTTACGCAAAATAAATGTTTTGAATGAAACTAAAAAGAATTTGCTGTTTTATGTTCAATTCTCGCACTTTGACTGAATTCTACAGATGTTTTGTGTAAAACTTCTTCTTAACACTCGCAATTCCAATGTTTTGGGAGGCACAACTCATACAACTTGAGAGGTTCGTTCAATTGAAGCTAATCAACAAAAATAATCGTAATGTATAAAAAAAAAACTGAGATCACGTTTGAAATATTTTCTTAGTAAAAATTGCATATCAAAAGATTGCTTTGTTATTTTCTTTTTTCTTATATTTTGAACTAAATTTCATATGTTCGTGTGCTTGCAGCATCATATTGTATCATATTTAATTTACAGCTGAATTCGTAAACGTCGGGGGTGCTGACAGAGCTGTTCCCTTCTTGCCATGAATTGCTTCAAACTCAGACACTTCTTTTGGATGATTCTTTAGTTTATGTTTTCTACAGTTTGCTGAATTTACAAACGTTCGATCGCACCACATGCAGGCGAATGGACGAACGCCAGTGTGAGATGAAGCAATATGACATTTTAAAGTTTCTAAACGTTTATAGTCAGCAGTGCATACATTGCATTTGTATCTGTAGAAGAGTGTCAGAAAAGAGTTTACTTGTGAATTGTGTACTAAATACATTTCATCATGATAAGAACTCACTTCTTGACATCTGAGTGGCAGAGTTTATGATTATTTAAAGCAGTTTTATTGCGGAATTCCTTGCTGCAAATAGAGCATTTGACCGAATTGTTGCTGAAGTGGCGTTTTTTGTGTATCCGAAGAGAGTTGGCGCTTTTGAATTTCTGAGAACATATATCACAAGCAAAGAGCCTTTCTTTTTGATGCTTATCCATATGAAATTTTAGATCACTTCGTGTGCAGCAACCTTTACCGCAAAGCTGATTCAATAGAAGAAACTAATTAAGCAATAATAATTAAATAAACAGAATTTTATCTTATACCTCGCAGAAAAAGAAGCTTTTTTTATCATGAATCCTGGCCACGTGAATCTTCAGACAATGACTATTGATAAACTTTTTATCGCAATGCATACAAGGATGCTTGAGCTTTAATTCGTCTGGCAAATGAATTTTTTCATGATTTCGTAGAATTTGTTTATCCTTGAAAGCTCGCCCGCATTCTGATAAATAAATACTGTATTATAATAAAGCAAATATATTACATAAGGACAAACACTCACGTGCACAAATGTTTGTTTTTTCAACGATTTTTCCATGCGATTCTACATGTTTCTTGTAGGTTTGTTCAGTCTTGTAGATGCTATTACAATCAATGCATTCAAAGCTTCTAACATTGGAATCGTCAAGTTCTTCATGTTTCGATTGATGAGCTATTAGAAGCCTCCAGCTTGATAGTACTTTTCCGCATGTGAAACATGGCACTTGAGGCAAGCATTGGTGCTCTGTGTTGCAATGTTCTGTTAATAATCGCATTTTTGGAAATTCAATAGAGCACACATGACACACAAACTCGAATTGGCTGGCTGAGTCTTGAGCTGCGTCATCGTAGCATTGATTGATTTCAGACGCTTCTGGTATTGATTCTTCGTTTTCACTTTCCTCGAGATACTCTTCATTGTATGATTCAATTTCCATAGCTTCTTCCTTGATGTCGTTCGCAGAAATATCTTCAAAGGCATCAGGAATCACCACAGATTCGACGATTAGAAGATTAAACTGAGCACGAATATTATTTATTGTTTCAACAGTTAGCTCGTCAACAGCTTTGATGGCAGTTAGTTGCTTAAACATTAATTTTATTTCCTTGGCTCTTTCAATAAGCTCATCCATTTCTTTAATAACATTTGAGCATTTTAAACATATTTTAGCATCTGCTCCTATATGCTGAAGAGAAGATAAGCAGTTAGTTAGAGCAACAGCTAAACTTATTTAGTAATAATTAGTAATTACCAAAACTTGATATATTTCGCACTCGTTAAAATTATCAGGTGCATTTGACTTTTCGAAGGTGCCGCACAACTGGCACCATGTCTCGAAGTTATTATATTCGAATTCCATCTTCGGATTTTCATTTAATAATTGAAATGATAAATTTAATTTGGCTTTTTTTTTATTTTGTTTACATTTTTTTGTTCCTAGAAGCATTATACCCCTCGAACGTTTTTTTATACTGTTCAACTATTGAATGTTTTCCGGCAATTCCAGCATATTGATAAGTGATGGCGACATTTGCACTTGCTTCTAGAACCACAAAGACTCAAATGGATCTAAATGCAACACAAAATCTGGTCGATCCCCAATGGTAACTAAGAAACAAATTATTTTGATCGCTGACTCTAAATACATATCTACATCCGACTTAATGTGTTCTGCCAATTCCAATTGTCTTTACAGGGAGATATTAGATCCAACGCCAGACATTCAATCACTTTTCAAAATGTTCAACGGCAAATTCTTTGGAGGTCGCCTTTATTGCGTTGAACTTGAATGGAGCAAAAGAATGTACCAGTGTGCTGGAATCTGTTACTCGAGACGCAACCGCATGGGGATGTCGTGCGTTATCAGATTGAGCGAACCACTACTGAAACTGCGATCACGAAAGGATTTGGTTGAGACGCTTTTACACGAAATGATTCATGCGCTTAATTTCATTAATGGGATCATGGAAGGAAACGGTGGCCATGGACAAAACTTTCTGAGCAAGATGAATGAGATCAATCGACAAGCAGGAACTAATATTAGCGTCTATCATACATTCCACGATGAAGTTGACATTTACAAAACCCATTGGTGGCGTTGTGATGGATCTTGTCAGAACCGGAAGCCGTTTTATGGTTTTGTGAAACGTACATCAAATCGTGCTCCAAGTACCAATGACTTTTGGTGGAAACAACATGAGCAAACATGCGGCGGTAAATTCATCAAAGTTAAGGAACCAGAGAAGAAAGCAAAAGGACGAGTTGGAAAGGAAAACAGTAATAAATCCGTTGTCAAGAAACCTAAAATTGCCGCAGGCCCTTCAAAGCCAAAGATTCCTCCGGCATCACCAGGCACAAAGGACATTCGTTCATTTTTCCCAACCATTAAGACACCTGATGAATCCTTAAATGATACACACCCTCCACGTGAGAGCCCAACAACATCTGAGCCATGTTTTAGTGGGTTCGGCATAACGCTGGGCGGCAAAGGATCAGGAAAGAGTCGCTTGCTAGATATGTTTGAGAAAAAGACTGAAAAGAAGTCTGAGCCATCTGTTAAAACCAAACGAAAATTGTCTGATGATGAACCATTCGACAGTAAAAGAAAATCATTCCACGACAGTATTATGGCAGATTTTGAAGACGACGATGACATTATTCTAATTGATGATGAGTTTGATGACACAATTTCAACTCCAGTAAATGAGAAATCAAATTCGGCTGATTCAGCACCATCAGTAAGTGAAACATGTCACTGCCCGATCTGTAATTTTCCGATGGCAGTTTCTCTCATCAACGATCATCTCGACCTGTGTCTATTAGTTAGTTAAGGCTAAAAATAATTCATCAAGTGTTATCACTAAACTGTTTCTTATCTACATGAAAATCATAAATACATGTTTCTTTTGTGCCTGAAAAGAACTGTCTTAAAATTTAATAAAAAGCCAAATACGTTTTCACTTTTCATTCATTTTATTTTTACTTTTTACTCATTTGATGATATTTAACAAATACTGGTTAAATATAATATTTTATGTTCAAAAAAAATTATAAATAGCTTGTTTGTAGTTTTTTTACAAGTTTCTTTTGCGTTTTTTTTTCTCTTTACTAAGAAAATGAAAACTTGAGAAATTAACCGAATCTTATAATTTGTTTTTCTTCCAACTGTATAAAGATTTAGATCTTCTTCAACATCTTATTATTTGTCTTAAGTACAAAATAAAATGTGTGTGTGTTTATGTCTGTCTAAATATCTGCTTTGTTGGTTTTGTTTCGTTTTTCTCATTGTTATAGCAATGTGGATTTCCACAACTAAATTTAAATAAAATGTTTTAAAGTCTTTAATTTGTTTTCCTTAAAAAAAAATGCAAGAAAATGTTTTTAAACGAATGTGAATTCAATATTATTTCTTAAGATGTTTAAATATTTTTTTTTCTGTTTTACTTAAGATTCACACTGAAGGCATTCAAATATATGTATGCGATTTGTATTTTTTTTTATCTTCATTCATCATCGTATAAAATAATCATCATGTTCAATTATGATTACGATCAATTTGGGTTTTTCTGGTTTAAACTCCTTGAATTTATTTCTATTTACAATTTCAATCGTTCAAGATGCGACCCAAGAAAGATCAGTCTCAAGGTGACCTCTCATCTTGAAAATGCTGTAGAAATGAGAATATTTGAGGGATTATGGAATGATTCTTCATATTTGGTCGGAAAGAAGAAAAGTTATGAGAGAGAAAAGCTTAAAATTTTCGTTTCTTTTGTTTTCGTCCGAAAAAAGTTTCTAAAGACAGAATTTGATTTCTTGATATTTGTGGAAAAGTCTATTTTTATATTTTTTTTTTCTTTTGGTCCCGAAGAGTTTTGGAAACGAAGAGATTGTAACTAAAGTGTGGGTGGAATGGTAAATAAATTTTCTCTCCCTTTAAAGAGGGCTGGTAGATTTAGAATATTTAAGGTGTTGGGTGATAAAGTTAGGGTTTAAAGCAGAAATTATAATTTTCTGATGATTATTAAGAAGCATATTAAGAAGAAGAAGACATTTTGTTTCGTGTAATTCAAAATCAACAATAACGAAATTACAATCAATTAAAAACTCTTAAAGTTATTTTTCTGTCTCTATTTTTTTTTAAATACAAATTACAAACTATTTGCGATTAAATTTCGCTGAAATCGAAATGCCATCGCGATCCTTAATTAAGGAGGTGGATTGCTAAACATAAAAAAATGGTGATTATTCTTCGTCCAAATTGCATTTTTCAAGCAATGAATTAAATTTCAACTGAAATCATATCAAAAATAAACATAAACTTAACTGCTAACTGATTATAAAAACAATAACTCAAAGATTACAATTTTATGCATTTCTTTGAGAGTTTACAATTTGTTGTGTATCAAAAAAAAAAAGAAGAAGCTTCTAAACTCAAACTTACTTAAATTTAGGGATTGATTTTTTTTTTCTTTCGTTTTCTCACTAAAATTGTTTGTGGCACAAAATTTTATTTGAAAGCCATCCAAAAAAAAAAATGTTTATAAACTGATAAACAATTAAAGCCTCTTACGATATACAAGTGTTTTTATTTCAATAAGGAAACAAGAGCGAGAGAACAGAGCAATAAAACTAAGTATCTAATTAATAGAAAATTTTACGTCTAACATTACATAACCTCAAAATAAGTTCACTGATACAATAATTAGACTGGGACGCGTCTTTATAAAATTAAAATTAAACTGCTCAAATCGGTGATTAATCGGAATGTGATTTTTGTGTGTTGTATGCATGTGTTTGTAAACTAATTAATTGAATAAATCATAAGTTACATGGCAAGTTTTAAATGCAGTTATTTCATTAATTTTTTTTTTGTTTTGCTACAAACTGTTTTTTTTTTCCAATTCGATTTGAAATGATTCAGATTGTTATTTCAACTTATTTATCCTGGCTTGACTCGACTGTTTATTTGTTTTGCATATTGGGTGTGTGTGTGTTGTATATTTGAGATTTGTACTTGCTATTGATTTTTTTATAGTTCAGATTGAGTTCTGTCTTTGTGTATAGGCGATTAATTATTTGCTTTCTATTATTTTTGCATTCTGACTTTGTGAACTGTAAAGTTGTTTGATGGTTTGGTGACATTTTATTGACGGATTTTTTTAAGAGTGCGAAATCATAAAAGTATAAATCAAATCAGGATCTTAAGTGAATATAATCTAATTTTTTTTTCTTCTTCTTAATTTCTCTCAGTCATTTTTCCCCAAAAAGATTTTATTTTATAATTCACAAATAGTTTTTTTTTTTTTTTTTTTCATTAGATTCTCAAGCACCATTTTTTCTTATTATTTTTCACTAAATAATATTCACTTAGTAAGGAACACAATACGATCATACGAAAATTCAATCTTTTTCTTAAGAATTTCTTTTAAAGCCAATTTGTCTATTTGGTTTGCAGGACATTTCGGTAGAAAGTTTTCGCGGAAAATTGTCTTCGGCGAAATGTTCTGAAACCGGGTTTTTTATACCAAAATTTTAAAACTAGAATGAAAATAAAAAATATCACTTTTTGATTTTTTTTTTTCCGAAAATTGTCATTGAATTTTTAACACAGTCAATATTTTTTTTCTTTATAAATTGATTTCGAAGTATACTAAACCCCAAAAATCGATCGACTCGAATCCGGTAACATTCCGAAAATTATTTTTAGCTTCTTTAGTGGACTTTCTAGTGATACAATTGGAAATAGAAATGTTTCCATCATCCCATGACTAAAAGAAATATTTTTTTTTTCTCATATTTTTGAAAGCGACATATAATAGAAATACAATTTCCTTTCTTTTCTTTTTTGATTATAAAATACAACATCAAAAAATGTGTGTGTGTGTGTGTGATATCATTTATAAATATATAGAATTTTCATCATATAAGAAAAGGGTTTATTTATTTTTGTTATCATCCGTCAAGTTGCCAATTCGTGTGCCATTTATGGTTCAATGCGATAAATACATCAAAATGTTGTCTGATAAGGCATTTGAAAAATTAGAAATTTCATCTTCCCATAAAGTGTTCAATTCAAAATCGCAAGTTTGCTCCATGCCAAATAGTAATGTCGCTACAAGACATTCGCGTTTCCCCGAAATTTTAATTTTAAAGTCCTCAAAAATATGAAATTTTAGTTGATTTTTTTACCGAGTTTCAAAATATTTTTTTCCCTTGAGTTTCAAAAATTTTTCCATGATATTTTTTAAAGATTTTTTTTTCTTTGCCTGAATTTTTATATTTTTTTTTCTTTTCTGTGAAAAAAAGCAAACGATTTTGAAACGAATTAAGGAAAAAAGACAGTAAATCAATACATCTGGCACATATTTGGTGGATTCATGTTGGTGGTTTTTTTTTTATACAGGTTCATGTCATAGCCATTTTAGATATTAATTAATTTAATTAACCAAAGAAAAGTATCTTGCATGCAATTTAAAAATATAAATTCTAATATAGCTGTTTGATTGTAAAGTTTTTAAAGGATTGGAGGGGAATTTCATAGTATAGTAAATAGGTTTTTCGAAACATTTTTTTTTTCTCGTTTTCGTGTAAGAGTAAAAGAGATTGTCAGGACATTGATTTCATATTTGAAAGTTTTTTTTTTTTTTTTCATCAAAAGGACTTTTAATACTTTTCTTTTTTTTGTAAGATAAATTGGGTTTCAATGACTAAAGAATATTTTTCTGCGATAATTTACACTGCAAACATATTGAAAGTTATATTCAAGCATGAGCCTCAATAACAAATTTGCAATGCAAAATACACAAAAATTTTGTAGAAAAAGTTGTTGCGATAGGATAAAATAAGAAAATATTTCTTAAAATAAGGATAAAAATATTGCCAATTTCTCAGCACATAATAAACGTAATAAAACAATAAAAAAAGAAGAGTTTAAAACAATTGTGAAATTTTGTAGAACGTTTTACACATAATCTCATGTTTCTTCATTTGACGTATTCTGTCACTGTTATTCAAATTGAACTGGGCTTAGCGTATTATTAAGAATCCTTAAATGTATCTATTCTGTGTATGTTTTGAAAAATTATTTTTTCTTTTTAAATTGTGATTTTTTTTACTGATTTGTTGTGAGTTTATGTTGTTGTAAAGGGGGATTTACTATTATTTACATTATGGTTGGTTTATTGTAATTCTATTGTAATTTTCATTAATTTTCAAATTCTTGTAAATGCTAAAAGAAAAAAAAAACTATTGAATAAATATTGATGGAACGCAAGCGACGATAGAAATTTCTTCGCTGCATTCGCATGTTTTTATCTGTTGCGTTGAATATTTGTTGATGATTGGTTACTGTAACAATCGACTGTAGGCATAGATTCTGTTTGGGGGAGGTTGTGGTTTTGCGTGGTTTGATGTTTGTTTTGCTGTTTGTATTACGAAAAAATGTGTTGTTTTGTTGAATAATATTTTTCCAGTAGAGATGTTTCGATCAAGATGTTGCTGATTTTTTTTTTTTGCTGTTGATGATTCATTTGACGTATTATGTGTAAATTTGATAAATTTCGACAATTTAGACAAGAAGTGTTGTTCGAAGGAATTAACAATTTTTAATTCTTTCTTTCTTCTTTTTTTTTTGGATATGTTTCAGAACGTTGCGTTTGTTTGATATTTCATTTTTTATGTGCCAATATTTATAAAATAAAATAAAAATGATTCTATAAAATGGAAAAATAAAACATTGCACGTGTGTTTCAATAGTTGTGAATTTAAAGTAACTTTGTGGATTGGTGGGGGGAAACCGTTTTACAAGTGTAAAAATGTATTTGCATAAATTTTCTGGATTTTTTTTTTCTTGGACCTTGAAGAGTTTACTCACAAAAAAAGCTTTAAAAGTTTTTTCTTTCTAGATTTTTTTTAAGGTCTTTCAATCTTATATCTCTCCAATATTTCTCGTGTGTGAAAAAATGCTTTTTTTTACAATCAATTCAAGAGCATCATGATGGAATGACTCTGAATGAATGAATGGGTTTGACGGAGATGTTACTTGAAACACTCCTGAATTTTGCTAGACAATTAAAAATAAGGATAGACAAGAGATTTGACCAAAAATATTTTGAAATTCGTATACGATCAAAACATGTTTTCGACAAAAATAAAAAATTATTAGTGAATATCAGCAACAGGATACAACTGCAGTTGATATCCGTACAGACTGAAATTCTTGCAATTTGATTTCACTGAATTAACAATTTCCTTTTGACTAAAAACGATTGAAATAATTTTTAAAATGGTTTGATTGATTACATTAACTTGTGTTGTTATCATTTCAATGTTACACATAATATTTCTCCTTCAATAATGAATTTTTTTTTTCTTTAAATAGTTCTAATTGCACTTAGTTTTCATTTCTTTTAAATATGTTTTTTTTTATCGTTCATCTTTACATAAAAATGTTTAAATTTCCACTAGATTTCATCATAACATTATTTTTGATTTCATTTCATAAATTTTTTTAATGTGTGGGTGGCTTTTTTGATTTATCTACATCAATTTTCCATTTTATTTCTCATTTAATGTCCATGAGCTTAAAACCAATTAAAGTCGCGCGATTGCGAGCGATTAACTCAATTATAGTTATCAGCAGATTTTCTTCTTTCCATATTTTTCTTCTGATTGATGACGAAACATTTTTCTTTTAGTTAAACGGTGATGAAAGCAAAGCTTGCATGAAATTTTATTGTGGAATGCCCTTGAAACATTCGACAATAAAATGTTGTGCAAACAAAAACAAAAAAAAAAATTATAATAAAAATGCAATTTCAAAAATGTTTTTTTTTTTTTTTTTTTTTTTTGGATTAAATCACAGATAGTGTCACGTGTGTTTTTCTTTTATATTTATGAACTGTTTTATTCGAAATACTAATTTATATTGGGATGAATTTGGTGATCTGATGATTTGAAATAATCAGGAAATATTTCCAGTTGTTTGACACTTTGAGCCAAATTGCACCAATTTTATCAAACGCATCGAAACATAATCGAACACAAGTCTCATGCCGAAATGTTTAGGGTTTATATTTTGGAACAAACATTTGCAATATGTCTAAAAAATAGCCAAATATTATTTTTGCGATTATGAATATATGCGTTTTACAAATATGAATTTTGGAGATAAAGATAATTTCTGATGATTCCTTCAGAGCATTTCTTTCCTTTTTTTTCTTTTTGATTTATCGAAACACCAAAAAATATATTTCATTAGTATTTTTTGTTTGATTTTATGTACGCACACAAATAGCTATTAATGAGGTTTAAATTTTTTCAAGGACTTGCTTTAGACTCGCATGTGAATGTCTCATGAGTTATGTGCAATATTTTTCAGAATTGTCATCTCGTGATGATATGCAAAACTACTTTTCTTTTTGTTTTTCTGTTAAATTCCTTTTCGGCAACAACACTCAACAGCATCCATTCACAATGAAAGCTTCGCAATGTTTTTTAGTTTAAAAAGTTGTGATAAAGTTTAACATTCCGAGAAAGATGAACGAATAAGATTGAACAAATAATATTGATCCTTGTAATTTTTTTTATATGATTTTGAGGTATGCAACACGTGAAGACACACATATATTTCATTCATTTTTTTATGTATATAGTTCATGTGTATATAAATAATTGTTTTTTGTTTTAAAATATATTTCATCATCAATAGCATAAATCGATCTTCAGTGGATGTTTGAATGATTTCTTTCATCAGTTTTTTTCTTTGTTTATTTCCTAAAATAACATTTTAGTCTCGAAATGTTTTATTTTTACCTTCTTTTATGTTGTAAAAAGTTTTTCATAAAAATATGTTGTATATCAAAAGTATCATTTTTTTAAGTTTCCGTAATCATTTATTGTTATTTTTGGGAATCGCGATGCAAACAGCGATTTCGGATTTAGCTTTTTTGTGTTGTATTTAACATTTATCTTGATGTGTTATTGTTTCATCTCGATTTTATTATTCAAGTCTTTGTTGCTGTTAATATTTTTTTTTTTTTGTTTTTAGAAATTCACGTGGAAACGGGAAAAAAAATCAAACTGGAGAATGGAAAGAGTGTGGGAGGCGCGAGATATTATGAATGTGATTTTCTGCTTTGCAAAACGGGAGCAGTCGAAATGCAGAAATATTTTTTGATTTGATCCGAAATGTTTATAAGTATTTTTTTCTTACCTTGTCAAAATGCTTTCTGTATACAAAAATGTATTATCTTTTGATACTTTCAAAAAGTCGTTAATTTTGAACACCAAATATTGAATATTTTTTTTTACACTCAAAATACAGATCAAAAATTGATTATTTTTTTTTGCATACATTAAAGTTCGTTTGTTTATAAATTTTGAAATTACATGAAATATACATGATTTTTTTAAACATCCGTTTTTATCGAAATCAAAATCTTCAAAAAACCGTTTATTTTTTGAACAAAGAAAAATGCTGGAAAGCTTGGTATTTCTGTTTTGGTTTATTTTTGCTGCGAAATGAAAATGGAATTTGATGTCTGTTCATTAATTCTTCTTTTTTTTATATGGAAAAGCCTTTTGTCGATTGTCAAATTAAATCTATGTGTTGTTTGTATGTATGTTTGTTTGATGAAAAATATTATAACAAATATTTTCATAATTTTCGCAAAACGTTCATTTGTTGGACTCCCAGAAATTGAGTCCGATACCGATGTTACTTTATTCTAATTTATCTTAGATTATATAAGAATTATTTTACTTGATTTTATTAAATCCGTTGAATGATGTTTTTCCTTGAAATGCAACTAGAGTTTGTGGTTTCTTCTCATTCGTTAAAAATTCTCTCTAAGCTACGTATACAATTTTTTTTTTTCTTCATTTTTATGGGGCAATTTCTTTGTCGTTCAATTTCAAGTGTGTCGTTTCATTCAACACAGTTCGCAGATGAAATTATAAAAATTGTGAGTGAATCATTAATATTTTGGCTATCAATTATGAATTAACGTCAGATATGTCGGAATTTTTCATGTCCGAACCGTTATTAAGCTCTTCACTTTTAACAGTTATCGCTTGTTGATTTTGCATAAGATAATTTGTTTCGGCATCATTGAGAGTTGGACTAGATCGTTCTCTCTTTATTTCTGGATGTTGAGTAAAATTCAGTGGACTTCCAGGTCGCTTAATTTTTGCTTTTGACGCCGGATAGTCATCATCGTCCGATGGACCCGATGACGTTGGCAAGGAATTTTTTGACTTTAGCAAATGCTCAAATAACGTACCGTGAACTAATTCGCCAGGCTTCTTATCCAAACTTTGGCGTATAATGCCATCCAAAAAGGACGAACCATTCGTACTAAGGCCTTCATATGGGCTATCTAAGTCTCGCGGGCCTTTATTGATTGCATTACTTTGATTTCCATTCACTGGTGGCTTAAATTGTTGCTGTTGCTGATCGTCTTGGAATTTTTGCAGCATTTGTTGAGTGAAGAAATTTTCGGCATTTTGTGGAAACTGTGGAGCATTGTTTTGCGATGACGTTGATGATGATCGTGTAAAGTCAAGATTGGGCATTGTTGGAAAATTGCCAGGATGCTGCCAGAACAATTGTGATGTATATTGAAGCTGTGCAGCCATTTGTGGATCCAAAAATGGTGGCATTTTCATACCATTGGGTGACGAAAATGGCGGCTTTAATTGTGGCTTTGCACTTGGCATTGTCTTACTTTTATCCATTGTCCGGAGTCCACTCAAGTCTTGTGTCTTTGTAGCCGTTGAAGTCGATGATGATGATGTCGAATCAAGACCCGGCTGAGGTTTTGGCTCGCGCTTTCTCGGTCGCATTAGATGACGTTCTTTGACTTTGTACTCCAGTGTGGAATGTGGAACACCATAATAACTGCCAGCACGATGAACGGACATTTCACCACGTTGAACGGCTTTTACTGCTTCAACTAAACTATCACGATCATAGTTTCGGTATTTACCACGCTTTGGTCGCGTTCCTTTTCCACCAGTTCCAGTATTTGGTGACAATTGTGATTGTTGCATTTGCGTTATATTTGGATCACGACCAAAGCTCGAAATGTCAGTGCCACCCAAATTCTTAATCACCGAAATGCTCGGCTTTCGATAATGATCCATTGGATCGATCATAAGTGGTCTGGAATGTTTGGGATCCTCTAAGAAATTCTTGCTAATACTTTGACGAATGACATCATGTATGCTGAACTTATCGGGAGATTGTGATTGACTTCTTTGGCGCTGGAGTAACGATGGCGATCGAATTGTCAAACCACCAATACCCGATGTCGATTGTTGAATTGTTTTAGGACTTGTCGACGACATGTGACCAATTTGTGGAGATGTGGAAGGCGTCGAATGTGAATTGTCGCCATTTTTGCTTTGAACTGACGACGATGCTGACGATGAGCCAACTGCTCCAAACGGCAATTTCACGGACGGAACTTTCAGAATGATGGACGAATCATCACTGTTATCATTCATTTCAATATCGGGTGTACCAGATGAACGTTTATTATTGTTTTGTTGCTGAAATAAATTCATCATCATGAGTGGATCGAGTGAATTTGGAATGCCATTGCTTATTCCACTGGAATTTCGGCGTTCTGTTTTATCACTATCAGAATTTTTCAATTCCATCGGTTGAGTCAGAAGCTTTCGCAGTACATCTGGCAATTCTTCTTTGGAAGTTGACTGTAATAGTGATGGAAAATTTCCAATTCCACTCATGCCGCTTCCACCAGCGCCAGCGAGTAAAATGCTTTGCAACCATAAGCTGGGATCAATTGGCCACGTGCTCGATGCACCTTGTGGCAATCCTGGTGATTTTGTTTCTTTTGGTTCATGCTTCAATGAATTATCTTGAAACATCTTCAAATACGTTTGAAGCTGATCATTGGAATTCATTTTACCATAATCATCTTCCGGACCGGAATCTTTATCATCATCATCGCCTTCAAGAACAGCTATTGGTGGATTGTTAGCTAAGAGCTCACGCTTCTGCTCAATAGCTAATTTGTAAACTTTATTACGTAGAGTAGATCGTGGAATTCCATATTGTACAGCTGCCCGACGCGTCCCCAATTTTCCACTGAGTATATCCTGCAATGCATTATTGAGTTCCTCTTCAGTATAAGATCGACGACCTGGCACCGTTGATATTCGTGGTTTTGCTCTACAAATGGAAAATAAAAAATTTAAAACCAATAAATAAAATTATTTGATAATGATTATCAAAATATAAACATTGTGCAACAACATGCAATTGTAGATGACAATAAATTGAGGATTAATTAATAAAAATCAAGGAATGCTATAAAAAGTTTGACTATTACTTGACTTCACACTGACCATACTCAATATAATTGTGTCAAAACGACAAACTTTTTTTTTATTTTCTATTTTCGTTGCAAATCGATAAAAAATTTCATTTAATAACTTTTATTGAGCAATCATTTAATTGACTTGATCGCATGAAAATTCTCTCACGTTTTTCTTTTTTGTTATCAATTGCAATAAATATTTAAGTCTGACGGAGAATGTTTATCATTCCGAAATTGCATCAAAAAGCATAGCATTAGTTGCGATATGATGAAATTTGAACTTTGTTTATTAATTTTTTCCAACAGCAAATTTATGACAAAAGAATTCTTTTGTGTGTGCATGTGTGGGATGAGATGCAGATATTTCGCGTGCATCATTTTACTGTTTAATTATCTTATGCTTTGCATATATGCAAAAAATGTAAGGTAAGAAGAATAAAAATCGCAGAATTGTTTTACATTCAAGTGAAATTTTTGTTTTAAATTGTACAAAAAAATAAAATTTTGATTCATCTTTCGATTTAACGCTCAACCGGCAGACATTTTTTGGATGATGCACAAATTCTAAGATATGACAATGACAAAATCACATGATATTATGCTATCTCGTGAAATTATTTTGCATGTTTTTCATAAAAAAACGAAATCAACTCTGAACCATCATAAAAAAAATAAACGCACAAAAAGCGGTTTTAAATGTATGAAAAAAGTCTCTTTGGTTTTCATTAAAAAAAAAAAAACTGATATGAGAAAGGTTAACAAACTTTTCAATGCAACATGCCACATGGACGTACATGTATATGGCAAATAAAAAGAACTGAATATAATAAACACGTTATTTTGTGCGTATGCGAAAATAATAAATAATAATAAAGAAAAAAAAATATTTCATTTGTCGAAAACATTTGGTTTGAGGGATAAAATGTTTGAAGGCAGAATTATGTTCGCACAAAACGAAAGTTTGCAAATTTATGCGCTAATTAAAGAAATATTTAAATTTCGTTTGTCTATGTTTTAAAATATCGTAAGTTGCGCTTAATAAAATGTTAACTCTAAATTAATATATACTCTATGAAAGCATAAATATACAACAGCTGCCCCTCAAAAACTTTTAAAGCGCACTCGAATGATATTCCGAAAATGTAACAACAATGATGCAACACTGAATGCAGTTTCCAAATTAAATTAGTTCTAATTAAATCATTTGATGCAATTTGTTGTATGAACACTCTCTCTTTCAGTTTTGCATTCAGTGTGCCAAAAAGGTTCAAGAACGTTTGATATGATACATTTATAAATATTTCTTTATTTTCGAGTGCAGAGACCATTTAAAAAAAGCGGAAAGTTTCAAATTTCACCAAGCATGTATTTCATTTGAGTTTTATTGAAGTGTGTTGCACAATAAATAAATAAAAAAGGTTCAAAGAACTCACTTGAAAATATTTTTGGAGTCCATTATCGATCCGCCGATTCCTGGTTTTGCGCTAAGATCGAGCGGTTGTTCGCCGGCCGTTGTATGATTTGTGGGCGATGGTGACGGCACATCAATACTTGATGGTGTTCTAATAGCAGGACTCAACGTACGGTCGGGTGTCGTCGTTGGCGATATTTGTGACAGTTGCTGATAAAATAAATCTGCAAAAATATATTTTATGACAATGTGATGAAGTGATGAATGCATTCGCGCAACATTGTTTATGTAAAAATATATCAAACTTAATTTGACTTCTTCCAAAACATCAACTAGAATTTCAAGATGACAATGTAATGAAAAGAAAATCCTACTCACTTGCTTGCAAGAACGGATTCAATTCGGAGACAGATTGAAGTTGTTGCATCGCTGCAAAGCGTGCGGCCATTGATTCCAATGACGTCATATTATTAGAATTGCCGCCGATTGTCTTTAGCAAAGCCTCCAATTGCTTCGTATTGAATGCCGTTGGATATTGACGGTGTGAATGATTCTTTTGTTGAACGGTATCGGAACTCGAACTTGAATCGTCCGATTCGATAATCTATGAAGGTGAAAATATAATAATTAATAATTTGCTGATTGAGTCATAAATATTAATTCGATGCTTACATGCTTGTTGAGTTCAGCTTCCGGTTGAACCGGACCTGCCTCAACTACCAGTTCACCTATTTCGTTCACTTTTAATAGTTTACCGTCAACGCAAAAGTGGCACTTTTCCTGTGGTTGCCAATCAATTGGCTCCAATCGTTGACCACGTGATTCACTTTTAATTTGTTCCTTTGTGTCTAATTCCGGCTTTGTTTCGGAATCTTGTTGTAGATTATTGTTATCTGATGAAGAAATTTTATTGCTATCATATTTATGAACAGAATTAACGGTTCAAACTGATACCTAATTTTTCGCTAACGTCTTCTGTAGTCATCAATTTATTCTCTTCCTTTATTTCTAGTGTTTCCGTTTTAATTCCAGTTTTATTATTTTCAGTTTGTTGTTTGTTGATTTCTTGTTCTGCAAGGAAATTAAAAAGAAAATGTTGTGAATTTACGCAATAAAAAAAAAAAACTTTTTAGTTGTTGAATATCAGACACTAAAAAAACATCATCACCATACATTGGCAACAGGAAATGCTTAAGGCAGATAAATGGTGCCAATGTGAATATAATTCCAGTTATTTTAACAACTCACCAATCGACGGTGATTGTTTCTCTAGTAATTCTGTTGCTTGTGATTGATCGTCTTGATACTGTTTCCATTTTCTGCGTCCCATCAATTCCTCAGCAACTCGTTCCAATCCTGCGAGAGATGACATAGCCATGCGGTGCCATCAAAATCAATGTTAATGTTTTGGGATTTTACATCAATTGACGAGGTAATTAATGCAATTATGAAAATAATAAGAAAATATATTGAACATGATTAGAATATCAAAGGACAAATTATTGTTTAATGTTTGTTTAGCATAAATTATGATTTAATGTTCGCTCTTGTTGTTTGTGGCGCGGGCGGAGTGTTTGAGATAATTGGTCAAAAGTAAAGCGCCCTCCAATTTCCCTTTTAAGATATAATGAAACAAACACACATACACACGCAAAGTTTATTTGATGAACGGCTACAATTATTGGATCAATAATTGCATTTGAGCAAATGCGGTTTTAGTGAGTGGTTGAAAATATCATTAAAATTGCAATGAAACAATTTCGTTGTGCGTAAATGCAAAGAAAAAAAAAAGAAGCACACCATAAATAACATTCTGATAATCAAATTTCCCACTCCCACAATTATGCAGGTAAAGGAAATCGTTTATATGGTACAATAATAAATTATGTTTAACATAACCTCAAATTATTATTAATAAAATTTTCCCTTTTTTCGAAATCCTTCAAATGAAATCATTTCTGCTTTGTTTGCTTCCTTTAGCGATTGCATATTTGCACAGCCGTTTTGATAATGTACGATAATAGCAGCAAGCCGACATTCATTGTTCTGTCGGGCTTGTGAAAAAAAAATTAATTTTATTCAATTTGTGTAATGCAAGGTGTTTCATACGCGGAAAAAAGTGTTTTTATTTTTTCCTATTTGGGGCAGTTGATAGCATGAGGATTGATGCGTTCAAAGCACTTCTAAAAACCAGATGCTGATGAATCATTAGCTCGAATGATGAAGAAAAAATAAATACATAAAATATCGTTAATGACATTAAAGTCATTTCCATTATATCAGAAAGACATTTTTGCGAGTCATCGGCCAAAGTCAATAACTTCGATTGAACTTCGCTACCGAAAAAAAAAAAAAAAAACGAAAATTATATTGGACGTAAAAATACGTGAGGGAAGTTCACTGCTCATCAAACTTTCCTTCGTATTCATGTCTCTCGGTTTCAATGTGTTCGAGGAGGTCGAAAATTTGTATTTCGCAAAAAAAAAATTTGGTTTATAGATTTCGCTACGAAAAGAGTAAAAAAAAAGAAGTGCAATGACTTTCGGTTCTCTGTCCTTTTGGGCTAGAAAAAGAAATGCTTGCCTTCCTTAACCTCAAACTCCGATAATTTTTGTTCTCGCTGTGACCGAAAATCCTTTAAATCGATGAACATTCCTAGCTGCATTATTGGACAGAAACCAGCTTGAGGCGACCGAAAGGGAACTAAAGTAATAGTTTTCCAATCAAATTTTTTTTTTCCACCGAGAGCTTTTGCTGTTTCGGTTTTGCTGACGATGGAAAAGTAAATTAATTTTTATTTTATATGCCAAGGATATCTTTTTTTTCGTGCACTACATTTTTTTAGAACATCCAACGAACAAGATTGTACGAGAAGGATCAGCGATGATGAGAACACAGCAAAAAAAAAAAAATTGAATATTTCGTTGAGCGATGAGAAAATGAAATTATAGAAGTTTTTTTCAAAACGTTATTAAAATTCAAGAGTGCCAATCAGGTGGCATTTCATGACAGTGAAGAAACGGTGGAAGCCTGGCCTGAAGACATTCATCCCCGGGGTTAGCAGCATCCAAGAATGGAACAAAGAAGGAGGAAAAATAAAAACATTCATTCTCAATTTTTTACGTGTCTACTGCCATAGTATGATGATGATGATACACACAAATCCATCCCACAAATTAATAAACACCCTTTTTCCAATTCTTTTTTTTCCTTCTTTATACATCTCGCGCGCTCCTCGACTCAACACACTGTGATTTCGTTTATGTGCACATAGAAAAGCTCTCGATTCAATTTTTTTTTCGTTGCACTGGCGAAGATACATAAAAGAAATGCAGGCGCAGAAGAAGCTCATAAAATCCTCCCGCATGGTCACCGACAGCGGAACTAATGGCGAAAGCCATCCCGAAATTATATACAGTGAAAAATAATGATGTCCTTCTGATAGAGAAACAGCAAAAAAAGAAATTGTGAACACACACCCACGCACATATTTTACTTATGGCACTAACACGTGTGCGCTGAGCGAGAGATAACATACGAAAAAAAAACTTCGTCGGCGAAAAAAAATGTGCAGTTGGGAAAAAAAATTGCTGAGGAAACTTTAGGGGGTAGCTTGTGCAAACTGGGCGTTTGTGGGTTGGTAAACATTTGGAGGGAGGAAAAAAAAGAATATGGAATGGAATATGAGCGATGAGGTCTGGGTTGACGATTCGAGCGGCAGTAAGGAAATGTTTGGAAATGTGCTGAGTGTGGGTGGCAATTTTTTTTCCACTTTATTCGCTATGTGCGCTTGTACATATGTATACATATATATATATAAATGAAAAATAACCCCAATTTAACTCTGTCAACCCTCATTCCTACTTTCACATAGCATTGGGTGCATACGCTGAAAAGCACTTTTTTTTCTTTCTCAACCATTCCCTCCGACCAGAGCACGAAAAAAAAGAAGTAATTTAGGGATTTTCGTTGGTGTGAGAGCGAAGAGAATTATGGGGAAAGTGCAGCAGTGGCAGCACAACTAATCAATAAAATTGCATTTTTTTCTACCATTTTTGTGTGTTTTTTTTTATGTTGTTCATGCCAAGAAATATTGTGGTAATCATAAATGTGAATGTGTGTGGTGTGTGCTGACCATTTTTCATGCTTTGAGCAATTCTGTGAGTTCATGACATTTCCTTCTTTTCGCAAATATACAAAATTTGTCAAGGAAATAAATGTTCGGAAGTTCATATTCGATGATAGATATTAAGTTTCTGCAAAAATGATTTTCTTACAAAAACCTTTTTTTCCATCCCAACCAATTATTGTGCACTAAAAAAAGTCACGTCGTTGGCTAACAAGATAAGGCAAAGCAGTTTTTTTTGATAAGAGCGATGCAATTTATTATATTGTGTATAGAACCTTGGAATGGATTTGAAAAAAGTGCATTTTGCTATATTTGATTTCGTAAAACTAAGTGATAAGTCTCGTAGTGTGTGGAAGTTGCGAAATGTTTATTTTGATTTGGGGTCATTTTATAAATTTGGGTCAATGAGAAATAGTGTGCGGCTTTGAGTGTGGCATACGTCTCAAAAGATGATGAAATTTAGAATATCACTTCAAATATTTGATGAAACATTCATATGTTTCATAAAAAAAGGTCATTCGCTTTTCGGCAGGAACAAAACACAAAAAAAAAACTCACAAGCGATAAAAAAACTGATTATTGCACATGTTTGAAATTGAATTGCGGCCGAATGATGTCGAGCAATGAACAGCAAAAAAAATTGCTACACTTGAAAAAACGAATAAGAAGAAGAAGAAATATTTCGGCGGATAATAAACTCTCTTTTTGAGTCGCACGACAGACAAGCACACAGACGCACAGATGAGATAACGAGGTCGCGTTGATAATTCTTTTATATTTATTTTTTCCAATCGAAATCGGCAACAAATGCTATTTAGTCACAAAATTTTATTTCAAACCCCTTCCCCCGAAAATGTGTTAAGCAGAAAGTTATCGACCGATGAACGCGGAAAAGCTAAAATAAAAATTACAAAATAACATTCGCACAGTGCAATATTAGAGGCAAACAGCAGCGAGCGACGAATTGCCGTCTGGGGAAATCGACTTGCAAAGCCATGACCTATCCCAAAAATACTGAGTGTGTACGTTGAATAATATAAACAACAAAACGAGACATGAAAAGTGAAATAATTTCTCGACACATAAAAGCATATATATAGAGAGCCGAGAGGCCTCCAAAGCAAGTCGAATATCAAGCCAACAACAACAACCGAATGATGGTGCCGAAAAAAAAAGAATCAACTGATAAAAACCCTCGACAAAAAAACTCTGTCTGCGCTTTTATAATGTTGTTGTTGTTGGTTGTATCGCTTTTTGAGCGGATTTTGGGACTTGCAATGAATCAACAACATTTTCTCTGTTTTGTTGACTGTTTTTTTTTGTGTTTCTTTCTTTTTTAATTTTTTTCGCCGAAAAGAGAATATTTTCGGTTCGTATTATAACTGTGTAATGAGTATACATGTGAGCCTTGTTTGCTGAATTCTTATTTTTCATTTTTTTTTTGTCGGTTAAATGTCGACGCCCTGACGCAGAATAAAAAAATATGCACACACAAAATTATAATTGCAGAAATTCGAGAATTGCAGTTTTTTATTCATGTTGAAAAAATTCTTATTTTTGGAGGAAGGAAAAGAAAATTGCACAAAAAATGTGTGTGCGGCATGGCATGTGTCTGTTGCCATAGAAAAAGAGTCGAGTTTTTGTTTTTTTTTTGTTTTTCGCATATATAACAATATCGTTTCTAGTTTTCCTCATTGAGACTTGCTCAAGAATTGCACGAAATGCATTTTTGAGTACAAATATAATACTGAATGACATTCAAGATCTCGCGAGAAAAAATTATGAATGTTGGATTAAAAAAAAAAAAAAGTAATAAAGCGATGATAACATACGTTCGTCTGGTGTATCCATGAACCGTGATCCTTGAGCTTTCTGTACGTTAACTTTTCTTCTGGTTCGTAATGTTGAAGTCTTTTTCTTTTCTATCTTTTTGTAAATCTTCTGAGTGACTTTTTGAAATCCATTAGCGACAATTTATTTATGTATTTTTTTGCTTCATCACATCACAATTTACATAACTTCGGAAGGATTTTTCTATCTCAAATTATTATTTTCGATAATCATAAATTTTCTAATTACTCTTTGTATAATTTTAATATCACAATTGTTTTTTTTTTTGCTCTATAAACCGTTTAACTCCTTCCCATTCGTCCTTTCAAATTGTTGTTGTTTTTCTCTGAACTGTGTTGATGCGAAAATTTCTTCTTTTTATTTCAAAAAAAAAAAAATAAATAAATTAAACAACAAAAATAACCAAGGAAAACTTGTATGTTGATTCGTGTCTACGATGATTTATTGGATTTGATATTTTGATCTGCGTGCGAAAGAGGGGAAAAATGGACGAAAATGTTTAATTAAGTCACTAAAAGAACATTTTCAATAATTTATTTCGTTATTAATCAAAAAAAAAATATTTCCTCGCACGACACAACTTATGGAAAGTACGTTAAGTTTCATCTTGTGCTGGTCATAAACTAAGAAAATTTCTGGTTTATGTGTCACACAAAATATTATTCCTCATTATTATAAGTCTTTGTTTGGCAAATCGTGAGTGAGTGAGATGGAACTGTTTTTTTTTTTTTCTTTATCTCGATTGTGAAATGAAGGGAAAAAATTTCATTTAATTTACTACGCACACACGTGAATATTGTACAATCACACGCACGTTAATATGAATGGATGTGTCGAATTTAACAGCACGAATTTGCTTGCACATTTTTCTTTATGTCTCTGCGAATTATAGTCGAATTGCAATTTTTCATTATGCGATAAAAATCACTTTCTTTAAATTGCACATTTTTTTTTACTAACTTAACAAAGGATTTTTTTTTGTATTGTTGACAAATTATTGATTTTTTTTTTTCGCTGAATTTTATTATTTAAAAATTTTATTTTGTACGACAAGCAACAAAAAAAAAAAAAAACTTTCATCGATTTTGCTTGCAAGGGCACAAAAATTTATTCAAACGTGCAGTTTTTGTTTTTCTCCTTATTCTGCTGACAAATTATCGAGCGAAATGTGACATTGACATAATCCCTCATCGATGCTTAATTGTATGGTTGACCAAAGTAATTAAGCACTTTTAATATAATTTTCCTCAACACTTTTTTTTTGTCTTTTTTTTTTGTTCACAAAATAATAAAAAAATATTTTTTTTAACAAATTAAAAACTTTTCTTGCATCCAATTTACAAAACATTTTTTGTTTCGACTTTTCATTGACAGCATTTTTATTTCTCCTTTGGGATTCATCCTCAAGGCAAACGAATCGCAAATAATATTTTCAACCGTGTATTTAATTCCATTTATGACACTCACTCACAATGCACCAATAAAATATTTCATTGCAATTTGTGCAATGAAGTTAAAAAAAAAATATTCAATAGATCAAAATGCCCTTCCGGAAGGTGCTAGAAAAAAATTATTCAACAACGACAATTAACATACGATTTTAGACACTTTTTGTTAATGACTTCACTTGAGGTCGCCGCTTCATCATCATCGTAGACCTCTCCGTTGCTATTTCTTGCATTCCGGTGCAGTGTATTTTCGCGACTGAGAAAGAGTTTCCGAATAAAATTGCACTCTTTGTAAAGTGTTGGAGCTCTGTGTGTGCATATACATAAAGTTGAACGGCGCGCGAATGCCGAATGCTCTTGTGTATAAAATTCGAACGATATACAATTGCACAAATACATTTCGCACTCATAGTGCAACTCACTCACATTGCCGGCCCCCGATGTCGGGGCTGTTTCGGTGTTTGTGATCTTCGGGAAAGAATTTTTCTTTTTTTTTTTTTGTCGTCTTCTCTATTTTACAACTGTATACAAACCCGACTTTTTTTTCCCTTATTGCAACCCGATTACTCAACTGAGATCTCGCATAATAAAAAAAAATTCCCCGCATCGTTTTGTCTAGTTGTATGCGAGAGAAAGAGAGAGAGAGAGAGAAAGAGGAGATGGGCGCATGCACTTGGAAAGCAAAAAAAAATTCTCGTCGCAGTTTTTTTTTAATTGTATTAAGTTCTGTTTGTGTACTCTTTTTTTTTCGTCGCTAGTAACTTCAATAATGAAAAGCAATTTTCAGTGGTAGTGAATTTTTATATTTTCGCATTATTTTTTTTGTTGGTCTTTTGTGTGGCGACTAAAAAAGAGGGCGAAGGCTAGCGAGAGCTTTCCGGAAGCTTTTGAGCTTTCTTTTGTCATTTTTATAGATTTGCACATTAATTCCACAGTTCCTATTCCAAAAAGCGCAACAATCTGTTTTGATCGTTAAGAAATTTCCACACAATTGAAGTGAATAAAGTCAAATAAAACACAAAATTTATTTTTATTGCTATTTCTCAAATGCCAAAGCGAAGAGCACTTGTTGCAGCAAAAACAGCATGCAGATTGTTGTTTATTCACATTTGAAATGTTAGAATTGTTGTTGGACTTCTCCCATGTGCGATGATGACGATACCACCCACCGCCTCTGCATCCAGCATTCACATTCAACATGTTGCTCACAAATTTTCACCCTCTCACTGCCTTCCAGACAAACAAAATACATTCATTCCAAGTTTAAATAGTTTTCTTCCTGTTCGTTTAATTCTTCCCCATTTGCCTCCACCTCTGTCGAACATTCACTCTCTTCAACTTGCATAATTTTCAGATCCACAAATATTATAAAAAAACCTCATATTGTCCAACTATGTCCACAATAACATGGCAAGAAAAAAAGGGCAAACTCAATAGCGATCATTGAACCTTAAAAATTATTTTCTTTTTTTTTTACTTCAACCGCACAAAAGATTTTCGTAGAAACAAAAAAAAAAAGGAAGAAGAAAAATCCTCATAAAGCTTCCCTGACACGTCAACTACCCTACACCCAAATTGATCTCACTCCACGCTCGCTCTAGACACCTCAAAATTGTCCCTCATTTCATTGCACACAAACAACGAACGGCTTGGAGAGTAAAAAAAAAAAAGAAACATAAAAATTGTGTATAACGGCTGAGCATCCTTTTATCCTTTCTTTCAGGGCAGTCAATTCCTCTCTTTCTCCATCTATCCCTACTTTGGAGCTGAATTTTATATTTTGTTTTATTCGCCAATAATTCTGGCTGTTTGAACGATAGATTTTCTACATGGCTGAGCTTAAAAAAGCTGGAATAGTGAAACTATAGATGGAGAATGAGAAGCGAGTACAAAAAACGACAATGATGGCAAGATTACTTTTTCCGGCTTTAAATTTCAGCTGCAATATTTTTCGGAGTTCGATTACCTCGACGATGTCAATTGAAAATGATAACAAAATAAAAGCCATCAAAACGAAATTGACTGCGATGGATCTGCGAGGGATCTTTACGTTGCACAATTTTAAAGTATTTAATTTTTTTTTTGGGAAGGGAGGGTGGGATGAATGTCTAGTCGGTGCCTGAAATGCGATGAAACGGAAACACGAGCAACGTTTTTTAGTAGAAAATTGAAATTTTGTCACGAGGATTACGAGCATGAGATAAATTCATGGATGGCCCAACAAGAATATTTGCTCCCGAAATAGACAACAACCAGACATTCGTAGGATGAGCAAGGTGTGGGTGGACAAATTTTTCGGCATTTGTGGGTATGAATTTGGAATTTCGATAGGATGGTTTTTTCGGGGCAACAGGTTTTCCGCATCAATTTCAAATGGCACAAAAACAACAAAGAAAAAAAGTTTCTAGCATCAGTGCAGAGAGTGAGAGAGATATAAATTTTTTGTATACTTGCGGAAGTGAGATACATTTCAGAAAGAAAATAATAGTTTGAAGCAACAGTTTGCCAGCTTTTGGGTGAGATGAGAAAATGGGGGAGTTTTTTTTATATATAATTCGCATTGTGGGTGGAAGGAATGATTGGGGGATGAGGAATTGAAGGTCCGGATCAGGGTTTAAGGAGTGAATGTTAATCAAGAAATAATTTTTTAAGAAAATATTTTCTTCACTCACCAACAATGTAGACCATATTCTTGTACCACTTTTGGAGCTCACGCTTTATAAATCGCCGTTCCTGTACGCAACGCACATAAGAACAATCCGCCATTTTTCAGTAACCGAACACGAAAGAAACTTTTCAATTGTCTTGATAAAGAATGTAACAAAATTTTCACAAACAAAATTGTCCAATTCAAATGTCACATAACGAGGTGACGCAACAAGTAATTGAAGAAACATTTGCGGGGATGATGAAAAATGCATTTGATTGTTGATTTTTTCACCGTCACACAAGTTCACAGTTCAAAAATGTTTTTTTTTTTTTTTTAAATATTTTATGTCTTTTTTTTTAGTTAATTTAATATTTCACCATTTTTTTTTAACTCCATTAAATAATTCACATCACTGTTTCAAGATGTTGTCCAATTATTAACACCGCAGAACGTATCGCAATGAAAAAAGGCAAAAACTTTCTTCCGCTAAATTGGACAGTCGAGCTACAAGTGTACTTCAGTCTCGCAAAAATTCACTATAAACTTCCCAACTTTCATGTACACACCGAAATCGTGGATTTTTTTTTGTGCTATAACGGAAACTGCTCCGAACACCGAAATATACGAAAAAAAAAAAAAAATTCTCTGCAAAAATCCGAATTTTTTTTTGCACCATCCAGAGGAAAAAAATCTGTATTAAATAATATTCTACTGGTTGGTTGTTGTATGATGTGTTTTTTTTTCTCGCTAGTTTCGTGAAGTTCCTTTTTTTTTTTCAACCCCACCGACGATGATACCAACAACTCTCAGCTTGGCTATTTTTTTTTTGCTTCCTTTCAAGCTCCTATGTATGCAATTTTTTTTCTTCTTCCTTCAAACACACTGCAAATTTATTTACTGAGCACACACAAAAAAAAAGAAGGAAAATTTCGCTCTCTGTGGTGGTGAACGATTTTTATATTTTGCTGCTTTTTTTATGCACCGAAGGACGAAAAAAAAGCTCACAAAAATTGCATCTTCATTCTTCCTTCTACACCAGACTCAAACCACGGCCATTCGTTTCGTCGATGGACGATTGTTGTTGTCCCGAAACAAGTTTTTTTTTTTTTTTTGTGTCGTCTTCTGAATGGAACGATCTTTGTTGTTGCTGTCGCTTTTCGGGTTCTATGCTAGTGCTGCTGATGTCCTCCAAAACGGGGGGAAACTTTTTTCCTTGATACTTTTTTCCACTCTCCACGAAATATAAAAAAAAAGTTCGGATAATTTTCCTTTTGTTGTTGTTGTTTGCCTGTTGACGAAAGCTTCTGCAAAAGCTTCACTGAGTTCTTTGTGTGCACTTTTTCGAGTTTATTTTTTAATATTTTATTCTTTCTTTTTTTTTTTTTTCAACTATTTGCTGTTTCAGTCCTGCAATATTGGGTTGCAATGTTTTTCACTCGAGCTGTGTGAGAGAGAATGTGTCATATCACTGGATAGCGACATTAAGACGCCTCGGTGCAATCTATTTTAGTTTCTATTTTTTTTTTTTATATATTTCGAGCTGGGAAATTTTACACCAAATCTATATTGAATTTTTTCTCCACATTTAGTTTTTTAATCATTTTTCTTTCTGTACTTTTTTTTCGTCGACGTCGTCTCCAATGTGCAGTATCTGGTTGAAGGTATAAGTGTTCAAGCTGAAAAGTAGCGAGCAAACTGGGACGAGGTTTAATTTATCATGACATACACTTTTAAGGGTGGCTGGTGAAGAATTGGATGATGGTTTTAATATACCAAAATGGGCACTGCCAGCAAACCTGAAATGGATAAAAGTAGACAAAAAAAAGAGGAAATAATTCAATTAAGTTTTTTTTTTGCAGCTTTCAGACGACGGACATTCATCAAATTTATTTTTGAGCACTTTCTGGAGTTGAGAAATAGGTAAAAACATATTTTGTCTTTAATCGCTTTCCTGAAAGCACTCGAAAAATTGTTTTTCAAAAAACAAACTTTTTATTTTTGTTTTTGCTGCTACTTCCATATTGTACACATAAGGCATTGTTGTGAGGGTATAAAAAGTTATTTCTACCTGTTGCTTGGTTATATAAGCGACATACATTACGTATATAAAACAGCAAAACTCTCGTACACAGAACTTAAATTACATAATGGAAAACTCAAATAAGAATCGTTTCTTATGTACATTCGAATGAAAAATCACTTGCAGCATAAAGAAACTGTAATCGTGGAACATGAGAGCAACATTGGGAGAACAGGAGAACTTTAATGTTGCATATCAGTGAAACTGAAAATCTTTGATTTCTTTGTGAAAACTTTTTTTTCAAGGCTGCCCTAAGTTTACTTTTTCGAATTTTATTCCATCAATAAAAGTTTTGTTGTCGCAATAAATTTATATTCATTAGTGTCGAATTTTAACGAAATTTCTTTTTTGCTTCTTTTATTTACACGCTTCTGAGATTTGCTCTGTGTGACATTCACAATTGAATTAAATCGAGATTGATGTCGTCACAATATGTTTTGCTGACATCGAATGTGCATTAGATTTGCAAGTTGTGAGAGATAGAGAGCAAAGCGAGACTAGTGCGGCGCTTAATGTAAAGCTTGAAAAATGAATGAAAATGTTTTGTGCATTTCGAGAAAAACACATGTCGAGCGATGAAGGCACGTTCGGGTTTTTCCGCTTCTCCCTTCATTTCCTTTCTTGTTTTTCACACAGCGGCAGTGTGCAGTTGCATCATCCTGACATTTATGAGAGATTTTCACTCTCACTCGACGTTCGGAGATCTGCATGGGTGCCTGAAATGTGTGTATGATGATTATACTCATCGAACGTACGCACATGTGCGAAATAGATGTCAACATAAAACTAATTGTTCAATGGTCATCTGTTGCACATTCATTCAAGAAACAATAAATTGCCATTGTTGTGCTTTTGATTCTCTATTTTTCAATTTTGCGGGAAGGCCGGCCGGCTTTATGTGACATATGAACGACTCAAATTGTTAAATAACCATCAACAATTAATTAATTGAACATCATGTTTCATGTGTGACAGAATCTATTGGTAGAGCTTTTTCCAGCTATTCCCAAAACGTGACATTTTGCAATTTAAAAGTTTTTTTTTTATTTCGGTCGATTTTCGGACATGATGAAACATTTCTGTGCATCATAATTCTTTCGTTATTAACTTTTTTTTATGGATATTGCGCAGGGAGAATTTTCTCATCCCCTAATTCAAAGCACAAAGCCAGAGACAGCAGCATGAATATTGCCATAATCATTCTTGTACCATCTTCAATAGCAGCTTCCGCGCCATTCCAGACACAACACAGGCATGCAATTTTTTCTGCATCATTTTGTGTGTGTGTGTTTGTGTTGTGGTATTTGGAAAATGGTGAAAAAAAAAATTATGTACAAGGAGCGCATATAGAAAGCAGGAACTTTTTTTTTGTGTCGGTTCAGATGTGGACTATGCTGTGTACGTTGTTAGTGAGGGATGAGTCAAGAAAGGAGAACATTTTTTCCAATTAAAATAAAAGTTGAAAAAAAAAAGAAAATTGTGGAGCGAGATTTTGTTGTCGTTGTTGGAAGATCGTGTAATTTTAAGGAGACCCGGGCATTTGAGTTTGAACGCGATGTGGCGGCGAGGTAATAAAAGGCACTGGATGGTACACAGGGAATAAGAACCGCAAGCATATGCAGCGTTGAAGGTAATTTTTAATATCGTGAAGCTTTTTTTTTTTTTCTTTTTGTTGTGGCTTGTCGCTTTGGCGTTTCAGAGTGCAATAATTTGTTGCTTTTTTAAAAGATGAATTTAATTTTTTGCTCTAAAAAGGACTCAACATTTGCGTTAAAGCTTCGAAACACTTTTTCTTTTATCATGTCGAAAGCTTTTCCATTCCACTTTCGTTTCGTTTTTCTGCCATTTCGCTAACAAAACCATTGCACATAATATTACATCACACGTCGTTGATGATATGCATTTTGCACATCCTTCAAAAGTCTCAAAAATATGTAAATTGCACATTGTGCTTGTGGATTTCTACTTTTTTTTTGCGCTACTTGAAAATATAAAAAAAAAACCTTCGCGATAAATTTGCATACTATTTAACGCCCGCTCTTTTTTTTCAATATTTCGTCAACCGCTTCAGATGCAGACGGCAAAAAAAAAATCATTAGATGCCTTGAAATGATGAAAGCATAGTGATAAGTGGCGCGATTACATCAAAAAATACAAATTTGTGTATGAATTGCAATATATTTTTTAGCACATATAACGGCGTGTGCAAGTGACAACAACAAACTTTTAATCGCATGCATTTAGCTCAAGCCGAGACACACGAAAAATTAAAATTTGAGATTCATGAATATCGTTTTCTGGATTTTTGTTGCCAATCTCAGAATTTTGATTTGATGAAATTTCGCGGCGCATTTTCATTTTCGGCGCGAGAATTGAAATTTGCAAGTTTAAAATTGCAATTTGATGTTCGCCACACACATATTGGCATCTTATTATTGGCATAGAGATCAACAAATGTTTCATGTTATGGCTTAAAAAAAAAAAGTGGTACATTGTTAATAGATTAAGTGAAAACGCCCACGACATCCCCACACACATACACACACAAGAAGAGAGAGAAACACAATTGAAGTCAAAATTAAACAAATGTCGAGAATGAAGCGGTCGAGAAAAAAGAACGAAGCAATAAAAGAAATCTAAATCCACGTGAAATTTGAGTGAGTCAAAAATCCCACAAAGTCAAATATGAACATCACAACCGACCGTGTAACAGACGCGCAAGATAAAAGTGAATTATAATTCTAAATTCTATTTATTTTCTTTTTTGTTTTTTGCGAAACTCGCGGAGCTGAGAGAAGCGCAAGCATGCATTGAGACGATTTGCCTATTGCGAGTGCTTTTGAAATGGGAAGAAAAAAATTTCGTACACACATCTTGAAATTCTGAGGAAAGGGTTTCGTTCATAAATGATGTAATTCGCATTGAGACACAGGAACAACGGGTTTGCGATGAATTCATTTATTGACATCATTTATGCACAGCCGGCTTATCTATTAAAATAGTTTACAGAGCCATATTATAATTTTTTCTATATATTCGCGAGCGTATTATTTGATTCGTGTTTATTAGCCCAGAGAGTGCAACAACAACAACAGCCAGTAACAACGTGCAGCGCTAAATCTGAATGCATTTTTTCGTTCATGAAACACATCCAAAGCCGTAATTGCATTTTTTTTTTTTTCGATATTTTTTAAACTGGTTTTCGGCGTAGAGATCTCAATTCAAGGACATGATTCAATTATTCTCGAATAAAATGCATAATTTAAGTTTTTTTTTTTTTGTGAACGAAAACAAAATATAAAACAACGAAACCTAGTTGAGCGCTGTTGTTCTGCTGGTGCAATGTGATGGCAATGAAATAAATAAAAAAGCGCATTGGAACCTCATGGGTCTCATTAATCGATTGCTTACTTCATACATCGGAATCGTGTCGAACGTTGTAGCATAATAACAATTTTTAATGTGAATGCGCTGCACATTTTTGATATTTTTTTTTTTTTCGGTAACCGAAAATGAGCTTAAAGAAAATTCAACCGAAGAAGTCTGAAGCAGAATTGAGGTCATCAGGCTGGATGCGAATCATCATAAAAATTTTGCTGTCTGGCGTTGGCTCATTGTTGTGTTATTATTATTTTTTTGAGGGCGAACAATTGCCAAGAAGGGCATTTTGCGTACTTTATGCACATTTCGCTTTCATTTCGATGCATCGTCCATAATTATTAGCGATACACGTTGGCAAATGCATTGAAAGTGAATTTTACTGCCATTTGAGACTTCGACAGTTCATTTCAATTAATTGACTGACAATTTAGGAATGAATAATCGTGTTAATTAATCACAATCGAAAAAAAAAAAAATTGGGGACAAAACCTAATCGCAAAAATGCAAAAAAAAAAAACAATTGTGCAGTCATAAAAATTATTTTCCAATGCTGTTTATTATTTCTGGTCATAATTTAATTAAGTATTTATTTTGAATGTGTTGGTGAGCAGAATGTGACAAGTTACATAAACAACGAATTATAAAAAAAAATAGTTTTTATGAAAACTTTTTTTTTCAGATGCATTCGGCAACCAAGCAACAACAACAACAGCATTAAAATGCGATGACTCGTTTCTTCTTCTTCATCATTTTTGCTAGTTTTAGTCTCTATAAAGTATGAAAAACTTATTTTTTTTTTTTTTCTATGATGTGTTTTTATTTCGCGCACAATCTTTTTTTTTTCTTCTCTTCTATATTTGTTGTGTTCACATATATGTGATGGAAAGAGCCCGAACAGAAACCAAACGATCGACCGTACGGCGATATGGTGCGAGAGGTTGCATGTGTTGGCGATATAAAATGCACAAACGTGAATAATTTAAAAACTAAAAATTCGTAAAAATGCATTCAATTCTTTTTTCAAATGGCGACACAAAGTTACCCCAAAAGTAGCAACAAAGTTATTTTCGTTGATGAAATAAATTCTAAACAACATTTTGCGCTTCACGGAAAATTTTCCATCATAATTATCCTCCCGGGAAAAAAGTGATATCGTGATATTCTCACAAAAAAAAAAAAAAATTATGTGAAACACTTACGTGCAAGCTTAGGTTCGAATCCTCGAATTGAATTTGCCGAAAAAAAAAAAAAAAACAAAAACTTTTAATAGTTCACGATTTCAAGTTTTGTTTGTGAAATTTTTTTTTTGTGTATTACACCAGAGACTTTTGCATCCAAGTCACGATAAAGTAAATTTTTGTTGTCAAATATGTTTTTCAATTTTGATTATTTCGAATGGCAAGGCACTGAGTTTTTACTTTTTGTCACTAAAACATTGTGTCACACAACAAAATCATTCGTTTTGGAAATTTGTAGTTTTTTTTTGTTTTGTTTTTCATCACTTCACGTAACCTAGAAAGAAAAACTTTTCCATTAAATTCACATTCGAGAACGCAAAAAAGTTTTTCTTTTCGCTGAAATATTTTAATCAATTTTCTTGTTCACTTTCTTTCATCATTTTTTAATCGGTCAGGAACAAAAAAAAAATTGCACAATTTTTTATTACTGGAAAAATATATAGTGCAGGAGGGATTTTGATGCACACAACTTTTTTTTTTCTTTCTTATTATTTTTATTATTTTTCACCTCCTTAGATGATGGCTTCAGTTGAACGACGACGACACAAAAAAAATAGTGTAATAATAATAAAAAAAAATTATATTGGAAAAAAATGCACAAATTCTATGTATAAAATAGAATTCTGTTCTTTACAATTTTAGAGCGACTGAGTAACTAAATGTATATAGTCAGAGTGCAATAGCGGAGAGCAAGCCCGAAATTATTATTTTGCAACCTTCACTGCCTCGTCGTCATCCGTCTCGAGAGCTTGCCCCAACTCTCGCTCATACTCACGCTCGGCGCTCACCTCACCAGCCGTTTGTTGCCATCAGCCGCCCCCCACCACAACAATATTTTTCCCCCGAAGTCACTTACTCTGGCTGTGTTGTGTACACACTGCACCCGAGAATGAAGTGTCTCGTGTCGTCGTTGTAAGTGCAGTATCGTAATGTGCCGTATATGTAGTTACTGGAAAAAAGCACGAATGTAATATGCGTCCCGAAAAAAAATAAAAATAGAGTCCATCGTCGTCGTGCAATGTCGTTGTCGTCATATGTGTACGAATCTCTTTTCTTTTTTTGTTTCACGATGTTGCGATTTTTTTTTTTTGTAAAATTCGAAGCTAAAAAGGGTTTTTTCGATGATGATCTACAACTACACAAAACTATAAAAGTCTTGTTTTTTTTTTTTTATTTCGGACTATTCATAGAGAGACTAAGTATCTATGCACAACTGCAATTGCAGTTTATTTTTTTTTATTCTATGGCCATGTGTGTGCATGTGTTTGGCTCTCTCTCTCTCTCGTGGCTCCATTCCATTTTTTTTCTGTAATCGCTAAAAAAAAATTGTTTCATGTGTTTACGCACAAAATGAGAAGAAAAAAGTTTTCCATTGAAAAAAAAAAATTGAATTCAATATGGAATGAAAATATTTTTATTTTTTCAATTTCGTTGCCAGACTTTTCATTGTTTTCCATCGACAATTGTCGTTACATTTTGTTTTTCCGTGCATTGTATGCATCAACAAAAGACCAAAATATTTTGTGTTTTTTGTTTCTGTCCATTGAGCACTGTCACAAGAAAACAAAAATGAATTTGAGTCTCCCCATGTCGAGTCCCGAGCCGAAATGTTTAAATGTCAAAAAAGTGCATGCAATGCACGAGTGTGGGGTAGATAAAGATGAAAGCATTAAGTGCAATTGCAATTTGGCGCGGGACTATAAAAGCCAAGGCAGCATGAGTGAGATGGCATACAATCTTCGGCTATCAAAGGCCATGAGAAATGAAGATAGAGCTCGCTCGTTGTGCAATTGCAATTGTAGATAAAAAAAAGTGCATTTTTTTTGGTTATTGCGTTTTTTAAGCGGAAAGGCGTCTGACTGTATGCATGTTCTTTTGTGCAAAAGCATAAATGTGTTGGAATTATGAAGGCTTTTTTTTGTTACACGAAAAAGTGACGAAATTATTAATAGGCTGCATTTGTAAGTGATGCAATCGTCAAATGTCATCGCCAGAATGCAAGAAAATTTGCGTAGTTTATTAGCGTCATTTTAAAGTTGTGGAAAAAAGCTGAAAGCAAATATAATTATATAAGGCAAGGATTCATTTCATTTTCATTACATAAATGCTCACGTTTTCATCGGATGCACATCGGACGTCGATCGCTTGCAATTTTCTTCTTACATGTCCAAAAAAAAAAAATGTTGCAATTTATTCGATGCGAAAACTGAAATTTTTGTGTGACCCACTTATTTACGACGCCAGAACGTCGATTGACTTTTTGCATAACTTAAAATGTCATTTATTTTTGGGTCATTATTGAAGACCAGCAATGAACGGGATATCGCTTTTGAGAAGATTCTGAAAAATTTATAAAATTTCATTTCAATTATCTTGAAGACATTTTTAAGCGTCTTTACGCACAAAATCAATTTCTAGCGCGAGACATGCAAACAAACGCATACAAATGTAATGCACTATTTTGGTGCACTTACGAATATTTAACCCCTTCGAAAAAATATTTGCGTTTCGTGGTTTTTTTTATCGAATTTTCCTTCAACTTGTTTTCTTTTTCTTACAAAAAAAAACATTAAATTTTGTGCAACGAAAAAATGCAATTGCATTTCACGCTACATATTTCACGTGTATGTGTTCTGTTTACGTTTGTATATTTGCGTTTATATTTCTCTAATAGAAGAGAAAAAAAATGTTATTACGAAAAATAAAGAAATAAAAATCTTTTACAATGACCCGAAGAGCTCAAGGCTTTAATTTTGTGTCTTAAAACAAAATTGCATTTCAATTGCAACAACGCTGATTCCGAATCGCTTAAAGACAACAATTGTACTTCGTAAAGATCAATGACAAGTCGAATATATATTTTTTTTAGTAGTATTTGGGCTGCATTGCTGCATCTTAATGACAAGAAAATATCAAATCAATTTAATCGGACAATAACAGAGCAATTAAAAGGAATCTACCAAGTTTTAAGGAAGCAATTCGATTGAAGACAATCAAATATGAAGTATAGTTTTGTTTTTTTTTTTTTCCGAAGGACACAATCAGACGGTTTGAGTAAATTTATTGGCAGAAATTGCACATGATAATCTTTGAACTCTGTTGACGCGCAAACAAAAATATTGGAAAGAAAAAAACTTTAATTTTTTAGATGGAAAAGGAAAATCTAGTTCGATTGGTGCAATTGCAATTGTGTACTGCACAATGTTCAACGTTCAGATGCTAGGTTGGAGTGGTCCCCATGTTTGATTCAATCAAATATATTTCGCATCATTGAAATTGTTTGCGGTTGAAGTGGATTTTTTTTATATATCCTGAATGGGATCAACAGTGCCCACTGAATGATCCTTGAAGCGCAGAAATTTCGATGCCAATTTAGCAGACGAACGATGCGATGCGCTCATTATGATTCAATGAGCAAATTGCGTAAAATTAATTAAAGCTTTGAATGAATGGATTGCAAAAAAAATGCGTAGAATGAGACTTTTTTTAGTCGAGTAAAGAAAGGTTTATTTGAATTTGATGAGCGTTATGTTGCAGCCTGGCAAAATGTGGAATTTCTCTGGGGCACAATCATATAAATGTGTTCATATTTTTTTTTTAAGAATTTCCGCCTGTTTCATTGACATGCAGCATGTGTGTAGAATTGAGAAAAAAAGCATAATAAAAGTTTGCGATTATGCTGAAACAATATTTTGCTATCATTTCAATTCGACGATAATGAGGCACACGAGGATGGAGTGGAGGTGAATTTGATGTTGTATAGAATCCATGATGTTTAAACGGATACAGCAAAGTAAATGCACTTAACTTCAAATTGCCACAAACATTATTGTTCCGCTATGATTTCAACCCCACACGCTACCGTTAAAGTTAACAAAGCAAAATGTAAATAAAAAATCATATTCGTTGTTACGCAAATCAAACTTTGGAGCAAAAGTAAAAAAAAAATAATAATTACTATTCGAAACATAAAAAACATATACACACACACACAGCATAATGTATGTACGCATTTAAAAGCATCCCTCTAGGTAGCAAAGTTTTGTTTTTATGCGATATATCATTAAAAAGTGCATACATGAATTTTCCCGCAAAACTATGAATGTTGCGTTGTACATTCTTTTATCATTTATCTCATTGATGTCGATTGTATATTTAAAGTATACATCAGCATGACAAAATCTCTAAATGATCCCACTAAAATTGCAGGAAAATAAAAACTGTAATGATAAACTTTTTTTTTGTTTTTAATTCAAAAGGTTACATTCAAATTGCAGCACCGGTGAACCCAGAAAATGCAGTTTCTATGCCTGCCAATATGTGAAAAATAAAAGTTACGCATAAAACATTTTTTTTTTCATGCACATCAGGGATGGGTAAATGAAAATTTTTGTTAAAAAATCTGTGAGACATAATTGAAAAGATCTAATGAGAAAGCTTCGAATTTGAGTTCTGGGAATCAAAATTGTCCAAACCCTGCTGCATTTGTTTTGCATTAATGATTTTTTTCAGCTTTCAATTTAGAGCAAACAAAAAAGCCGCTTTTCCATGTTTTTGGATGGCAAACATAAAACAAAAATAAAAATATTTCGATGTTGGGGAGTTGATGAAGCTTTGATGCAACCGCTGCACTAAAAATGCATGCATGTCGTTTTATGCTCTTGCTTATTATTGATTCATCCAACCGGTGAAAACGCATTTTTTTTTGTCTATTGAGAATCATTTCAGCAAATTTTTTTTAATCAGTTGCGATTTTTTTTATCTGTATCTAATTGAAAGGACTTTTCATCCTTTTGAAAATGAATGTTAAACTTATTGCTGATGGACTATTTTATGGCGAATATACGACATGTTCACATTCGTTTTTTCGCATCGTGTCACACAAACCAACTTTTGGCGGCTTTTTATAACAAAAAAATATTAATTAAAAGTTAGAAGGCAAACATAAGTATGCAAACATTATGAAAATTTATGCGACTGATCATCCTTCTTCCTGTCGGCAAATTCCAATTTTATTTATTTTGCCATGTAAAAAAAATTTTGTACCGATAACGCTTTGCCGATGAATTAATGTGCCGGTTATGTCAGCATGTTCTGAGCGCGCGTCTCTTCTTGTTCCAACCGAAAGCGAAAAAAAAAAAAAAAACCAACAAAATTTTGCAACGAAAACGAAAATTGCTTTGACCTACTTTTGGGTTCTGCTCTTCACTCGTCTCGCTTTTGGTCGTCGTCTGGTTCCAGTTACGAAAAAAAAAAAAATAATAAATAACTTTTCAGGCACCACATTTTCGGTCCGATTGTTTTTCGCTCAAACTGGTTTTTGTGTTTTCCATGCATTGTTGGCCTTGCAAATACAAAATTGTTGACCCATTACAGGATGAAACTCTCGATTTTCATCGCAAATTGGCGCGCTTTGCGCCCACTGAATGTGTAATTATTTATTAAATATAATTCGAAATTGAATGCGACCCAATTATGGTTCCATTGTTTCCCATTGAACAGCGGGACGATTGCACATATTGTCAGACAATGGCAATCAAAAAAAAAAAAAACTGCGTAAATATACTAATGAGAAGCACATTTGAAGTCATCACAGAATTTTCTCCTCTTCATTGTCGCCGACATCGTCAATCTATCATCGAGCGAGAACATCACACAAAAAAAAAAAAATAAGTTATGTTGCATCCGTCAACATCATTTCCCTTGTCGAATGTTGATTACATCGCTTATAATGCGCTTTCCATAAAACCCAAAAAAAAAAAAACATTACACGACCATAAAAAAATTTCTGCAAAAGACCTTCAAAGCGAAAACTATAAAAAAATGTCCAGACACGAAAAAAAGAAGAGAAGCATAAAACATTAAAAAAAAAACTTTTCAGAATCAAAAAAAAAAAAAAAAACAAAAAAGAAAGAAATTTTAAATCACAAAATCGAACTTAGCCTCGAACTATCATCAAAACATCAATCAATCAAAAAAAAAAAATATTTTCTAATTACGAGAAATGTCATTGAACTTTTCTTAAAACACCAACTTCCAAAGCCCTTTGTCGATGCATCCAAAAAAAAAGCATTTTCCTCTCAAGTTTAACAATCGAAAACAACAAAAAAAAAAAATTCTTCAAGGCTTTTTAAGTTCTGAATTTTTTTTTTTTTGTGAATGCAGCGCAAAATGCAATTTTAAAGTGTACTTCTTCGTGTACTTCCATTCTTAGCTTATGGCATGTCTCCACTGCGTCCCTTTCCTCCATAACCCGCTCATCCGCTCTCTGTTCTGGGCCGCCGCCCTCAAAAAAACCAACGAACAGACACAGAACAATTTTTTTTTTGCAATTTTCATCATTGTCGAGGTTTTGCCGTTTTCGAGTGTTCTTTGCTCCGTTTGCTTTGGCTGGCTCTATGTAATTCATTTTTATGCAATTGCAATTTTAACAGCCAAAAACAAAAAAAAAATTGAGTTGCAATTGCATCGCAAATGTGTTGGTTTGACTCTACAGACGATGAATGCAAGATGCATGTAATGGATGGCCTTGGATGTGCTCAAAATGCGTGTTTCGCTTGACTTAAAAAGCGTCTTGACTGCAGAACTCGTCTCTCTTGTCGTTCGTGTACATTTTTTGTAATGTCTGCTGTACACATTTTTTTTAAGTAAGCGATAAAAGTCGCTGGATGAGTTTTGATGCGGCCCGAAAAAAAAGCGACAAACTCAAAGTTAAAGATCAGCAATCGATGTTGCTTTTATTGCAATGGAAAATCATTATGTCATGCAAGCCGCTTCTCGTTAAAGCATTATTTGACATTTAGTGTCAGAAGCGAGTGAAAATTTGCGCGATTATCATTAACAGTTTGCAATTAATTTTAATTTTTTTTTTTGCTTCTTCATTTTGGGTTTTTTTTCATGTTTCGTCTTCCAACGTTCATTTTTGCAGCTTTTTTTTTCGGGGGACTTGAACAAATGAATCGCGAGAAATTTGTTTACAACAATTTAGCGGGTTTTAACAAAATGACGTTGGTATAGGTCAATAATTATGGCCGTGTCATCGAAAATATCGTAAAAAGTGTCCAACAAAGAGTTTTTTTTTAGGGTTGATGACCATTTTGTTTGTCCTTGTGCGCGGTTGATATTTGAGCTGCGGATTTTAATTTTTTTTTCTACGCTATGTGATATAAAGTGATTGATAACCTGAACTGACAATGAACTCTCTTTCATCGTTCATGTCCACACAACCGGAATTGATCCTACATCGTGTCACGACAAAATTTTTTTTTTAATTTGATGTTCATTAAAATGAAATTTTTTCCCGCAAACCGCAAAAAACGTGAATGGCCGAGGAAATTGTGCATCAAAAAAAAGAAGTAAAAAAAAAAGTGAAAATTAATTTCTCATACAGGAAAATGCATTTTCACAGTTCGAGATGCAAAGCCGGTTTTTGTGTTTCATCACAACGCGTAAATATTTACGAGGAAAAACCAACAGGAATTTTTTCTTTCTTTTGCACAGTTAAAACAAACATTTGGCAGTGAAAAACTGCAAAAAAAAACTAGTTCGGAGGATGAAAATTTTCGTTTTCATTTCGGTGAAAAACTTTTTCACTTTCACCCGTTTGCAATGTACACACGGAAAAAAAAACAACAACATCATCAGCCGGCACCAAAAATACAAAATTTTCGGGTTACGAGTGCCGAGAGCAACAAAGCCAAAAAAACCACACATGTGAATGAAATGGAAATTTTTTGGCTCTCAATCAAAATTTTCCCATTCGCAAAAATATGTGTGATTCATGCGATATTTCGCATCTCACATCTCGTTGCTGACCCCCCCCCCTCTCCGTCACTCGTGTATTATTTTTGGGATGAGTATGCTCAGAGATTAATGTTAGTAGTTGTGCATAAAACTATTTTGCGTTTTCCGGTGTGTTGTTTTCGTTTTGAATTCTCAAGCTACGGAGAGCAAAGCTGTAAAGCTGTGCAGACGATTTGAAAATTGGCATTTTGAATGGCTGGAGCCGAATTGACTTGTTGCGTCACGGATTTCGGCTTTCGCTCTCACTCTTTGTCTCGTCTCGTGCTGAAAATGGCCTTCATTTCGCAAAATATTAGGATAGGACGGCGATTTGAGAGTTCATTGATTCCAAATTTGACTTCGCACAGCAACACACACACACACACGTAGCTCATTTATTTTCGTCGGTTCACTGTGCCACACACAATATCTTTGGGGCAAGTTCATTGTGCTACACAATTGAGTCATTGCTTATTTGCAACACGAAATGTTCATAGAAGTTATTCATCAAAATTAACAGAGTTGAATGACTATGAAAAATTGATTGCAATTAACATTTTTTTTATTTATTTATTTCTTTTAATTCTGCAGTTCGGACACACAAAGAAACTTCTCTTTCAGTTGTGCTAATTGGCAATTTTGTGTTTGCTTTTTATCTTTTTAGGAACTCGCATATTTGTGCAATTATTGGAGTTCGATTCATTTCCGCTTTGAAATTCGAGCTCGGCATTGATAAGAGAAATAGAAATTTTCAATTTCACGCATCACATCAATTCTGGACTATTCCCAATTAACAAATTAATTTGTTTTCAGAATTTTAGGTTAGAGATTTTGCCCTCAACAATTATAAATTCAATTTGGCCGCTTACAAAATTCATCAATAGAAAGAGAACATTACCGCTGACATTGCGTCACCTTAAAAGTGTTAAATTATATATACTTGCATCTACATTTGTCGCCAATAAATGATGCATGCACCAAAATCACAATTTAATGAACAAACTTGAATTCACATCACTGACATTCAAGGTCTTTGCATCAGTTGTCGATGAATTTAATTTTTTCGTTGAAAATTTATTCAGCAAATTATTTTTTGCCGATGAAATCTGGTTAGTGGCGGCGAGTTTTTTTTTCGTATGGCTCTGAAAAAGGGAATTTAACCAGACTCGATTTTCCTCTGTTACACCAAAACAAAAAAAAAACTTTAATTAAATTTAATATTTTATCAAGGTGGAACATTTTATATTTTTTCGGTTGCATTTCACTCGTATCTATCTCGACATTTGCTCGTTCGCCATTCTTTTGCTGCTACTGGATACAACCTCGAAAAGGATTGATAACTTTAATAACATAAGTGCACATTTACGAGTAATTTGCAATTTTTTTATGTTCATGAACGCTAAAATATCGCGTCAAATTTGAATTTTTTCTAGAATAATATAAAAATTTGATGAATTTCCTTAATCGTTATCAGTAAAATGATTTTATGGTTGACTAATGTTTTTACCTTGCAATTGGATTGAAAATCAATTTGATGTTGTTTTATTTACATTTTAATTATGACTCGGAATTACTAGAGAAAGAGGAAATTTTATGCCAATCTTACGTGAGAAAACAATTAATTTGCGTAATTATTCATCTTACATCCGATTTTCCCGCCGACCACAATTTCCTGCAAAATAATAAAATACATTTTTGTGCCCTTTTTGCAATCGCTAATTGAGAAAATCTGCGTTGAAATTCATTTCTGCTGCTAACAATTTAAAATTGGAAAACAAACAATTTTCCATCGTGAATTTGTACTCGAACAAATGTTAATTGGATTGATGAGTAATAAAAGCTTTGTGTTTGTTTACTGCATTAACCGAGTCCGGAAATTTATTTCGTAGCCTATAAATAAAATGAATTAATTAACTGTGTGAATTACAAAGAATGTCAAAATATTTGCGATCATTTTGAATGTATCTTAAAAAAAATTCAGTCCATAATTGATAACGAAACTCGAATCTCATCAAAAAATTGCACTTCGCGTCATTGTTTGCTAAATGATAACTTGTCTGTTCGCCGATAAAACAAGGCTCAGTTTTCTGTATGCACGACAACAATTACAGTATTTTTATATTTTTTTTTTGTTTTAATTTATCAAACTGATAATGCGACTACCACAATAAATTTCTAATTGAACCAATTTCTACAAACGAAACAAAAATCTACATGACGAGCACAAAGACGACCTTGAGCTTGCCTCTGAGAAAGCCACAATTTGAACGTCAATTAATAATCTTGCTGATTTATTCGAGCTCAAATTGAATCAACAAACAACAACAAAATAGAAATAGATATTGCACGAAATTATTCCATGAAAATGACATTCAAAATCTGTTAAAAATGCATTCATATTTAAAGCTTCAATAAAATGTGGAAAAATAAAATTATTTGTAAATTTTAAATTTTCAGGGTCATTTTATTGTAATTAGGCAGTGTCAAGTTTACATGAATTTTTTTTTTGTTGCTAGTGATGTCATTTCACGATTATTTATAAAGTAGGGTTAGTCATCTGAAAATGTAATGAGCAATTTTATGATTTTTCCCTGTTAAAGACACTTCAAACTCAAAAGCGATGCCGAATTGTGTAAATTCAATTAAAAACTCTAATACATGCAATCAATTAAAATTTTCGCAAGCTCTTTCTTAGAATGATTTTTTTTTTTGTGTTTATTGAAAACAACATCAAGCTTTAGAATTCTTCCAATTTCCAATGACGTCAATTAGCTTCCAACTATGATTTCATTCGTTGGAAAATAAAATCTAACAATTTGAAATATCACAACCGAGAACAAAAAAAAATCCAGCTCAAGGCTGGCAGTAGCTTTTTGATTAAATCGAAATTCAATTGAAACAAATAGCGCTGAATAAAATTCACAATTGCAAGTTACACGAACTGAAAACAAATGTGGACTAAGGTTACTGATAACAGCGATGCAAGTGTAGAAATTTTCTAATCAAACTTTCGCACCATCGCATGATACGAAACTCCCGCAAAAGTCTTTCTTTAATCGCTATATTTCTTAATTTATTCACAAGAAAAAAATTGATGTTCAGTAACGTGCAAAATCATTAATTTCAAATCTCATTAACTCGTATCGATATCGAAAAACCGTTCTCGGGTTATTTCATTTTTCCGATATCTCATCAAGTACAAGCGACGAAAAAAAAAAGCTGCAACGAAAAATAACTGAACGACAAGTAGTCTGAGCATTATCGATTTTTTTTCCAGAGCTTGTTGTTATGTTCCACACTCCACTCCTTTAAAAATATGATGCAATTAAGCGCAAGTAAAAAAAAAAATTTTGCTTGCTGAAAAAAAAAAAATTGTGGGTGAATTTTTTATTTCCAACCCCCTTAAATCATGCCACCGAAAATGTGCACTCGCCAATATATACACACACACACACCGGCAGAAAACAGATATACGAATAGGAAAAAGAAAAATCCTTGATCTCATCCCCTATTCGACGGCCAATCCTCGAAACACCCATTTCATTCCTCTCACACTTCTTTCGCAATGTAAGGCGAATTTTTTTTTTTTTTTCGTTATGTGCATTTTAGGTATTTTTTATTTTTATTTTTTTTTTTTCAGAAACTACGTACACGAATTGCGCTCAAGGAAAAGCGGAAACTACCAGACACAAACACAATGAAAATGACGAGCACAAGGAAACAAGGAACGCAATCCATCGGGCATGTGGGGTATGAGCCACACTTTTCATCATTCGCCCAACTTCTAACCGAATAATTTTTCTTTTTCGATTCAACATTTTTTTTTATGCAGTTCGGTGGGTGGAAAAATCGAGTATCGCTCCAGTTGTGCTGGTGAGTTTTTTTTTTTTTACGAACAAACTCATTGCATTTTTTTTGTGTGGCATCAAGTTTTCTGGCGATTGAGAAAAATGCTGAAGGAAAATCGAAATTGCGTCTTGCGCGTGGAAAATTTCATGCCCGATCATTTTTTTTTTTCATCCTCAATCAATTGCACGACGATTGAATTATTTGCGCGGAATTCGTGAAAAAAAAAGTAACGGCGAAAATTTAACTCTTTCCATATGGCTTGAGAGAGAAATGCTTCAATCAGTGCCACCATATGCAACACAATAATGGCAATTTAAAAGTGAATGTTTCACACTCCTCACTATTAGCGACAAAAACCTTTCGCGCAATGCACCATCTCAACGATCGTTTGGTTGTGCTATCAATTTCCAGTTTATCGAGTCCCAAATTCAGCAAACACAATAAAATACAAACTCTAACGGTGAAAATGCAATGTGCACACATTTTAGCTATCCAGCATCGAAAAAAAAAATATATTTATTTGATGATGTGGAAATTTAATACCATTTTTGAGGTTGTTGTAAAATGAAGAAAAAGAAGAAACATATATTTTCATGTGACGAAATTTTATCACGATTCCCTCTGAAAACTGCATTTTTATTGCACTTTCAAGATGGTTTAGCGAATAATTTAGGCGAAAAAAAAAATAAAATAAAACGAGAAGTTGTGGAGGAAAATAATTTTGTGCACAACGAAAAATAAATAAAAAGAAAAACAAGTTTTTGATGGTCGAAGTTGTTTACCGCTATTAGAAGATTGTTAGTTGCATCCAGTGCGAGCATTTCACAGCAAAAATAAATAAATAAAGATAAAACTGATTGCATTAAACACGTTATTTTCGTGAATCTAACAACAATAGTTTAAATTATTATTTGTGCAAGTTGTGCGGTAATCAGTAATTTTTTTTTGCTTAAGGTGCAAAAATATAAAATTCTTACGTCACATCACTTGCGCAGAAATTCTCATTAGATATTAAATTTTATTTGGGTTATAAAATATAATTTCAGGCTTTTTTTTACACACATTTCGAATGTTTTTAAGTCATGAATTTCTATTCCCATTCAAAATTTACAGTTTTTCCTTCGAGATCTTTTTTTTTGCTCTTTCTTCGCTCACACTCACTTAGCCAATTGCACAAAATGTTTTATGATTCTAATAAATAAAAATAAACAACAGAGGAATAAAAATTAAGCAGATTAAATTTCTCATGCATAAATTACTTGCTGCAAATAAGAAAAAATGTGTGTTGTGTGTGTGAGTGTGCTATAAACTTGCAATTCGTTTTTAGAACTTTTTGCATCAGCTGAATTTGTGGAGAAACAAAAAACAGTAAAAGAAAATTAATTAATTAAAATGCAGGTGAATTAAGCCACGAAAAAGCATTTTATCGCATTTTAGAAATAATTTTCCATAAAATTAACATAATTTTATGCAATTTCGGAAGAATAAAGCTTTTGGTCAGCGAAAAGTTTGCGAAATTGCGTGTTGCACAACACAAAAAAGGCAAACATCGTGAAATTAAGAAAACTTGAGAAAATGATTCTTTCATGAAACTTCCACGAAATCTTTTTTTATTTTCTTTTACTTTTTACGAGCTGGAAGCGGGAATAAGAAGAAGAAAAAGTTCAACGTTTGATTCCATTCGCATGTTTGTGTGTGTGCGAATGTGTGTAATTTATTTTTCGTTAGAGATAGAGGAAAAAAAGTTGTTTTGGTTCGTTATTTTCGTTGGAGCGCAATGAAGTAAAAATTGAGTCAGGCCAAGGGACGGTTGTCGTTAAATCGCAGCGTTTGCACACAAACTTACTCAATTTCTCCACGGACCCGCGATTTCGAATTTAATTCACTCAAGCTCTGATAGACGACTTTACAATGACACGATTGATACTTGCAATTCGTTCAAAAAAAAAAAACACTGAAATAAATAAATATTTAATTTCGTAAAACGTGATAAAAAAAAAGTTTTCTGTCACTTAACGAGTTACGATAATAAAAGTAAATTTTCGAAAAGCTTTTTCTTTTTTTGTTTCTTTTACACGACGATCATCGGATCATCGTTGTAGCAAATGAGAATATTGTTGAGGCGGGTCATTGTCTATAAAGACTTAATTATACATTTAAACGCAATGAATTCCGAACATAACCTTAAAATGTTAAAGAAAACGTTACGTTTTATTACATGTTTGGGACAAATTGATCTCTTTCGCATTTCCCTCCCAACAACAACAACCCATCAAACTGTCGATGTCATCGATTCCCCCGACTGCAGTCAGCTATAAAAATCGATCAGTCATGTGGCGATGGATGAATATTATAAGTTTTTAATTTGAATTCTAGGGCTGATGAATGCATTTTGATGTCGCATCATCTTACATAATCTCAAACATACTTTTCTTCGACCCTCAATTTGCTTGTAATTTTAATGTCATTAAAAAATTTGCATGTTTTTACGGTAAAAAGAAAGATTTTTTTTTGTGCCGTCTTGAATGCGTCGTTCTATCAAATTCTCGCTCATTCACTGGCAGGCTCCGGTCGTTTCATGGAGCACACACAGCCATTAGAGATTAATAACAGATTATTGATATTCACAATTTTTTTTCTTCTGCTCGCCATGGTGAATGGCAAATTGAAAAGAAAAAAAAAAAAAAAAGATTTACGCAAAACTGTAGTTGCTACTTTTGCCACTTGGCAAAATGCATCTGCTAAAAATTGCCTCGCTCGCAACTGAAGGTGCATTTATAAGTGTAATTACTTTTTTTTTTAAGTTATCAAGTTCAACATCATTTTGTTCACTTCGCCGGATGTTGAAATGCTTGCAAGATGCATGTTACAAATCTCTTGATTCTCGATTTTGTGTGTACCGTAAAAGTAACGTGTTAGAAGGCGCGTGTGGAGTCAACTGAAAGGTGAATGCATGTGGTGGTCAATTAGTTGTAACGAAATGCAAATTTTCGCATTCGATTCTTACCTTAAATAGAGTATTTGAAGTCGTTTTAAATCATTTCCAAAAGTTCAATGCCTGGAAATAATTAAAAGCTTTAATCAAAAAAAATAAAAATGTGGAACTGAAACGCAATTTATTATTAGCGAGTAGATACTTTGTAAACCTCACTACACATACAGTGAAATAATTTACGCAAAATCGACTTTTTGTCATAAATTTCTAGGGTTCTCCATCTCTCTCTAGCATCATCAAGTTCCACAATTTTGCTGTACAAGTTTTTTTTTTAAGTTCTCGCGCGACCAATTTCGTTGCTTTGATGGGAAATGGAAGATAACTTTTAATTATTCATGAAATGGCTGTAAAATGAACTTTTTTTTGTCCATTGCCAAAGCAGCATTTTCGTGGCAAAGTCATTGCATGTCATAGCCCGAAATGGGACAAAAAAAAGTTTCAGTCGATAAAGTGCATACATTTTTGATATCATTCAAACCTTTTTTTTTTTTAATTTTCGTTGGAAAACCAATTTTTGTGTTACTGGTTTGGGGCTTTTGTTTATCATAAGCTCAGTCCCTTCATCAAGTATAAAATGGCAGGAAACAGTTTGTGGGAACATTTTTTACAGAACAATTTCGTGAAAGTTCATGCAATGTTTGGGCATTTGGTTGTTACTTAGCAACCTCTTTTGAGTCCTTTTCCTTCTTCCGAAAGTAACGAAAAAAAAAGTCCCTTTTTATGCTTCACATTGCTCTCGATTGTAAAATATGAAAATGTGCAAATTAATAAATAAAACGTGACTTTAAATTTCCCATGAAATGTCAATAAACCCAAATTATGTTTCAACTGTAGTCAGGCGAGTGAGCGACGACATCGATGTGTGTGGAATAAAAGAACTATGAAATATCTCCGCTGTCCCTCCCCACCATCAAAAGCCAGAATTTCTTACACATCAACAAAAATTTCTGCTGTTTTTAATCGAATATACAAAAAAAGCAGCAAAAACCAGCACCATCATCATCATCATCATCTTGTCTTCTTATTCGATCCGATGCAACTTCTAAAACTAGTAAACAAGAAAAGAACAAACAGAGCTTTAAAAAAAAAGTTATTTCGCAAACTATCGCTCGACAATTAATCATTTTTTGCGCTCCATTCTCAAACTTGATGCATCGTCATTGTACGCACACAATTGCATGAAACAAAATAAAATTAATGCTCTCGACCAACGAGATGAGGAAGAATGTAAGTAGTTCAGTGCTCCAGAAGCAACAAAAAAAAAGTAATAATAATTCCATCGCAATGCATGTCAGATGCATAGGAAAAAATAAATCGCAACATATATTTTTTGATGAGACCGAGAAATTCATTCATTTGCAGCAAAAAAAGGCACAAAAAAACGGCAAATAAACGACGAGACCGAATTGTAATTGAATGAATAATTTGCACTTTAAACAGTCAAAAGTAATTAGCATAATTTAATAATTATTGATCGGTAGGTGTGTATCATGTTTGTATGTTAAACTATCATTAGAAAATCTGCTACCGATGCCTTTGGCTATGTTTCATCAGCCGCACTTTGTGATTGTTTGCTATCCAGTGAGTTGAAGCTGCTTCGATGCAATTGACTTCATTCGCATATCACGTTGAGTAATTTCTGGATTGCTGGGTGTTAGATAAGTTATTGCTTTATGTTTTCCAACCATAATGCATAAATTATTGTATTTAACACATGTCTTGACTTGACTGCATCTTAAAAAACATACCAAAATGTGATGCTGCTGTTGGGCGAAAAGATGAAACTTCCATGATTAAAAGCTCTTTCATAATTTTCATTAATTCCTTTTTTTTAATAACGAAAATATGCGAAACATGTTTTAATGAAATTTCGTGAATATGCATGTGAAGGGTGAAGAGAAAGCAATAAAAAAAATTCTAACAAAGAACTTTCATGTTGAAATTAAATTTTGATTTAATTAAAAGAAAACGCTAAAAAAACTTCAAACTTGGCTTCAAAGTATGTCGAGTGAGAGAAACGAAATAAGTTTAATTTCCGTGGTTTGCACATTTTTTTGGACAATGGCAAAGGAATTCTTATAAGAATCAAAGAAGGACAATCCTATTCAATAATTATTCGCTCTTTCATATGGCAAGCATCCATAAATTCCGCAGTAATGGTTTCTAATACAAATTTATTGTCTTGCATTCGGCTGTCGATGAATATTTTGTAACATTTGATGTCGTTATAGGCTCTTCTGATGTTGTTGTGCTATTGCGATGCGAAGCATTAAATGAATTGGTGTCATGAGATACTTTGATCATCGCTTGCACTTGCATTATCGTAGAAATAGTTTTGGGCTGATGCTGATTGTGACAATTCTGTGACATTGTGCATTGGATAATTATGCATGTTTTCTGGATGCTCCGAAAGTCCAGCTTCAAGTTGATTCAGTTTGTTGCTTGAATGATGAGTTTCAGATTATAATGAATTCTTCTCGGAACTTCCTGTTGTTGTTCTGTCGATGATCTTTTGAATGATTCTTTGTTTTTTGGATATAAATTCATCATCATTGTATCTTGATTGTTCATTATATTCGCTTCCGGTTGATAATGAATAATTAATTGCTGAACATTAATTTTATTAAAATTACTCGAATCCTGATAGAGGTTTTGCGGATTGTAAGGACATCACGTGGTTATGGTTCCAGTCGATGATAAGAAATTCGATGATTTGAAGGAACTGCTTGGTAATGAATATATTTTTTCCAAGGAAAATTCAGTTGAACATGTTCAGTTTCGGGCAGCATATGCGTTTGGTATTTAACTTTACCCTTTAACCTGGAGAGCCTCTTCAAAATCTGTTGAATTCAAATATTCAAATAGAAAATGTTTAATGGTTAATTAGAGTAAAAAAAACCTTACCCCTACGAACCATCCGAGAAAACTCATTTTGAATTGCCACTTGGTGTTCAACAAAATGCTCCCGTCTCCGCTTCGTTTATATAACCGACCGGATGTTTAATAGGCTCGCCGTCATAAATCTTGTTTTGTATTCTTGTTGCAAAGGACGAAGATTTTCACCATCGCAAAGCTGAGCGCGACAAGATTCCGAAGGATGCACACTTGAAAGAGCCTCTTTATTGGTACGAATCCATTGTCTCCATGCTTGGCTATAAATTTTTGACTTAACGATTTTTGAATCCGTAGTATTTCCAAATGTTGCATTTGGTCCCGCTACAGCTTCTTGCGTCTTCTGGCTTATTTTGTACTTCAATGTGTTATTGGCTGAAATATATCGTTTAATATGAGATAATACGAAATATTTATTTGTTCAATTTGGGGATTAGTTTTGGGATTACCTTGAAGCTCCGGATCGTCTCGTGAGTATAATTTTAATTGCATTGCAATTTTGAATTGCTTGGTCAATGTTTTCCTTATAAATTAAAGATAGCGCACCACCTTGGCTAAAAGAGTCTCATTATTTTGTTTTATATTGTCCCAAATTAAATCAGCCTCAATTAAATATTTTGTATATGAAGATACCGTGAGCTTATTTCTGTTCTTTTTTTGAAGCTTTTTCCATAATTTATCTAAATCGTTAGTGGTACTTTGTTGGTTAATCAAAAGTTTTTCAAAAGTTGACATCATGTTGTAACTTTTATTTAATTTAATATTTAAACGCGGATAATATTAAAATCTAATGACGTGATTGTAACTCAAACTTAATTTATAATTAATAAACTAAACAAACTTTGTTTTAATGTTTTAAATGAACGTACATGAATTAAACTGACCGAGATAAAATATGAACTGATCTAATGGTAAAAATTTACTATGGTTTTATACTCTTACTTTAATGTTTTGGACGACAACAACAAACGATTCACGAATATACCAATATTAATGTTTTAAGACAATTATATTCGAAACCGTTTATGACACTTTCATAAAATTCGTTATTTTATCTAAATTCAGGTAAAATAAAAAGAAGGTGGATTTTTTTTTATAAAATGTATTACCAGGCGAAATTTACTATCCTCAAATAACAATCTTTTCATCCAGACGTTCAACCGAAAAAATCGACTGTTTTAATTTATACGCTTAATATCGGGTCGCATAAAGAGGATAAAATAACTTATTTTAAATAAGTATCCTCCTCAGTTTTTGAACAAAATTATCAAAAAAATATTAAATGTTAAATAAAGAAAACTAAGCAATTTATATGGTGCAAAATTTGTCACAAAACATTTAACATGCATAAATGTAAACTGCTCCAAAATTATTGATCGTGTTTAATGTATAGAAATTATCTCAGTCTTATTTGAAAAAAAAAGTTTTGGTTCGGTAAACTCATAATGTCATTCATTTTCAGGAAATTAGCACACATTAATCAATTATTTTTGTCATAAGTAATTCGGCACATTTTATGATTGTCTTAAATGATTCTTGGGTTCTTAATATCCATCTTTGAACATTAATAATGAATTTTTCTTAATGAAAACATCTTTTATGGAATGATACCGAGGATAATTTAAGGGCCTTCTTTTGAGGTTAGAATAAGGTGAATAAGAAAATAAAAATCCACCTTCTTTTTATTTTACCTGAATTTAGAAAATGAATGAATTTTATGACGGTGTCATAAATGGCGTCTGTAATTGCCTTAACATATTAGTATATTCGTGAACCATTCGCGTTTTCACTCATCCAAAACATTAAAGCAAGTCTATAAAATTAACCGCTTTATGAAATACTTATGTTGGAATAATTTTGGTACGCATGGTAAAATGTTCGGTAACAACAACTGTCTGTCATCAATAGCGTATTTAACGCATCAAATAGGCGTTATCATAGCTAGGAAGTTCTGGAACTTCCCCAAAATATTCTTTCTGTCAAATGGCATGATCGCTTATTCTTGACTTTCCTTGATGTTCGTGCCGAATATCTAACTTTTTCGTATTGAACAAACAATTTTATCCAGTCTTTACAGTCTCCTGCTGTCGCGAATTTAAGTGATTTTATAATCAGCAACTATTTGCTATTTTTTTCACATTTTGCATTTAAACAAACTAAATTCATAATAAAAATACTAAGAAGATTTATATAAATCTTGATTAATTTATTTAATTGAGAATATATTATTTAATCATAAGATTTTATAAGCCAAATTCTTATAGAAAGAAAGAATTTTCTTTCATTCAATTTGGCCAAATTTCAGTTTTTTATATTATTTTGTTAAAATATTTACATATGATTATAAAAATAACTAAATTCATAATAAAATTAACTTGCAATCGTCAAACATGAATTTCGGAAGTGATGATGAATCAGTGAAGCGACAAAAATAATTTTACATCCTGTTGATAAATTTTCCGAGAGAAATAAATGAAAATAATAGCTGAAAATAGTATCAAAACTAGTTGAAAACGAGCAGAAAGATTGCAAGTTTCCTTCCTCGAAATAAAAGAGCCAGCCAGAAAAATTGTATTTCTTCTTATCAAAAAGCGCTTGAAATTCAAGTTTCCGCAAAATGTGTGTAAGTGAACTTTAGATGTAATTAAAAAAAACTGGTGATGGCCTTGAGAGAGCTTGGAGCGAGAAAGAAAAAGAAAAGAATAATTAAATTGCATTCGCTGAAAAATTGGCAACAAGAAGGAAGAAACGAGAGACGAATACAGCGTGGTTAACATACAGAGATGAAAACCACCTGGCACTGGATGCAACCTGAAAGAGCAATAACTTTTGTGCAATCGCTTTTCAGATGAATTGACAAATTGGGAAATATATTTATATGAACGGCATTGCCATCGAACTCACATATCTTTGCCTTTTTCCTGCCTGTCCGATTGTATTGTGGAACCTTATACAATTTCATCTCGCTCTCTTAATTCATCACACTCACCATTCGTCATATGATGTTGCCTTCATATGTGCAATGTGAAAGAATAAAAAAAAGAGTTCAATATTCGCCCAGAAATAATAAAAAATTTCTCATATTTTTTTTACGAAATATTAAAAAACGCGAAAAAAAAATTGAATTTCATTCGGGTTTTCGATCCCAGAGTGTGAGTGAGACAAGCGATGACTTACAAGAAGCGGGCGCGAGATGATGTTGAAGAAAAAAAAATAAATATTTCAGTGCCTGACCTTCTAAAAGATTATTGAACGAGATCAGTATTCACAAAAAAAAATGAGAAGTTGATTGCATTATTTTTCTACGCAGACATTCGATCTGCAATAAGTTTTTTTTTGCGTTTTGCGCGCAGCAGCAAATTTTATGGAAAAATATTTTACTTCATCTTTTTTTTTGAGGTTATCAAGACAACGAAAAACTATAGAATCGAATGGAACGAATCATGATGGAAACGTGAATCCAATTAATCATTTGCCAAAGTGGCATCAGGGATTCCATGATTCATGTTCAAAGACATCAATTTGCAATTTCTTTCATTCTTCCAATATTCGCGTTCGCGATATCGATAAGAATTGGAAATAAATCATAAAAGCGCGCGCTGCTTAAAACAAATTCTAATTTCTTGCGTAAACGCACAATGCAAGTTCAACATCAAATTAGAATAACTGCACATTTTAATGGCAGCTCTCGTTCTTCATCATCGCTCGGAATTTTTTATATTTGCCAGAGTTTCATGAGAGTTGAAGCGAAATATGAAATAAAAGCTAATTTCAAACGTGTTTTTTTTTTATTCGCGAAATCACTTTTTTTTGTGCGAAATTTATTCTTCTTATTGTTGTTCACGCCATCATCATCATCATCTAGCCAAACAACTCCGAAACGGGGCTCAAAAAATGCTGCTCAAGCTGACTTTATTCAGTTTTTTTTTTTTTTCATTTCTTTCTCAAGATATAATTATTTTTGTGTTTAAAAGGAAACACGAAATAATAAAAAAAGAACTGTACACATCATTTCTATACGGCAAAAAAACTATTTTTGTATGCAACTATCCGAAGCCATCTTTCGCTCTCACTCGCTCACTAAATATATAAATGTATGATGTGATGCTATAGTGAAATAAAGTAAAAAATAAAAAAGTTTAAAAAAAAAAGTTTTGTGTGCTGCGCGGCGCGGCCAAGAACCCAACGACGAAATGCTAGAGAATGGCGAAAGACACAAAAAATCAAGTTTAAGAAAAAAAAAAAAAACCTTCCCAACCAACATTTCAGCAACACAACGCGACCAGAAGAAACCTCTCTATGCGACCGATGGAAACTTCTAAAAAACCAGCATGCAAGCCGGACAAAGGCACTTGGAACGTTCAACAGCTTGAAAGGAAATTATCGTTAAATGATGACCAATAGTTTGACAACATTCCAAAGGTACTTTCGTATCTCGTTGTGCTTCTTAAATATATTCTGCTCTGGATGACTACTAGTTTTTTTTTTCTTTCCTTCTACTTAGTTTAACAGCATTTGCTGTAACGGCTAAATCAATCAATGGCACTTCCTCCCATCATGGCAATGTTTCGTCAGATATGTTTGATTAGCGTCCAAAAAAAAAAAACATCAGCAACACACACGAACAGCGGCATCAGAATGCAATAGATCCAGTTGCCAAGTGAAGCCCTGGGCATGTTCTATATCAATAGAAAAAAATCAACTCAAAAAAAAAAAAACACTAAGTTGCTTTACTTACAACAGAGCATCATAATATGGAACATATGCGAACACATTAATGCAGTTTTGAAGTAAATGCTAGAATAATTATTGGAAATTATTCTTTGTGTTTTGTTGCAATATAATTTTAATCATCGAAAACCGGGCTTTTGTTGGCCGCTGACGCTCGTACAATTTCTTCGGCTGGCTATTTATGTGTGCACCAATGGCGATTCAATCATATTTAATGGATGGTATTTGGATCGACATCTTTTGAAATTGTGTTCGTTTTGCGATAATTTTTTTTCTTGTTCACTTCTCAATAAAAAGTCATTAACTATTAAAACAGAAATCTTGAGGTCTTTAACACTTGAAAATGCGATCTTGCGGCGCACCTAGATTGGAATGATTCAGTCAGCGAAGGTTTGATTGATTAAGATTCATAACGAGAAGCGGAGAAATGCACGTTCTTACCACATTTTTTGGTGCTGCTGAGGTGAGGTCTCATTTGGCCATCGCATTATGTAAATATAAAAATGCTCTCGTGGAGATTTGTCACCATTTATGGTTATCAGTAGAACCAAGCAAATATAACAATTATGCAAAGGAGATGCATGCATAGCAAGATGGAAAATGTGAGAGAAACGAATTGAAATAATTTGTTGAATTTGCAATTGCACCTTGCAAAATAGCATACAGCAGCGGCATAATAAAACATAACCTTTAAAACAACAATTGAACGGCTTGGAGTTCAATTATGTAGTTTAAGCGATTTATGTGCAGTGCTGACTTTTCTATGTCAAAGTTGTACATGAAATGGAGGAAAAAAAAGTAAAGTAAACAATAACAAACCAAGCGAGTAAGTGAAATGAAAGTGAAGTCGATTACATGAGCGCAAATCTCTTTTGCAGCATAAAATACATAAGCGACGAATGATGACGAAGTTTATGCTGTGCTATACAATTGTAAGCGAGCATGGTTAAGGAAGCACTAGTTTTATTATGTTGGCAAATATTTTGCAATTTCAAAAGCATAAAATAGCATCGATGGATGTTCTTCGATACATAAATATCTAAGTTTTCCTTTCCACCATCGACTGACAACTTCATGAGCGCAATATGCCGACACACACAAAAATAAAGGCACCAAAGTCAATGTTACAGTCGATGCTATAAATAGTAATTTCTATTTTATTGCCAGCCTATGTGCGAATCGCGCCGACGAGAGAAATTTCATTCATAAATGTTTCGCAATTTCTTTGTAGCAGTGGAAAAAAAAAGTGTACAAAGCTTCCACTTGACTAATGCTTTATCGTCACCCGAAAACTGTTGAACTGTTTGTGTGTGTATGTGAAGCGAAAATTTTCTTATCAAAATTACAAAAGCTGCGAGTTCATTGAATGAAAGACAACTCCAGCGAACGAGTAGAGGGAGTGAGTGAGTAAATGATGTTTGTCCGATGACTGAACTGAACCATTCGGGTTTAATTACCCATTTTTCATCGTTCACAATGCGAAATCACGCATCAGCAGCGATTCAAGGTTTTTTTTTTGTATAGTCGCTATCAAAAAAAAAGAAGAAAAATAAAATAAATCATGATCAATAACCTCAAAAAAAAAAGTCTTATCTTGGTAGCTTCGGTAAATGTGCATCCAGTAGCACAATACCATGGAAATGTCGGTGTGTAAAGAATTTTTTCCTTGATATCAAGAATGAAATCAATAAAAAAATGATGTCGAAATCCAAGTGCTATGCCATTATTGCGAAAAATATTTCAATTTATTACGAAAATGATCGAAAGTTTATTGCATCTACAACGAAAAAAAAAAATAATTCACCAGTCGAGTTCGGAAATGATTAAATAACCCGAAAATTATTTTCAATTATTAAGGCTGGTCAGTACATCAAGCACACAATCAACGAGAGCCACGACTCGAAGCGAATTGTTGTCGCAGGTCATGAGAGATTGTCCAAAGTAAAACGAACACAAAAAATTAAATTAGGAACACTCAAAAAACAGTAACAAGGCGTAAAAATTTCGGTGCTTCGGCTACACACAACCAACCATTGATGAAGTGAAGCCATGTTTGTTGCTTCTCATACACGAATACACGACGCCGATGAAGCCCCAAAAGAAAATATTGGATAATTTGACTCGCAATTTTATTTCGTTTCCAGCACACACATTCACAAATTTGTGAGATTCTTTCAAGACATTCGAAAATGTTCTTTTTCGTTATGAGTTTTTTTTTATTATATATTTTGCCAACTTTTCTTCTTGAATTTTTTTTGCTGTTGCATAAAATTGCAGCAAATTTCTAATTCTATATTGCGGCAAAAAGTAAGCAAAAATAAAATGTGTGTAACTGTAAATTTCGTGTGTTTTTGTGCATTTGGAAGACATAAAAGAGCCCGTTTAATATATGCTGCTATACAATTTTAGTGCTCGCATAAAAACAAACTCCGAATCGAGAGTTCATCGACCAGGCATCGCCGAAAGCACACACCGAAAAAAAATATCAAAAACTCATTCAATGTATTTTTTTTTGCGCTGCGGGGCTTTTAATGTCGTTACACAAAATAAAATTTATTCGCTTAGGTCAGTTACACTAAGCACACCACCAAAAAAAAATAATGCGAAGTGAAATGCTGAGCTCGGATGAAAATTTCCAGCTGAAAGACTCGGATTGATTAAATATTTGTTGTCGGAATTATTTTAATGGAAAACATTCGTTTCATATCTCGGCACAATTGGCGAGTGGCGGTTTCAATGCAATATGTAAGAAACACATACACACACAATTATTCTTAGCCAGAAAGGGAATTGCAGTTAAAGAATCTTGCGCCATTGATATAAACGATAGTTTTGCGGTTTTTGCTTTTTGGTTTTTTTATTATCGATGAACGTTTCAGATTTCTTAAAAGTCATCATTCTCTTTCCTTAAGTGTGTTCCTTGAGCTTGGCCAGTTTTGTTCGTAAATGTCTTCAGACGTTCAACGACTGCAGACAGGCTTTTAAAGTACACACGAAAAAAAGACACAGAGAACTCGCATGCAATTTGCAATAACGAATGAGGAGCACGGCGGTCGATGAGATTTAAATATATTCCATGATCAATCAACAATTCCATTCTATCTCTCTCCCCCGACTACATTACTGTACCAAGTGCAAAAAAGCATAAAACGAAATGAAGTTCTTGTATAGTTTTTAGTGAGGCGGTTTTCGTTGGAGCGACGAAAATAAGAGTCAAAAAACTTTCAAGGTTGCATAATAATTTTTTTTTGCACTTCTTTTTTGCCAGTCTTCTCTCTCCTGTCGGTTCTGTAAAAAAAATTTGTGTGTGGTTGTGTTTGGCAGATTCTTTTTTTTGTATATTTATCAGACATGCAACTTTTGGATTTTATTCATAAGCTGAACAAAAATAATTCTATTGCTTCATTCTGTTATTTCCATGTTTATGATTCTATTCTGATTTCGGAGTCAAACTGTTTTTCGAATGCATTTAAAGGCGGAAATTAAGATATTGCACTTTGGCATCATTTTGTTCGATATATCATTTGGAAATAAATTTCCTGAAACGCACTTTTCACCGGAAATAAAAAAATGATCTTAGGATTGTACAATTTTGAAAAAGTTGCTTTCATGTAATTCCATTTTCTTTTTGGAAAATTGAAATCAAACTTTTTGAATTTGGAATAATTTAACGAAATTTTTTAAATTTAACTGAAATTATTTTCTGATAAGCTCTGAAAAAAGCTTAAATCATCAAAGCACACAAAGTAACATTTTGAGCTAAAAAAAACCGTTAAATATTTGTGTACCTTTTTAATATTTTGAGCATTATAGTAATCAAACGGTAGGCCTTTTTAAAAGTACAAAAACACCTACTAACCTAGGTACATATTTTAATTAACATTTATTTTATTTTATGAACTTCATTGCCGTTAATTCCTCAGTTATCTTTTTTTTTGCTCTTGTGAGAATCGTGTTAATTACTTTTAAGCTTAACTTTTAAATTGCTTTTTTGAAAAAAAAAAAGAAATAAGGTCTGGAAATATAAACATCGCGGATAAATAGAAAAAACTAAATAGAATCAGGTCCAGCAGTAAAGACCAAATCTGAAAAGAAACAACCATTCTAGCATCCTACCGTCCGATATCAAAGCTCTATGATGCAAACTTCCATGGATATAAAAGCATATGTTACCGCAAAGAATGATGCGCGATGAGAGCTTTGATGCGAAGGAACACTTGGGTTAAATATATTCCCAACATTTCAATGAAACCTACAAATGACTTAAAAGAGATTCTGAAATAAATTATCGTCATTTAAGATAAATTTATTTTCATATAATTCATTAATTATAGATAAAATATCAATAATAATATCAACAATAATATTTATATCAATAATAATTGAAACAATAATATGCTAGTCATAATACAAAGCAATCAAATTTTATTGTATCGCATAGAATACACAAAGTTTTAAGCTCAGTGAAAAATAACGAAGCATTTTGTGTGAGTGTCTCTCTTGTTCTCTTCCACCATTGCGATATTTAATGATTAGTTGTCGCTCCTGGTTGTTGACAAAAGTAAATAGACACAGATTGGATACTGGGCCGAATTGCGGATTTTTATTTTGTGAGCGGTACTGGAGCCGCGAAATCAAAAGTATGATAAATGCATGTGACCCAAAAATGACTATAAAATTATAGTATTGTAAATACATATTTAATGTCCTATTTGAATAATTGCATTCACTCAGAATTCGCGTGGCGCAATAATTACATTGAAGTGGTCAGCTTAGAAACGATTAAATTTATTTATTTATCTGCAGATTAAATTAATGTTTCTTCTTAAAGAAGGTCTATTATTAGTTATCGTATTATACGTGGACCTTAAGATAATATCAAATGAGTGACAATTTCTTATCGCGGGTAACATGGTTTTGGGGCGCAAATTAATTCCAATCATGGTTCTATCTTTGTCAAGCACGCACACATTTAATTTTAAGCATAATACAAACATTGAATGACGCAGAACAGAATCTATCGTATTAATTTTCTTTCTTAGAAAAGATGCAAATTTGCTAGTTATTTAATTTTGGGGAAAGGAAAATTAAACTGATAAAAAGCAGCTGCAAACAGCAATAAATATAATTTTATTGCTTCTTTTTATGATAAGCGCAATGCTACTATTCTTTTTTCGTATAACAAACATCTATTAAGAGTTTTTGAAAATCATGTAAAAGTTGATGAAATCTAGAGAGTCTTACTAAAAATAGGATACAAATTAAGGAAAAATGGAAATCTCGTAAATAACAATTCCGATTTTTTGTGTGTGTGCGTGAACTTCAAGGAATGTTTAATTTGTCATTATTAACTTTTACTTGTTGAACTACTTAATTTTCTGTTAGCCGACATAAATGGTCGCTTTTTATTTTGTCAATTAAAACGAACAGCGTGGCAGCGTGGTGTTGGCATTGTACCCCATTTTATCCTACAACCATACACCCATAAGTTCAATGCCACAAGCCGAAAAACTATGTCCATAATTGCGAGAACATTTATGCGAATCGTATTCCAGTGGTGTGGACAATATTTTAATAATAACAATATTATTCTCATTAGGGATTTGAATACTTATAATTCACCCCGTATTAGTTTCAAATAGCTAATGAAAACATTGAAATTAATTGTAGGTAAATATTGTTTATTGCATGCTGGAAAGATATTTGATAACTTCGATTTCAAAAAACCGATTAAAATAAAAATTAGAATTTTATATATATTATTTACGATTTTGAAGATCCTAAAATGAGGAAAATGGTCAACCTTCACTAGACGAAGCATTATTTCCAATTGATTTAAATACTTTCAATGATAAATAACACGCATTAATAAATAATTAAAACAATTTCTGATATCTGATAACATGCTTTTATATAATTACATAGCTACAAAGTAGTCACGTGCTAGAGGAATTTGTCAAGGCAACTGCCCAGGATGTTCTGATACATCATTGGTAACATGCTGGTTTTTATTTGCTGCGGGATGTCAGGGATTTATAGATTTATATCATGAATATTGGACCTATGCCGCCGGTTTATTTAGGCGTTAATTCCTTCAAAAGTGAACAGTGGTTTTCCCCCAGCTGGACTTATAAACATTCTCAAACAAGTTCGGAAAAATAATCATTTTAAGTTGTTGGAAAGCATAATTGAGCTCGACAAATATAAGAAATGGCTTCCTCATTTTCCAAGGACGAATTGAGAAAAGAAATCAATGGTGAGTTTTCCCAATTTTGGACACAAATGAGTTTTTTCTAAAATAAAGCGGTCTTCTAATGGACATCTAACAATCTAACAATTCTATCATTTTAGCAATACTTCAAAATTCAGATTTGAACAAAACATCATCGAAAGAAGTCCGAACTCAGCTGCAAGATAAGCTAAATGTAGACCTTACCAGTCGGAAAAAAGAGCTCGATAAGCTTATTATGGAATGCGTTAATAACATGCAAGGCTCCGACGACTCTGAATCTGAAGTGAGTGAATCTGAACCAGAAACAAAACGTAATAAAAAGCGTAAGGCAGATGGCAGCGATGAGGATGATTATAAGCCAGAAAAACCCGCCAAGTCCAGTAAGAAGAAGCGAGGATCATCTGACTCCGATTCGGATGATGATTGGAAGGAGAGCAAGAAAAAGGCAGCCAAAACTGGAAAGAAAGGCACAGGATTTACGCGACCCTATAAATTGTCACCAGAGCTGGCAGAATTAATGGGTGAAAAAGTGCTGGCACGACATGAAGTAGTCAAAAAGATTTGGGCTATGATTAAGGAGAAGAATCTTTATGATCCAAAAAATAAGCAGTTTGCCATTTGTGACGCAGCACTAGAAAAAGTCATTGGCGTTAAACGTTTCCGCACATTCGGCATGATGAAATACTTGACACCTCATTTTAAATCGTAACTCATAAAATTTGCCATCAACCATGAACCGAACCAACAGAGTGGGAGTTTGCGAGAAACTTTTCTGTTCTTTAAATAAACTCATAATAACATCATCGATAAAACCGTTTAAGTTCGGTGGTTCTTAATTTGAAATTTCTAAAAAGATTTAATTATGTATTTTCTCCAATTATTTAGAGTTCTCTTCCTTTGACGTTTAATTAAAAGATATCAATTTCCTTCTTAATAATTTGAATAAAGATTTTCTTTTTAAAAAAAAAAGTGAAAAGTTTTGCTGATAAGCATTATATATATGAGGCATATGCCGCATATGTATATACATATGCCTGCTTATTTATTGAACACCTTAAATGACCAAATTCATATATATGAATTTGTAGGTGATTATGAATCGTAATTTAACAATTATTGCTGCCAATTAATTTGACCGTTTAAGGTCTTTTCAAAATTGAGAAAATAATTAATTAAGCAAAAAAATGCTTTTGGGATAGCAAGACAATATTTCACAAGAATCCGGTTTTTTATAAAACCGGCTATTTAAATATTCAAATGAAATCTTGAGTAATAAACGTGTTTGTCTGAATGTGAATAAAGTTTTTAGCCAACAACAAACCTGTTCCATCTTTCAACTGAATTTCCATGTATAATTATAATAGAACAAAAGTATTAAAAAAAATCTATATTACATTGATCTGCACAGAAGTTGACTTTTTCTGAAGTTTCTGATGCGGTCTTCTGTTTTGTTGAGGATATTATTGAATAATGTCCACTGCTGTACCGAAGATATTTCGATCCAATCCATGAAAAATCAAAAAATCCATCTGTTACATGTGAGGAATTGCCTAATTGTTTTCGAGCTGAATAGAAAATGTTTTCCAGTTAATAATTGTCTTTGGGTGGCATTTCAACAATAAATCTTCCAAATTTATTACGTTGAGGTGTTTGAACGAACGTTATAGCTGCTGATAGCAAAATTGTTTTGGCGTGGGCTTGACTTGTACAAGCTTTTGAAGGAAATGATGTCTTCGTGAATGGAACATTTAACTGTGCTGATGACAATAACGGATTCGAGCTCAAATTATTATCATGCATGATGCTTTGGTGAATTCACTGTAACATCAGCTGATGAGTCGTTATGTAAAAGTGTGTGATGCTTCATCTGGCATTTCATACATCGGGATATACTGGAACAATCACGAACACCGTGTACCTTTAAACAGTTAAAACAGAGGTTACTCTTCTTCACCATATCCTGTCGGCTCGCGAAGTCTAAACTCAGAAATTTAGAGCACTTATAAATGGTGTGATTGGATTCACACAAAGGACATTTTCGGATTTGTTGTTCCCTTGAAACATGAGAGCTTGTAGGGCTGTAGCTGACACCTTTGCTGCAGGAATGCCTTCCAAAACCATAGCTCTTTTAATCAGAAACTGGTCAACGTCATCCCACAATGAATGTCTTTCTTATTTTGTGTTCCGAAGAGAATTCCGATTGCATTGTCCAGGCGATGAATTGCTTGATGAGCAATCATCAGGGCAGTGATGTTGTTGGAAAATGTTGTCGAAAGGTTATTTATGTCTAAAATTTTCAGGATTAATTCTCTTCGTCGATAGAATATTGTTGAAATGACGATTTGCAATATCTCTTTTGTCGTCGTACGTATCATTGACCTTTTCCTGTCATCATCATAAGCATCTTCAGACTCCGTTATTCTAGCTATCAAATTAGGACGTAGTGGATCCTTTATGAAGCTCTTTAAATAATAAAACTTTTGTACCGATGGTAAAGTGTTATTGTTATGAATCATTGATTTGAAAGTGTCTCTGTACGATATCCATTTGTCAGGCAAACCAGTGAAATCGGCTGAATTGGAGGAAGTTTGATTAATGGTTTTGCATCTTACATCGCTGCGATTGAGACATCCGAGTAAATTAGCTTGTATGCATTTTCACCATCGGAATTGGCTTGAGAGAACTGATGGTGTCTTCAAATTTTGTTGGCCTAACAGCAAAATATCTTCCGTCAAATACTTCTATTTCAGGCTCAAGCAACGTAACATCTTCTGCCCAATAACTATCGAGTTTTTCCAAACGAGCTGTAAGCTCAGACAAATTGACGGCTTCATCACTAGCGATCTTCGCACTTGTGGCATTCATGGACGTTTCAATGCGTGTCAAATTGCCTATTTGAGCAGAACTTTGACACTTAAGCACAATCGGATCTACTGCAGCCATCGATGCAACTGAATGTGACCTTGGGCTGACGATTTTTCATTATCGTCACTGCCAAGAAGAAAACTATATCAGAGATTGAATCAAAAAGTTAACGAATTCGTAGCAGCTTTATCAACCAAAAAATGTTCACATCCAAAAACACTCAAAATATTGTACAATGGACTGATTAGAAAATATCCTCAATATGGATCCGCTATTTACGCTAATGCATCTAAAACAAATCTGGATAAATAAGACGTTGTCAACAATGCAGCATTGTGTAAAGTCAATGGTACCACGAGATCGACTCCCTTAAATACATTACATTTATCAGCATCCGATAGGACTCCGCAAAACCAAATATCGGTCAAACATCCAAAGATTTGGATTTGCCCAAATATTAAAATAAAGATTTGAATTTGATATGACAAATATCTACAAGATTTGACAAATATTTGGTATTTGGTTTCCAGAAAATTTGGCTACCAAAAGAAATCCTCGATTTTCAGAGATTTTAGCGACCAAAAATAGATTCGTCGATTTTCAGAGATTTTAGCGACCAACACAAAACTTGGCGTCGTTTTCTTTTTTTTTCAAGTTTTTTTATTTTTATTGTGATAGTATCAAATTAAAATGAGCGAAGTTGATCCAAACGAGTCCGCTGTTAGCAACGTCTCAACAAAAATACCAAAGTCTAGAGTTTGGAATCATTTCAAAGTTTCGGAAACAACCCCGATGAAAGCAATCTGCAAGAATTGTCCTCGTCACAAGAACGAATATGCCTATTCTAATGGGGGGACAAAGAACCTGATGAACCATCTTCAATCTCAACATCAAGCTCAGCTCGACTTGTTCGAGCCAGTTTATAAGCAAAAGCTACCTCGGATTGACGAAGCGATGATGCAGCAACCAGTTTATTCAAAACAACTATTTGAAGAACTTATCGTTAAATGGATCGTCAAGAGAAACCATTCATTTCTGGAAGTGGAATCAGTGGAATTTAACGAAATCATATCCTTACTTAAACTATTTAGGCGTTACGACGTTACGATGTTTTCAGCCGATACACTCAAAAGGAAGGTTATGGAATCTTATGAGAACATGCGGGTCGTAATGATTGGTGCTTCTGGTTCGTGGGATTCCAAGGTTTCTTTCACCAGTGATTGCTGGACATCACCTAACAATATTGCCTTAATGGGCGTCACTGCTCACTTCATTGATGCAAATTGGAATATGATGAAGAAAATTTTGTACTTTCATCCGATACACTGGGATTCCAGCGGGGGAAATCTTCATGAAGTTTTTAAATCCATCCTACATGACTTTCACTTAGAGGATAAGACCTTGGCCGTCATTCTGGATAATGCATCTAATAATGATTCATTCATTTTTGCACTTGACATGGATAAATAACACCTCATTTAGCAAATTTCACCATATTCGCTGTTTTGCTCATGTATTAAACCTGGGAGCTCAATCCTCATTATCAGTCATCGCGCATGAATTAGAACAACTCAGATTTGGAATCAAGAAAATTAGATCCAGTCCTCAAGCATTTATCAAATTCCAAGATATTCAAACTTAATCTGGGACTCTCAATGTACTGAAACCTATTCTTGACATTAAAACGAGATGGAACTCTACTGCCGACATGTTAGAAAGGGCTCTTAGTTTGAAAAATTGTTTGGATTATTGGGAGAGGCTTGAAGCAATATGTGAATTTCTCTTACCATTCCGTGAAGCTACAAAATTAACGTGTGCTGATCAAAACCCTACATTGTCACTGCTTGTTCCTCTTTATAATAAGTTGATGGACCACTTGGATAATTGGATGCAAACAAAAACCACTCCCGGCGATATACTACACAATTCAACGGTGGCTGCAAAGGCTAAAATCAGTGAATATTGCGATATATTTAATTTGAACTACTATCAAACAGATGATGGTTCCAATCGGGTATCTGCCGATGAGATCAAAGCCGCCGTCACATACCATTACAAGCAATTTTATTACCAACCACCCCAAACACAAAATCAAAACACAGCCGCCTCGTCCTCAAATTCCATTTTATTGGCGTCTCAAATTTTCAAAAAAAGATTCTTCCGTCCTGATGAAGAATTGGATCAATACTTTTGTGAACCCAATTCGGAAGTTGATAATACTTCTGATGTACTACTGAGGGTGAAAGCGCGCTTCAAAAATATTTCCTAATGCATCCAGAATAGCAAGAGATTACCTCGCAATTCCTGGCACTTCAGCATAATTTGAACGATTGTTTTCTACTGCGTTGGATCTAGTTACAGGCAACCGATGCTCTCTCTCCTCTATAGAGTGATTTGAACTGGGTTTGCGAGAATAGCTGGAAATCTGTCATAAGTCAATCGACATATTTCATTGGATCTGTAGTTGGAACTCTGATTTTTGGAATTCTTTCCGATGTCATTGGTCGTCTTCCAGTTTTAATTTTTGCTCATATTACTGCAATTGCCGGTAATGGCTTAACGATTTTTGTAACTAATGAATACACATTTGCGATATGTCGATTTATATCCGGCATGGCCTCAGACACAAATTTTGTGATGATTTATATTTTAATTATGGAATATATTTCTCCACGCATCCGAACTATTAGGTTAAATTTATGTATCGGCGTGTTTTACTGTATTCGCAGTATGATATCGCCATGGCATTTATTTATTTTTCTTAAATTGGGGCCATAATTGAAAATATTTTTATCACTTTTCTTCTTCTTTTTTTTGCTACAATTCTAAAAGTATTTGATTAAATTAATAAACAAACTTAAATGGTCTTTTAAAGAACTCTCATGACTCTAAATTCGAGGGTAACGAGAACAGCAAATTCCGATGAAATTGACGAGCTCTGGGTCATCTAAGAGATCCGCGGAATATGGTTCATCATCATTGTCTTTATACCCAAAATAACGAATCATTCCATGATTGCGCAATGCAAATGCATCGAAATATGAATCGTGATGATGGCGATTTTGAGCCGATTTCCCACTTCCAGCTCTGCTGGTACTTGATGACACCAACAAATGACCATAAGATATTTCCTGATATATTCCATTTGTGCGCCTCTATACCCAATAAACTGAATGGATCAAAAGGTTGAGCATCACCCATACTTGACATTGGACGTGATGTTGAGGAGGAAGTTATCCCTTCCATCCAGGACCAACTGATCCCACCCAAATTACCCTTACAAATTCATATTTCGAGTACTAGTAAATATTGACATATATATATATATATATTGTGGAATTATATTTCCCTTTCGATTTTAATTCTCTAATATTTTTCCGACAATTAATTCCATCTATACTTGACACATGAATATAACCACAAGTGCTACCACAATGCCATTTGAAGACAGTAAGTCTTTCGACACAAATTTAATTCACATAACTTTTTTGCTTGCGTAAATCCGACAAACTGACAAGAAAATTTCTTCTCCACATCATTATATATAAAATTTGTTTCTTATTTTATAACTTAAAAGTGCATTTTTCCCTTGGACTGTAAGTAAATGTCTCTGCATTTTATGTGTTCTACTCAAATGATTGCGGAGGGAAAGGTTGAGACTGTATTTCATGGAGCAGCCTTCTTAAAATTCAGGGTCGTAAAGCGCTCACACGGTGAAAAACATATGTGAACTGTCAGTTTATTGAGGCTATCGATGGTTTTTAATATTGGAGCACTGGCATGATCAACACATTTTAATGGACACACATAGAGTCCGGCTTCGTTTCTGTTGAATGTTGGATCCTGTAAAATTTGCTTCCTTCCTTCAGGCCGCAAAAACTTCCATTGAATGTCCCCTGACTCGAGCATGATAAATTTAAACTTCTGAAGTTCAACTTTAATTTTTCCAATCATTTATTTTTCCAAATCTACATATAAATATAATAATAAATCTATATAAATCCTATATAATCCCGATATAAATCTACATATAAAAGAATAAAAATAATACATTAATGAAAATTTAATTTAACACCAGTCCAAGGCATATGACTTGTAAAATTAATGCGATGATTTCTTAAATAACTAAATGTGAGAAGAAGCTCGTTATACATAGTCATTTGTTCTACATTTTGTAGATCCGGCAAAACTTGGCTCTCCAAATCTTCTCCTCGGACTCCATTAACAGTGTGAAAAACTATGGGAATATTTGAGGGATAATCTCTGATGGCTTCCATTGCTACAATTCACTTTTAAATAGTTATATTACTATTAGCTTAAGTTGAGCTATAACTTGCACGTTATGCGATGTTATATAATAAAAAAATAATCTTAAACTAGATAAACACTGATCGAGGAAACAGTCTGGATAGTGAGGCTAGCCTCAAGTCCTGGCTAGAATATACATGATAAATGCTGATCTGTTGTTATGTATGCATGCAACTTGTACTCTCATTTATAATTGCTGAATTTCTCCTTATTTTGTTGCTTTAAGTATGTTAACTGAAAATAAAATTTTTGGCTGATTCTGCTGATGTGCAGTAGTCATTAAAAATGGTATCCAAAATTTTATTAACTTCATTAAGTTCTTGTATCGTTGTATATCTTTGATGGAATATCAGTAAAATTGTGTTAAATTGTTAAATTTGAAGTTATTTTTGTGCAATCATCACTACTGCTGCTTAACTTAAGGTGAATTCGATGATTTTGATGGAATTTGAGTAGAATTCCTTGCAAACTGTCGTAAAATGCGGTGGACATTCTTTTTAGTCTTCATTGTTTACGGGAATTTTCAACTGATTCCACTCTACGCAGCCGGACTGAAGCATGTGACATATGATAAAAAAAAAGCTTTCACGCTCTTTTGTCACGTATTAAGCTGATACCGAAAAAAAGCAATTCCAAGGGTTCAAAACATATCAATATACCGTGCTCTGAGTTAGATTTTAAGGGATTCCTTCATCTCAAAAGAAATAAAGAGTTTGCTGGCACATTTAATACTGATGGCGTCAGTGTATACGTCCGATACAATAAGCATCTGAAAGAAACAGAAAGCAAAACCAAACCGAAGCGCACAAAGCTCGTAGTTGATAAATATATTGGAATAGATCCTGGATGCAGGCTGTTTATCGCAGCGGTAATAGCAGACGAAAATAAAAATTTATTGGAAAATGTAAAAATTTCCAATAAACAGTATCACCATGATTACCTAGGGTTTCTGACAGCTGTTAACCGAAACTGGAAAACATGTGTTTTTTGGTCAAAACTTAAAAACAGAAAACAGCTTTTTATTCTACATGTTTTTCGGTTTTTTAATAAAATATAACGATTTTCTTTTCGTATATGCTACTCAATTTGAAAATAAAATGTTAGGTACAAAGTCTACTTAAATTGTTTTTTTTTTTTTTTTTTTTTTTTACCCCAGTCAAGGTAAATAAATATACCAGGTAGGACGGACTCTAACACATTCAAAAATATTACACGATTTACGTCTCACACAAAGTAGCAGTTTTGGTCCGGCAACAGGGAAAATCGTATGGTTTTTTTTTTTCGACTTTTTTCATCCTTTCTGCGTTCCCTTCGATTTGCTTGAAAAAAAAAAAAAAACAAAACTAACTTTGATTTTTTTTTCCCCATTTTCACTCGTTTTTCGCGTTATTTAACAAAAAAACTCAATGTCTTCTATTGCTGACAATGTTCCAAAGGAAACCCATCCAGAGTTTGTTTTTCTGATTTTTTTTGTTGTAGGCATGCTTGCCCAATAGAATTTGTGTGATGCGCATCAATTTATACAGTTTTTTTGTTAAATAACGCGGAAAACGAGTGAAAATGGGGAAAAAAAAATCAACGTTATTTTTGTTTTTTTTTTTCAAGCAAATCAAATCGAAGGGAACGCAGAAAGGTTGAAAAACGTCGAAAAAAAACCATACGATTTTCCCTGTTGCCGGACCAAATCTGCTACTTTGTGTTAGTCGTAAACGCGACTTCTTTAATGTATTGGGTTAGTCCGTCCTACCTGGTATATTTATTCAAGGTTGTTTATTTTAGAGGTGACACCAAAGCACTAACACCAAAACAAATTTACTAACACTATCAAACGAAATCGTTCAGTCATAAGGTAGTCAGCTATGAATGATTTCCGAATATAGGACTGCCCTTCGAATTTCTTCAAATTAAAAAAAATAAAGCAAACTAAATGCCATATCTCAATGACAAATTATATAAATTGCGTATTTAATTATTTGCAAGGCACGATTTATTGCATGTATTTAATAAGATTGTATGTGTTTGTTTACAGTTTGAGTAAATCCGGAGGGTCAACAATGTAGGATTTTTCCAAATTATTCATAGTGTTCTACCATCTGTCTTGTAAATTTCGTATGTTTTTCATTTGTTTGCGTCGTTCGTATTTGTGTATTTTTTTTTGATTGTGTTGGCTTTGGTGTCACCTCTAAATATACTGCCTTGTATTTATTTACCTTGACCCCAGTGAAACAATAACAACAAAAGTGCGTTCAGTTTGTTTCTCCCAAATTTAAAAAAGTATACTTGTACAATATTAAGTTGGCCAGAGAACACGCGGAATTTCCTCAAAATTCAAATTTTTTTAATAGATTCAGGAAGGCTGTCTTAAGAAAATTGTAAGTATTTATATATAATGAGATTAAAATGTTCAACGCGTATTTATTTCATATAATTAAATAGAAATGGCGTCTGTTTGGAAGTACGCTACAAGACGGAAGAATCCGCATTCAAAAGAAGTTACAGATGCTTGCAATGAATGTTTTCAAGTTATTAAATGTTCTGGAGATTCAACGACATCCTTAAAATTTCATTTAAAGTGTAAACATGACATCGATTGTGCTAATGGAGAAAAAACCTGCTAATGGAGATTTTGTACGTCGCAGAAATCTCAAAGAAATAGTTTCAGACTTAGCCACAGATGGCATCACTATTAGAGCCATAACAAGAAACAAGTACATCCGGGAATCGATCAACCGGGATGGCTTCAAACTTCCTGCAAATGAAAGTGATGTCATGAAGCTCATTCATCAAGATTTCGAAGAAAAAAAGAGTGAAATGGTTCGTGAAATCAAATTGAAAGAGGAAGGAAATTCAGCATGAGTATTGACGAATATACAACAGTTCGTCGCTGACGATATTTCGCTATTAATTTGCATGACGAATTTTTGGATCTTGTTCTGCAGAAACCATGGCTGAAGCAGTCGTTACTCATTTTCATTCATTCGGCATCAATATTGAAAAGGACTTGGTTGGCTCAACACAAGACGGAGCCGCAGTCAACAAGAAATTTATGCAAATTATGGAAATCATTGCGCAATTTCGAATGAATCATGGAATCCATCTGAGTGTCTGTGACAGTTTATATAAGAAAACGTCTGTAACTCAATCAACTGAGCCCGAATTCGATTCTGATGATGCAGAGGAAATTGATACTTTTGATAATTTACCGGATTTTGAAATAGTTCAAGATGAAACCTGTGATGAGATTGATTTCCCTCAAGTGCTGAAGGCCGCTCGTGAAGTCGTCAAATACGTCAGAGATTCTACAGTACACAATCAAGTTTTCCAGTCTAAGGTAGTTGCTGAATTCGGAATCGAGATTGAACTTCATTTGGACGTAAAACATCGCTGGAACTCAATTCTCATAATGATTGGTCCTTTAATCAAGACAAAACTGTGCCTTTTTGAGACATATGAGTAAATGAAAGATGGAACATCAACGTTATGGATCTATTGAGAACTTTAAGGGATCCCAACAATGTCCCATCCAGAAATACTATAAATTTTGCTGGCAAATTAGTGTCACGGCTTTTCGGCGACCTAGAAGATTCTGCATTGGATCAACAAAACGACGACGTTCAAATATTCCAACTAAAAGAGCAAATGACCACCTTAGCCTCCACCAAAGACAAATTCAAGTGGATCAAACAAGAGTTCATACTTTTCAAAAACACTGGTAAGCGTACGGAAAATTTGCAAAAGCTTTTCGATGCACTACTTACAATCAAACCTACGTCTAGTTGTTACATTTTGTTGACTCCTTCATAAAATAAAATTTATCTGTTTATCTCGATTATCGTGTGTCGTGAGCGTTATTTTTCATCATTTATTTCTACCTACTTACCTACCTAACTTTTATATCAAGTTACCAGCGAAAGGGTGCCGAAGGCCAGAAAGCAACGCCCTCTGTCGTTTTTGAAATCGATTTTGGAATTTATTCGGAAGTCTTGAAAAGTTTTCTTTGAATTAAAAGCAAACCAATTCCAGCAAAATGTTCGCTCAACAACTCTTCAGATCCGTAACACCAGCAATCCAACAGGCCCAGCGTCGTGGAGTTTCAGTTATTGCCGGTGAGTTAAAACAAAAATTTAATGTGAAAAAATTTGCCATTAGTAATTTTCGAATTTTTGTTTTATTTTAGGCCCACCACGAGTTCATATTTCATTTGCTGTAAGTATATTATCATTATTTACGTCAATCACACTCGATGCATGACATTTAAAGCATATTTTCGTCGAAAAAGACAAAAAAGTGTTGCGTAATTTTCACTTTAAATGTTTGTCCATCGTCCAAAGACATCCAGCGACAGAAAGAATTGCATGCATCTTCAATTATCCTTTATTTTTAGGAGAAAATGGTCACCGGCATTGTCATGACAGCATCATGGCTCTTCATTCCAGCTTACGTGCTGTTAAACTTGAAGAAATATAAGGGAAAGAAGTAAACAATCCATCAAAGAATCGATTTCCTTGCAGCAGCAGAATTTTCGATATAATTTTCGAGAAAAAATGAGAAAATAAATAAATAGAATAAAATTGAACCCAAAATTTGTGAAAAAAAAAATCCTTCTTTTGATGCAACACCAATAAAGTCATCCGAAGAACGTTCATCAATCAGCAGTTTTAATTAATGTAATCTCTTGCATGAGAAAAGAAAAACCTTTTTGATTTTGTTCGATCAAAGATATCCGAAGGAAAGTGATTTACAATTCACCTTGTATGTATTTATTAATCGTCATTAATAATTTATATCGAAACACATGTCGCTGCTTTAAGGATAGAATGACACAAGTCCAACTGTGATGAATGTTTGGCGGAGTTGATAATATATTCATGGCTGAGTTGATATATAAGTCTATCGGACCTGTTTGAATTTAATTTCCAGGGTAATTTTTATCGTATGACATCACTGCGAGAAAGAAATTTATTCCCGCTCTCATATCCAATATCTCTCACAGCCATCACAAAAAAAAAAAAAAAAAAAAAAAAACAATTTTCTCAGTGGAAAAAAATCAAGCACCACGAAACAATTAAAAAAAGTGTTCATTAGAGCAATTGTTGTGTACTAGAAATATAAGTAATCAGTCTAATATGTCGCAATCAACTCGCTTGTTTTAAAGTGTGGTCAGGAAGTCGCTGATAAACGTTCAAGATGGTAATTGAAAAAAAAAAAAAAAGAAATATTTTTTTTTTCTCTCGTGCAATCAAATAGGTTCGCATTGATGGAATCTCTGATTGAAAGCAAGTTTTTCGCCAATTGAATGATAATAAAGTATTATACAGCTTGTTGTGTGTTTATAGCTCCAAGATAATGCCCTAATGTTAAAAAGATTACATTTCATCGTGACTATTATCGAGACTATTATAATCTGATTAAAAAAAGGTGAAAATTGTTTATTTGCAAACACATATTTTTTTTTTATTAAATCGGCAGTGATGGCACTGATGGCTAACGATTACCACTTTCGACTCGAAAAAATAGTGTTTCGGTTGTTTAAGTTTTGTGTTGCTTGATAGACGAAAATGTGTAAATTAAACCTGTCATAATGTCTCCAATTGATGATAGTGCAGCACCTGAAAATTTTTATGCATTATTTGTAACTTCCGTTTGTGTTCTCTCTCTCTCTCTCCTATATTTTAACGCGCAGTCTGGACATAATAATAACATGAAAGCAGTCGCTTCCAGACAAACAACGAGTGTGTCATGCGACAGAACATCGTGTGCTGTTAATTAAAATAGAAAGAAGTAATTGAGTCATTTGTTGTATTGTATCAACTGAGAGGATTCAACTAAAACTTCCGCTTTTATATTCTAGTTCATCATGCGAGGTGAGTTTATTTAACATTCTTGAAATAATGATGCTAATGATGAGAATGCACTCATTATTAACTTCCAGCTTATCCATCAAACACAAACAAACGTCAGATTCGAATTCCACTACCTAACACCGGAACATTGGCACGGAAAAAGCAACTCTTATTGATTCGCATAGCAATAGCTCTTTTTGTTATTATCTTTATCGTCGTACAACTCAATGTTATCAATTATGGTGAGTTTCTTATCACAATGATTATCTTCTACCCAATGTATTATAGAAAGTCCCCTAAACTAAGTAGTCGCCATGCTATTTATTATTAATTCATTAACTCGCTTGTTCACTTTTATGATGTCACACGAAAACATTTATAGATTTCCATCAGCCGAACAATGTTGAAGCGCCACAAAACAGTAACGATACAGCACAAGCCATCTTTCGAATGGTCCCCAATGAGCTTCATAAATATCTTAAGCCTAAAAACAATACACAAGGTAAGATGGTAAACAATATTTCCCAAGCATCGCTAGAGCCTAAACAATTTATTTTACGCAGCGAGTAAAGTAAAGTTATGTAATTCTTGACTTTGAGATTTTAATTGAAACATTTTTGCTTGGTTTCACTTTTTTTTCTCTCTTACATTGCGTGCATGCTTCCAAACTGAAAACAGCAGGTTCAAATAGCAGTCAGGCAACAAACAACAACGATCGTTATCAGGCATTTAATATAAGCGACACACAGCGTTCAATGGAGCGTTACAACGAATATCAAACAATAATCAACGAGGAAGTTTTCGGGCCGCTAATGAATGACAGTGTGATAATTGTTGTGCAAGTCCATAAGCGCATTACATATCTGCGGCATTTGATCGTGAGTCTTGCGCAAGCACGCGACATCTCAAAGACACTTCTGATATTCTCGCACGATTTCTATGATGAGGAAATTAATGAGCTGGTGCAATCAATTGATTTCTGTAAAGTTATGCAAATCTTTTATCCATTTGCTATACAAACTCATCCACATGAATTTCCTGGTACCGATCCAAAAGACTGTAAGCGTGATATGAAAAAGGAACAAGCGCTAATTGTTAATTGTCAGAATGCACAATGGGCCGATTTGTATGGACATTATCGTGAGGCATCATTTACTCAAACGAAGCATCACTTCTGGTGGAAGGCGAATCGAATCTTTGATCAATTGGAAGTGACGAGATATCACACGGGACAAGTGTTGTTTCTTGAGGAAGACCATTATGTTGCTGAAGATTTTCTCTATCTCCTTAACATGATGCAAAAGAAAGCTTATGAATTATGTCCAAAATGTAATATCTTATCATTAGGAACATATCTCAAAACCTTCAACTATTACTCATACAACTTGAGTCACAAGAAGGTGAGAGATTGATAATTTGTTTATATTTATTGATGCCAAAACGGAAACAATTGGCTTCATTTTGATTTTAAGTTCATACCCTTCGAACATACACACACACACACACACACACAAATACACGCATATGGACATTTTAGCAGAAACTACAAACTTTTCTACAAACACAAATTAACAAACACTCATCAGACTTCACTGACATTCTCAGAGCTGTATTTGGATAATTTTCCTTTTTTTGTTTTGGATTTGATTGCAATGAGAGTTTTGGGGAAAGCTGCAGAGAGAACCATTCATTAACTCATCACCCAAATTTGACATCAATAATTCATGACTCGAAAATCTTTTATTAATTTTGTTGTGCCGGTTTTTGTCGTTCATTCACTTTCATTCTCATTCATTTTTCGCGTCCTGCTGACACAATTTTGTACGCATACATAAACACACGCGCACGCAGGAGACCAAAGCTTTATTTGGATCATTTTATGGCAGTAGTGGCAAGGTGGTGACTCGTTCGAATGGAAATCATGCTGCTGATGGACATTCGAATGGGCACGAAACGAAAATCGAAACGACAACGGCTTTCACGTGGGGCTTTCAGTCGGTTCCGACACTGTATTCGATACACCAAAAGGTAGAAAATTCCATCAATCAAAATTCTCGCTAAATTTAATTTCGATGTTTCTCTAGTGCTTTATTTTTGACCTCTTTTTTGATGATCGTTTTGATTATAGCTATTGAAACTTTTTTCTTCTATTTTTTCGAATGACAAGTCCGCAGTTCTCACATCGATTCGCGCTTTGAATGTCAATTTTTTTTATCGTATAACGGGTATAATATGCATGAGCCGTTTTTTGCTATTTTATGCTATTTTTAATAAATATTTCTCAGCTGTATGTGATAGTGAATGCATAAAATTGTTGATTAATTGCTGTTTTCAATAACTTCAAACATTTCGCTTGAAATTAGAGTTTACGTTTCTTATCACACATCCGCCATTCTTATACAAATTTCATTGCACAATTATTTTTTTTGCTGTTTAAAAAAAAATGCACAATTTGCAAAATGAAAATTAAATGTTTGAGAATATTTTACAAATATTTCTATTGTTTGATTGCACAAATTGCATTTATGTTTTATTATTAATTTCAAGGTCGAAGTATTGCCGTGGATCAGTAGCAAACATAACATGGGAATGGCCTTTAATCGTACCACGTGGCATCAAATAAAGAATTGTGCGAAATTCTTTTGCACATATGATGACTATAATTGGGATTGGTCATTGCAATACTTGAGTCAGCAGTGCTTGAAGCAGAAATTATTTGCGATGGTTGTGCGTGGTCCGCGCGTTTTTCACATTGGCGAATGGTGAGAAAATTTCTCCGATCGAAATCTTCCCGTTCATTAATTTAAGTAATTTTTCTTTCAATTCCAGTGGTGTTCATCATAAGAAAAATAATTGCGGATCGAATCAAGTGATATCAAAAGTCCAGCAAGTTATAAGTGTTGCCACAAAGGCTGGACAACTTTATCCAAAGAATTTAATGCTCACCGTATCGAGTGTTGTAAAGAAACAAAAAATCCGTAAAGGAAATGGAGGTTGGGGTGATAAGCGTGATCATTTATTGTGTCTGAATGTAACTCTCGGTGTTAGATAGGAATCTTTGAGCACAAATCTTTTTGATGTATAGCACGCGACTTGACATGACAGCAATGGAGATAACAAAAACACGATCAAATGCGCAATTGTATTCCATGACTAATATTTATTTTTATCGAAACTCTTGCCGCATCAGCAAATGACGGCATTCAAATCTCCATTTCTAAAAAAAAAAAAAAAAAACAGAAAAATTATTGATAATGTTTGACGCATTTCAAATGCCATTCCATCGCTAATTCTTAAACTCTTACAACGTAAAGATGCTTTTTTCTAGCATTGCGAACAACAAAAAAAAATTAAAAAAGAAAACAAAAGTATTGGAGCAATTTTTCATCTAGTCATATCAGGACAAAAAGGAAACGAGATGATAACAAAATATGATAAAAAAAAGTCATAGAAAAGGATTTTTGAGAGTCAAGTTTTAATCGAAATCAAAGAACAAAAATTTTAGACCTACGCTACAACGTAAAATGTAAAATTCTACGTGAAGGAGAGTATTTCATCATCAAACTATTGGTCTAAATTCTCTATTTTGTATTAATATATGATGTGAATACTCCCTAATTGAACTAGTCAATGACAGACAATGTCAAAAATCGGCCATTCTTGCAAAGATCCAAAAAAAAGAGGGAAAAAATCTTGAAAGTTACCAATAACGTTCTTTTATTAACTATTTATATTTAATACGAACTGTAACATCTTTTCAAAACATTGCTTTAGTTAGATAGATATACAGATATACACGAAATGAAATGATAATAATTTGCTGTTTCTTTCGTAGGAAAAGACATTTAAGCAAATATAAATGACACAATAGAGAAAAAAAAAACCCTTTTAGATTTTAGTAATTTCACACACTCGGGAATTCGGGAATGTTAAGGAAGTACTTAAATGAATGATGTTCTATGAGCGTAAATGCGATAATTGCTCACTCCACTAGTTGACTCAGACTGGATGTGACAAAAATCAATAAAATGGCGATCGTAAAGTCAATCTGTTTTTATAATTTATTTTCCTTTGCTGAAGAAATTTGTTGTAAATAAATATTATCTAGTTAAGAAAAAAAAATATTGTAAATAAAATTTAATCCATTTATCGAATTAATGTTTTTGAGATGATCACGAAAACTGCGGTGACAGCAAAATTGATGCTCGGAATTTTTGTCGCTGAATTGAATGGCACAGTTGTAGCCTCAACCTGAAGCGAATAGTTTGATGCAGCAGGAATCGTTACATCTGCAATAATAAGACATTAATTAATGTGATTTTAATAGTTTGACATGCTCTTACTTTTGGTACTCTGTTCAACTATATCACAATTGATGCTGCCCATCACGATCAGCAGTGTTATGACAAAAATAATAAAACCCTTCATTTTCATAGATTTTTGTTTTCTTTCTGGTCCGCCCGATTCAAAGTTTCCAAAACAAATGAATTTATTTTAGTTTAATTGTTAGTTATATTGCAAACATTTTATGAATGTATGCTCACCGGATGAGATAATGCTGGGGCATCTTTGTCATAAATGGTTTTTTTTTTTAAATTTATCAAAATTATTTGTGAAACATTTTGCGATAGTTTTTCTGGAATTCTTGAATCAAAGTGGAATCAGCACTAAAGTTGAACAATGGAATCATAAATTTCTTAACAAAATGACACATGAGTTCTACATGATGCAAAGCTTTCAAAAGCTCAAAAATATATTCAAAAAGATTGGATGTGAATCATGTTTGACTAGATAATCTGAATTATTTTAAATCATATAGATGCATGAAAAGTCGCAAGCGATGATATGACAAGCACGTTACATGACAAATGTTGTACCACAAACGACAACCGCAAAGATAAAGAGCGGATAAGTTTGAAAATGTAACTTTGAGCCCCAGTTACATAATATCTTACTGGTGTACATAATATCCCTGGAACAAAAATCACACTTCCTTTTGAGCTCCACCGGCTCAAAAAATGTTAAAATTTTTTGAAGATATTCTCAAATGTAACACGAACGCAAATTATTAAATTTAACGATGAAACGCAATTTCAAATACTGTTGATTCTCCGACACTACGAGCAATAAATAACCGAAAATCATCCGCTGTCGAGTGCCGAGGGGTAATCGGCGTCAGAGTTGCTCACCAGTTTCTTTCTGTTGCTTTTTCTTACAGCTGCTTTGTTTCTTTTGCTGCTTTCCAAAAAAGTTGCTTATGAATTAGGTGTCTATAATTAAGCTCATCCCATGAACCTCAGCTTCAGCACTTTCAATTTTGTTCATTATAAAGTTCTCAACGGTCATTTACAAATTTTTGTTGTTTTACTTTTTCAAAAAAGTTGCTGAAGTCGATGATTTTTCAGCACTATTAGCCCCTCGTGCGCTGCTGTATATATTTTTTTGTAAAAATAATTATGTTCCCATCGACTGCCCTCAATTTGATGAATTAAACCTCCCTTCAAATAATGTTGATCAGATGAAAGTTCGCACTTATAAAATTAATTAAATCATTTTCTTATTGAATTCATGAAAGACACTGCAACAAGTACCAACCCAAAAAATTTTCGGTTGAATAATCGAGAGCCGACTTGTTTTTGATTGCGTGGCCTTTTGCTTTTGCTGAGTAATTTATTTTTGTTCTTCTCGTTATTCACCAACACATATCCATCATATCCACAAAGGACTTGAGGGAACCAGAAGAAGAAAATTCTAAAATTATGTGTGCTTAGAAGTGGGAAAAACATTTTCATGATTTAATTTGTGCGGTTTCATATACCTAAATAATTATTTTCATTCGGGCAATGAAAAGTGAAAAAAAGACGCAAATATGGAATCAAACGCATTTTTGGTATTTATCAAGTTTTTTTTTTTTATTTAGTTCCATTCTCTGTCAATTGACACCGAGTGCTGATAAGAAGAAGTTCTTATCTGTTCCCCATTATCGAGCACACTCCGGAGTCCGGACAAAGTAGTAGCTGTTCCATCTGTAGCAAATTCCATTCGTATTGAGAGAGTTTTTTATTGTTGTTGCCACGAAATTTATGAAAGAAACATGAAGTGAAAGAAATTAATCAAGTGCCTTTGCAATACGTTTTTTTTTTTAAAGTTACTTTTTCATATGTGGTTTCTTCTTACTTTGTCCCGTTTTCTCTCGCATTCGCTCAATTCCGTTCATTTTTTTCATTTTTTCTAATAAGTTCACCTTTTACTTACTACTGAAGTTGCTTACGTAGCTTGTCTGTATAGTTTTGCTAAACTATATTTTTGGTTTTTCAAGAGACGGAAAATTCTGATGGACAATTGTGCAATAATGGTGAAATGGTCGTGTAATGGGAGAAGTGGACAAAGAACTAGAAGTTTTTCCAATTTTCTTTGTAGAATAATGACGACTGGATGCCTGACGGTGCATTCCTCGAGTCTATCTTCTCAATGGAAGCTGACGATCTGTTGAGCACATCAAATAATTTCGTCAATCAATCTGGTGACATGCTTATGCAAGACGTGCTGGAATTCGCTGATGCTCCCATGTTCAACGATGACAACAATTTCAATAACGGGCCAATGTTTTCATCAGCAGCCTCAGACAGCGGTCTCTCGAGTGATAATTTAGATTTGTGAGTGCATATCATGCATGTCAATTATAATGTGATCCAATTTAATTTAACTTATTTTAGGGATGTGAATAATGAAATGGATTTTATGAATTCTGCAATGCCTTCACCAGCGGGCAGCAGCGATTGCGATAGTATCCCAAATGTACCGGTCAAAGTGGAGAAAAATGGACGCGATACAATGGTGCCAACAAAGCGCAGTGTCAGAAATGCAAGCAGAAATAACAATAATAAAACTGGGTCAGCGACCATGAGGAATGGAATCAACAACAATAATAAGAAGAGTAAGTTTTGATACAAATGCAATACAATGTCATATGAGTGTATTTCCTATAAGAAATTATTCTTCTTAATTTTCAAAGGCGATTCGAAAATTCTGCAGCTTAAAAATAGTTCCAAGTCGCGTTCCATTATTGTGCCAGTGGCAGCTTCACAAATTCGCGATTTCCGTTCCATTAAAATCGTAAATTCCGGTTCATCACAATTGAAATCGGCCAACATTAAGGCAGTGGCCGCAAATTTATTACAAAAATCCAAACAGGGATTGCTCCAGAAGAACATTCTTATTCCAAAACAGGAAATTCAAATGCAGGATGATGACGATGATGATTTGCTAAATTTCGATGATATAATGCAGGAAACTGAGGACGTTCTGGCCGCCCATGATGATGACGATGATGACGTATCATCTGCTGAAAGTTGCAGTTCTGGTTATCCGAAGTTGATTCTGACTAATGAAGAAAAACGTTTATTGTCTAAAGAAGGCATTTCCTTGCCAGCAAGTTACCCGCTTACAAAGCACGAAGAACGTGAATTGAAACGAATTCGCCGAAAGATTCGCAATAAGATTTCCGCCCAAGATTCGCGTAAACGAAAGAAGGAATACATCGATGGGCTTGAAGAACGCGTAAAACAATGTTCGGAAGAAAATCAGCATTTGATAAAACGCATTAAAGTGTTGCAATCACAAAATCACGATTTGATGTCAAAGATGAAAAAGCTCCAGACATTATTGACAAAGACATCCGGCAAGACAGCACAACCGGCAACGTGCCTAATGATTTTGCTGCTTTCCATGGCGCTCGTTGCTGTGCCAAATCTCAAATTGAATAAGGACACCATCAATCCAAGTGACTTGTCGGCGGCTTTTGGTGAACAACAAAATCGTCGCAATTTATTATTCGATTTGAAATCTGAGCTCGAGGATCTAGAGCCAGACGATCCACTGTTCTATAGCATCCCGAATGAGCATGACTATGTAGAGAATGTCTACAAATATGTTTCACAATTATCAGAAATGACACCGACGTCGTCGCCTCCGCCAGCAAAAAGGCAAAAGACGTTAATCGATTATGAAATCGATTCAATTGACGAATGGGAACAACAAAAACGTTCTGAACGTGGCGATTCAGTCGGTCCTGATGAGAATCTTTATCAGCAACCGAAAATAACTGTCAGCAAAGATCTTTTTGATATTGGCGCGAAGAATCGGACTCAAACAACGCTGGACACGTTGAGTACATCCGACCGGATGTTGGCGCAAAGCATAATAAATCTAGCGGCATCCGCACTACAGAAATCCAGTACATCTTAAAATGGGCAAGCGTAAGAGAGATTTCGAATTGCGCCTAACATTTTGATACACTTTTTAATTTCCTTTGTGAAAAAAGAAGAAGAAAATTCGAAATCTCTGCAATGAAAACAAATCCAATTTCCATAAATTCTTCTTTTTATCTTTAGTTGTTCGTAAGCAGACTTTTTTTTACATCTATTCGAGAGACATATGGCCTTTTGGTAACTTATAAATAGCCTGAAGGCCCATGCTGCTTTAGTATTTAATTGTTTCCAACTTTAGTTAATTTAAGATCTATATTAAAATAAAAAAGAAAAGAAAACCAATCTTTAGTTAAGTTATGAATTATGCGTTTGGTTAACAGCGCCATTAAAAAACCACTTTTGCAATTTTATTAGAAGTTAATTAAGGCTTTGTTTAAACCATTGCATGGGGCTTTTATTTTCTATATATATTCAAAGATTTTATGTTTTCTTTTGCAAGAGAAATGTGCTGGCAAATTATGATGCTGATGATGATAATGGACGAATGGAAGATCCAATAAAAAGAATCGAAAGAAAAATATTTCTAATAATCCTCAAAAAATACATTTATTTATTGTGTTTTCTTGCCCCTCTCATCTCGTCATCTTGACTAAGTAGTTGTTGACAGAAATTTGCGCCATGAAATATAGGAATATTATATAGCCACTTCTGTTGTTGCTGTTATTACTTGGGTTCTTGCAGCCTGGCGAGCCGGTTGGACTAACTTTTGGGTCGACTGTTGGTACTGTTGACCAGCTTCTTGTCCAAGTGTCAATTCGGTCAGCGCTTGATCTATCCTTACAATCCCGAACTCATCTACCAACATGAACTTATCTGCCAGCCTAAAAGGTTGTTGAACAATTGGCTGCTTCTGCTGGTTACTGTGAGCTGATAAATTCAGTTGAACATGTTCAACTTCGGGTATCATTTGAACATCTTCTTTCATTTCAATCCAAGAATTAAGTTTTTGATGTCCATGTAAAACTCTTCCGGCTTGATAGCTCTGAAGGCAGCAAAACTGGCAGTACCACCGCCTATCAGTAGATAAGGGACATGTTTTGGAATGTCTTTCTGCTGTTGCTGGTTGTGTTAATGAGTTTGCAGTTGGAGGTGGATGTTGCATGAAAACGGGTGGAGCTGATTGCGATCTGGGATGATGATGACCAGCATTTGAAGCTTCAAAAGGAAGAAGAATTAATTTTATTAACAAAAATTTCCGGAGTAATATGATTCTCATACCTGGTGAATGTAACGATCTCGATTGGGCGCTTAATGTTGGACTCGGCGCTGATGTTGTTATTGTGATGTTTTGTCCCGTAATTCCATTGCAATTTTGTCGTGTGACCACCGTTGGCAATGGTGAATAACTGTGAGGTTAACCAGCATTATCACTTCACCAAATTTAGCTTTTAATTTTATTTTGCTATTTTTAGCCGATTTTTTTTTAGAACAAAACACAGAATATCGTTGTCTTATTGACTGACTATTAATTACTTTTTACTATTAAATTAATTACTATCAATTACTTTTTTTTTTAATTTCCATTTTGGATTTCCAGCTTATCATATAATTCGAGATAATGGCATCAGGATCATCATCAATTGTTAAGGCAGCAAAGAACAGCCCAGCTCATGTTCAACTGCTTCCATTGATGCCATACGAGACAATCGAAAACGCTCAGCTTGAATTGTCATTTGATAGCCGTGACAATGTTTGCGTTGCTGCTTGTTTGGCTTAACCAAATTTATTAAACTTGCTACCATGAATTTTGCTTTGTATTCGGCTTGCAAATGCCGAAGATTTTCATGATCACAAGGCTGAGCGCGACAAAATTCCGATGGACGCACACTTAAAAGAACCTCTTTGCCTCTTTGTTGGCGCTGAAACATTGCTTCCATACTACCTAACTATTCAAGTCCGCCTCAACAACTGTTGCTGCACCTTTGTCGCGCTACAGCTGTTGAAAATGCACTTGTGCTAATTGCACAATACAATATATCATCAAAGAATTGCATTTTTGAATTTCTACTCACCAAGTTGAGGCTCTTGATAAAATTCTTCGTTTATTTTATTTTTTATTAGAAGTGCGTTCGTTATGTTTTAAATTGCCGATTCTTTAAATTTGAAAAAAAAAAAACCGATTAGAAAGCATAAACTACCGATTGAAAATACAGCAAAACCTGTGAATTATATTGCTCTGAAAACGTTCCAGCATAGAAAACGCAACCCTGGTTGATACGTGTAATTTCACTTTAGAATTTTCATTAATAAATGTGATCAGAAATGCGTTTATTTGTTATTCTACTAGTTAATATTATAGTTAATGTATATGCGGAAAAGCTGACGGTGCAGTGTGGCGATGAGTTTTGTGAAAGTAAGTAAAATCGGTTAATTGTAAGATTTCTTATTCTGGACACATTCATCAGTGATGTAACCTAATGTTTTAGGACCATCAAATCGAGCAGTGACAATGCTACGATACACACCTGACAAGCCATACAAGCTGCGCATCAGTTCTGTTAATTCCGAAATAGAAATATTTGGTTCTACTAACGATTTGTATTACGCTCGATATGGTCGACTCTACGGATTCTTGCCAAAAAATCATATACGCGAACAGACTCGGGGAGTGTTCCCTCATACAGTTGAAGTTGATCTCGGCACAATTAAGGTCAACACAGCTGTACAACAGAATAATTTTGTGTTTGAATTCCTTAAATCTAGTCAATCGTTAGTACAGGAAGATAGTAGTAGCATACCAGCTGGAAATGATACCGGAGTTATTACTGAAAAACCTGCATTAGAAAATAATACTGAGGAAGTGCCCATAATTGTTAATCCTACACTTGCGGAGCCCGTTGTTACCAAAGCACCAGAAGAAACAAAACTAGAACTGCCTGAAGCGATTGCATCCGGAAAAGACAACGATAGTGGAATTGAAGAAGATGATGATGAAAAAAACATTGGGAATGAAGCACCGAAAATATCTGAGCAACCAGAAATGATAGCAATTCCACCAGCAAAGAGCTCAGAGCCTATTCAGAATGTCCCATCCACCACTGAGTTGCCAAAACCGTTAGATTCTTCTGATAAAGTCTTAGCAGAACCGACTAAAGCCTCAAATAATGAAGAAATCCCAATTGTTAAGAAAGAAACGGAAGTTGTGCAGAATGAAACGATCACTGAACAAGTTACGACAAATGAAATAACCGATGAGAAAGTTAAGACAAATGAAAAAGTGCCTGAGCAAGTTACGATGAGTGAGAACATCTCTGAGCAAGCTACAACGAATGAAAAAGTCCCTGTGCAAGTTACGACGACTGAAAAACTCCCCGAGCAAGTTACGGCGAATGAAAAAGTCCCTGAATTTCTTCCAGTAAAAGCTGAAACTGCTGATGAACCTGTAAATCTATTATTGCCTCAGAATGCATCAGAAAAAATTGAAGTTGATGTTCAAAAAGTAACCGAAACAATTTCTGAGCCAATAGCTCATCCATCAGAGACTCCTGTTTCAATAACAGAAAATCCTCGAATTGTATCTGAACCTGTTTTGGAAGTCACAACTCCATCAGTTCTGCCAGTACCAGAAAATGTAGAAGAAATTGAGAGTGAACTCGAAAATTTGGAGCGAACGCCAACGATAGTCGAAGATCCTGATAAAAAAATTATTCCAGAAGCAATGAAAGAAAATTCAACAGATACCATCGAGCCAAATGACAAACCTCCAGTTCCTGAGAAAATTCAAGAAATTCCTTTAGTTGAAACAACAACGACGGAACTCCCACACATTGAGATACCACCGCCAGCAATAGAAATTCCTATCATGAGTGATGCACATGAAATTAACACTGAAGCTCCGCCAGAAGTACAGCAAGAACAAACCACAATGAATACTCCAGTCAAGCAAGAAGAGCCAGTGGGTTTACCACTTCAGCCGAAGCATATTCCCAAATTCAATCCGCAAGAAGACTTACTGAAGACCATGGAAAAAGCCGTTATACCTGATCATCTGCATCGTGATCGTCGCGATCATCAGCATCATGAACATAATGACCATCAGCATCATGAACATAATAACGATCATCATCATGAACATAATGACCATCAGCATCATGAACATAATAACGATCAGCATCATGAACATAATGACCATCAGCATCATGAACATAATGATCAACATTCGTCCAAACCCATTGTTGAGAAGGTAATAGACACTGATATCGCAGAAGAGCCTGAGCCTGGATTTTTTGGTGGCCTTTTTAAGAAACTTAATTTCTTCAGCGATAAAGATGACAGCGAACAACACTTCCACGATCATCATGCTAAAGAAGCGAATATTCTTTCTAGCCACAAAACGAATCGACTGGTGAGTCTTTAATAACATTTCGATGTCGTCACAAATTATCGCGTTATCATAATTTCCGCGAGCTTTGTGATAATGATAAATTATAAATTTGCATGTAAGGTTAAAAAAAAATTACCTAACAAAATTTTTTTTCCACAGTCGATACTGAATTTTGCGAAAAAATAGACTCGGAAAAATGTCCAACGTCCATGAAAACAAAGCGAGAAATAACCTACGATAAGATTGAAAATCTCAAACCGGGTAACGACTACTTGAATATTATGTTGGCAGAAGCTATCGATATGATGGACTTTATTATCAGTATGGGACTGACAGCAGTGACGGTGCTGATTTTTACTCTTGGCTACTATTGTATCAGTAAGGCTCGCCGAGAAGGCCCGTTGATAGCTAAGGTGAGCTTGAATTAATGGTTTTTAAGAAAGAAGAAAAAACTTTGCTATTTTCTTAGGTAAACGAACTTGAACGCCATTTAATGGCAGCCTCGAAGGAGAATGCAATTCTCAAGGGCGATATTATGGATACAAAACAAAAGCTGACACGCATTGAAGACAATTCGTTTGGATCGAATGATATGGTCATTGCATTGAAGCGTGATCTCGAATCTAGCGAAAACCTGAAATTCGAACTTTTGGATAAAATTGCAACACTCGAAAAGGAGCTGGAAACCGCTGCTGAAGATGGCCTTGAGCTTAATCGAATGGTTTCGGAGTTACTCAATAGTCAAACGGGCAGTGATTCAATAATAAGCTCTGTGGAAGATCTACAACGACAATTGAATGAACAAGAAGGTAAATTGCACAAAAACTACAGTAAAAATGATTTTTACTGATAACAATTTCCTATTTTTAAGAAACAATCGCTACAATGAATGAGGCGCTAGCAACAAAATCGCGTGAAAATAGCGAATTACAAATTCAGTTGTCGGAATCGGGGAAATTCCAAAATGAATTTACCGATTTGCAGCGACAATTACTCGAAATTACTTTGGAACGCTCAAATCTTCAAGCTGAATTGGAAAATCTTAAGAGTGAAAGTGATGTTCAAGTAAATCAGTTAATTGAAGAACGTAATCGAGAGGTGACACGACTGAATACAGAGTTATCTTCATACGCATGCAAGTATGAAGAAACTAAGAGACTCCTAAATACATCAGAAGCAAAGGTGCAAGCCATGGAAGAATGTTTGCAGGCTGTGAAGAAAGATGGAAAAGGTGGTGAATTTAAGGACTTAATGGATGTTGCCGAACTGAAAGCCGACCTTTTGGCTGTAACAAAAGAGAAAACTACAATGCAAGAGCAACTTCAGACTGAAATGGACTCGCGTAAGATGCTCGATGAACGTGTAAAGACAATGAGTGAAGAAATGTCTTGTCTAAAAAAAAATTTTGGCATTGGCGAAAAAGAGAAATTAGAAGCTCAGACACGTCTTGAAGTTTTATCAGCATATTTTAAGGAGAAAGAAATGCAATTGCAACAAGAATTAAGCATAAAAGAAGCTCGTTGGATGAAACAACAAGGCGAAACAACAAGCACAGTTGAAAAAGTTCAAGCTCTGAATGATGAAATTCAAGCACTCAAGTAAGTGCTGATGCCAACAACTACTAGAAACTTCTTCATCCATTAATTTCTTTCCTTTTTTTGAAGGTCTCAAAATGATTCGCTAAGAGCGGAAATTGAAGCACAAGTAGCTGCTCATAAATTAAACATTTCAACATTAGAGGGTCAATCGCATGCAGCATGGCTCAATGCGCGACAAGCTGAAAGGAAATTGGAAGAGTCGCGAATGGAATCGGCAGCGTTAAGAAGACGATTAACATCAATTGCTGAAAATCCTTCTGGCGCTAGTGATTTAATCAGTAAGTTTTGATCTATTGAAATGATTCGATCGATTAATTTTTTCATATTCTTAGATATGCTTCCTGCTGTACTGAACGACACAATGAACTCAGTTCCATCGCCAATTCGTGTCGAATCGCCAAACAATCCAAATTCAATGCCACCGGTACCAATGATGATGTCGCCATTTATGCCACCTGTAGTACCTCAAGGATTTATGCCTGCAGGAGGGCCTCATTTCATGCCACCGCCTCCATTTTTACCATCTGGTGATATGCTACCATTAGGCCGCTTAATGAGTCCACCACCAAAGAAATTTACGCCAACAATGAGAGACAATCGTGATCGTTATAGTCCGCGTGGTCGATTCTCTCCCAATAGTCGATTCGATGACTACACATCATTCGAAACAGAAACGGATTTCAGTCCACCTCCCTCACCACCAGGTCCTTCGCGACATGGCTATAATTCACCATCAATGCGCAGTAAAAAATCAAAAGGTAATGGAAGTAGTCGATGGTCAAATTCATCATATTCGGACGATGAGTGTGATGAATTCTGGTAATTGCTTAATTATATACTTTCATTCTTATCATTTTCTCTGATGGAACTCATTCTGTGGCTGTTTCTAAATTTTGTTTTATGTATGATGCGAAACAAATTTAAAATTAAGTAAATTATTTGCAATATCCAGGAGTTATATAAAAAAAAATCTTTAGTAGGAATTAAATTAATTTCATTTCATAAAAGACACAATTTAAGTATTAACAAATGTTTTTGCCAAGAAACGGTTTTGTGGGGAGCGAGAGGGGGTAGAAATTTTTGTTAAGGTTTTCTGTAATAAAAACTCATGACATTATTTTTGTACATTAAATTCATTCATTTTTGATTTTAGATGGAATTTTTTTTTTTTTACAGAACTTTTTATAAACTTCTTGCTTTGATTCATTCAAAAGTTTTAATTTCGCATGGCATTTTGTTAATATTTATTACAAATCGATGCAAAGTTACCACTTAGTAATGGAGTTAGTTTTTCTATGCATCATAAACTATTTAAAATTTTGCGTTTCTATTTCTAGGCGGACACAGTTCAAATGGATCAGTTGAATTAAATCCTACACGACGCAAGTAACACTAAACTTTCTTTCTTGGATCTTTGCTTTGATTTTCGACAAATATGTTGTTCGAGCAGACTTGACTTTTAGAATTCAGTATCTTGATCTAATATTTGATGAAATAAGTAAATTAACTTATTATTTCATGATGATATCAGATCCGAGCGGAATAAATTGCTGTAGAAAATGTAAAACAGTCAAAAAATTTATTGTGCATTTAGGTTAAAAAAAAATTTAATAAAATTTTATTAGATTTGTATCCTAATTAATTAAAAAGATTTAAGTTTTCCAATTACATTTTGTCTCGCAGAAACATCAGAAGTAAATAACAAACTCATTTTGTTTTAAATTGAATCAACTTGTTGTTTTCACTTTTATTAATTTTATAATATTTTCCATTCGCTCATTTAAAATAACAGTTTTTCTTTTTGCTTTGAATGGGAGCCACGTGACTCACATTGGTTGTGTTGGTGTAGTGGGGGGGAGAAGGGGTGGTGGTGGTTGAGTGTCCTTAAATATTGCTAAAAAATCTTGCTTTTAAGCTCATTTATGTTTTTTTTTTGTATTCTTTCTTTTTTGTCATCAGGAATTTAATTTTCTGAAAATTTTCCACTCATTTTTCAACAATTTTTCCAAGGATTATTGTCAATTATCTTCATATTTTCGAACGGTTCAAAAAGAAAATTATTATTTTTGTTTTTCCATAAAATGCCATTTTTGTATTCACTATCGCTCGACTGTGCTTTCGTCCTGTGGATTTTTTCTTCATCTTTTAAATGTATTAATAGTATCTACTTTTTTTTTATTTTTTTCGAAGGAAGTGCAATTAATTAATTAATCTTGTCTAGAAAATCAATTCCTAAGGTGTAACCATAAAAATGTGTTTCCTAAAACCATCTTTTAATTAACTGTATTTTTTTTTTTGTTGTGAGCCGTAATCACAATTCACTCTATGAGAAAGTGCAGCAGTAGCAGCAACGGGTTACCATAATGCTGGCTGTTGATCTTGTGTGAATTGTGTTATTCCATTATTTGCCATTGACTCGAGAATATTTGCTAAAATATTAAAAAATTATTGTTATTGAGAATCATCTGTAACAACTGTAAGCATATTCTAAAGCTTCTAATTTACCAATATACGTTGCAATTTCCTCCTGGACGTACGGTTGTAATTTTTCATGCAATAAAATAAATGGATGCTGCAGCAATGTTTTATATTTTGGACGATTTGTTTCTTCCTTAATTAGACTAAAATAAAGAAACGAAATATCGTGTGAAGAGTTTACATAAATGATCGCACTTGAAGTTCTTACCATGTATTTACAAAGTTACAGAATTCTTCCGAGAAGTCCATTGTGCCGCCATACATTCGCGTAAGGCGCGGCGGATCGCCTTGCACCACTTGATATAGCTGTTCAAATACACTCGCCCATTTGCTTTGATACGGAAATTTACCAGTCGCAACTTCCATCAACGTTATGCCCAATGACCAAACGTCACTCCTGATTATATATATTAAATTAAATGACTTAAGTATCCATACAAAGAATTCTTCTAATCAAGGAATCTTACCTAACATCGTAACCCTTTGCACGCTCAGGGTCAATTCGTTCAGGTGCCATATACGGCCGACAACCAGCGTCCTTTGTTTTAGCAATTGAATCAATCAATTGACCGGAAATGCCAAAATCACACAATTTAATGTCGCCGCGTTCGTGCAGCAGAATATTGGAGGGCTTGACATCGCGATGGATAATCTTCAATTTCTCCTTTAGATAGTTGAGAGCGTGCACAGTTGCAACAGTTATCTGACCGAGAATGTTTTCTGGAATTCGCTGGTTTTGACGCTCGCAAACATATTTGTAGAATTTATCAAGTGACGTTGACATGATTTCCATGCAAATCCAACAATCGCCCTCCTTAAAAATGGCCCCATAAAATTGCACAATATAGCTGCAGTCATTCGACTTCATAACAACATCCAGATCCATAATACGCTTTTGTTCCTTCTCGTCGACAACACTCGAGCAACGAATCCGTTTAACAGCCATAACTTTTTCAGTTTTTGTGAAAATCATTTTGTTTACACTCCCGAATGCACCGCGACCAATCTCGCCCAAGTCAATGAGATCCTCGGATGTGAAATCGTAAATTTCATTGCTACTGAATTGAAGCTTACCGGAATCCGAATTACAGCCACGGAAACGCTCTCTAAAACAAATGCAATTGATAAAAAGCTCAGTGTGATAAGCATTCTCAGGGAATTTTTGGTGAATCACAAGAAAAAGAGAAAATAAAAATTAACTCACCGTCGCTGATCTGGCAGTTGCTGAATGGGCACTCTTGGAACTTTTTTATCGGGCGGTTGTAAGGGAAAGCTCAATTTCAACTGTCGTCGCGTTTCGACTTGATCGGGCTTTTGGAAAATTGGATTTTCTGATGAATTACTTGACGATTCCATCGAACACTATTTTTTTTTCTCTTTTCCTTTTTTACTCTTCCACTATCGTTGACGAAAAGAAGAAAAAAAAAAATTTGTTTTCTCGATCGAACGATTGAAGCAACTTAAATTAGATAAACGTGTTATCAAAATCCTGTCATCGAACTATCGCGCATTGATCGATGCAGTCAACGGAACACACACAAACTATTTAATTTTTAGCGTAAAAAAAATGTTTCAAAGTTTTTTTTTCTCTTTTTTTTTTGTTGCTTTACACAACTTTACAAAACATGAAACAAATGAAATTGACAGAACGCATCCCAAGATGTGTTTCGCAATAATACTGTGATGAATTCATGATGCTGAATAAAAAAAAATATTTAGTTGCATGTAATTAATTACTAAATTGTTTCTCATTTTATTTCATGTGATCTTCTTTTTCTTCATTCATTTAATTAATTCACAATTTGAATGTTTCAAAATTTGCCGCTTTAGCTTCAACAAATTTTGTTTTTTGTTTTTATGATTTAAAGAACTTGTAATATGTCCATTGATCACTTGATCACTCTTCACATTCCAGAACTGCCCGAGGAAAAAAGCGACGACGGCTTGCTGTCGTTGAAATTGTGATGATGTTGAGCGTAATATTGCGTTTTCTGTTGTGAGCCATTTTCGTATAACTCATCCAGCTCACTCATCATAGATGATGGACTCGAATTGGAATTTGTCGAATTAGGTTTCTTACAGTCATCGACAATAGCGTTTGACATTCGTGTATTGTGCATGTCATTCGTAGATTTCATTTTAGTCATTGGCGGAACATAATTGAAGTCAAAGCGTTTAAAAGTCTCTTCGCGTTCATCTGTCTCGATGTCGTTCAGCGATTTATTTTGATTTGACATGAAAATGGAATTTTCTAGAAATAAGAAAAATTAGTTAAATTGATGCTTTAGTTACTTGTCATTAATCTTACCACTGCTTTTTATTTCGGATCCTGGCGCCATTGAACGTCCTGCCATCAAGTCACTGAACAAATTTGTTGGACCTTCTGGAGGAATTCCATTTCGTGGCGTGCCAATTGGTGGCGGCGTTCGCTTTGTATGGCTCTGAAAAAACTTCGATTCGGTCGAATTGTGAATTGATACCTGATGAAAAGAAATTCAATTTAAATAAGTATTCACAGAGCGGTAACATTGTGCAATTATCACCTCAGAATTCAACATTTGACCCGGTTGCAGCCGCAAGTCATCATAATTTGACATCAACGAAGATGAATATTTCCAATCGGTATTTGCGTTCGCTTGCGACATGTAACCACCACCAGCATCGCAATTAGTTCCGTTCGCATTAAAGTTCATTCCAGTACCACCAAAGTGTGAATATCCAGTCGATTGTGGACGCATTCCAGGAGTGACAGCACCATATTGATAGCCTTCCATATTCGCAGCATATTCTTGCTCTTTGCGTCGCTGCAAAGCATTCTTCATTTCACTGCCAATAACTGAACTGCATTTCGGTTCTGATTCATCAACCGATTGTGAACCGCTATAGCTAAATGATGACGCTACGGGCGGCGCATAAGGACGTTCAACATTTGGTGGACGTGAAATGAATGGTGGCGACGCTGATGTTGAATTATTCATTCCCATTGCACTTTGAAATGATGGATTTCGTATTGTATACATTCCGTTATCATTCTTAATGATTGATGCACCTTGCGGTTCCATTGGTGAAATGAATGGTGGTGTTTGAAGATTCCTCATCATTGCATTCATCGGTTCAGAATTGCTGTAGAACATTGGATTCTTTAATGTCACCATGCGCTCATTACCAACCGGCAGTGGTTGTTGCGACTGCTTTACGCTATCAGCTGACGCAGTAGCATCCGATTTAGATTTCTTCTTCTTGTTCTTCTTCTTACCACCAGCATCAGCTGATGTTGATTGCGATGCATTTGCACATTTTGAAGCGAGCGGATTACTTTCAACCATTATGATACCATTTGGATCGCGACTTTGCGAGAATACCATGTGCTCATCAGATGGTAAACGTGAAGTCGTGCTGCAGTCTTGCATTGGCTGCGTGATCTAAAAAACAAAAATAGATTTTTAAAAATGATTTTCCGGAAAATTGCATTTTGAAATTTTACCCTATTGATGGATTCTCTTTTTGTCGGATCAGCAGCTGATGGTGTCACTTTTGTGAGCGTTATTCCTGGTGGCAAACGAAGTCCCTCCACACGAACGCCACGATTCAACTGATCCATAATTGAATTTGAGTTCAATTGCGGTTGTGGCGAGGATATTGCTGGTTTCTTCACAAAATCAACAGGCTTGTAGATGGTTGGATTGAATTGTTGAGCTTGCATTGACATTGGCTGAATTAATGGCTTCTGTTCTAGCAGCGGCTTCTTTTGCTTCTTGGATTGCTTAGAATCCTTAGACGCATTGCTACTGGTGACACTTGTTACACTGTCTTGGCGCTCAACATTCTTCACTTTCTGATTTAACGTCTGCTGCTGTTTCTTTTGAGGTTGCTTCATATTGTTCACTTGCTGCGGCGTTTGAGCAGCATGAGCAGTTGTTTATTCTTAGTCGATTTTGAATCCTTCGTAGGCTTTGAAATTTCCACATTGATTTCTGATGATGTGTCACTTGCAATCGAGCTATCATCTTCAGATTCGGCTGGCATTTCATCATCGTCAAGTAACTTAAATGGATTTGCAGCGAATTCTGGATCGATAAAAGCTTTCTTGTCCTTTTTCTTCTTTTTGATATCAGATTCTGGTTTAGTCATTTTAGTGGCTGTTTCCTGCTTTTTCGAGTCTGTTGATTTTTCACGCTTGTCTTTCTTTGATAATTCTTGTATACGCTTATTTGTCTGTGTCGATTGCTGTTCCTTCTTTGCTTTTTTAAGTTCCTTCTTAGTCTCTTTTGGTTTATCAAGAACTTTCTCAGGCACAACCGCTTGTTGCTTTTTCTTAGTTGCTGCGACAGCTGAATGCACAGGAACCTGAGCTACCTTCTTGTTCTTGACGTTCTTTTGTTGTTGCAAATGCTGCTGTTCAATCTGATTTTCAACAACCATCTTGGTCTGTCCATTGCTGGACATAAAGAGCTGTATCGAACCGTTAACGTTCTGAAACGCTGATGGCGAGAGACTTGATGCTGGAACTAGTTGACCATTAACAAAAGTGTACAACAATTGATCCATGTCGGGGGTTGTACCTTTGGCTGTTACAGTCACTTGAGGTTCGGCATGTGGCAAGTTAATTCGTCGAATTGTGACCATTCGCTTGGCTGGATCGCTACTAGTTTCAATTGACTTTGATGGAATCATGATCGTTGGTGGTTGCTGCTGTATTTGCATTTTTGATATGCACCAAGTGGAATTGAAGTAACTTTTGCAATTGGTTGTTGTACCATGCCCATTAGTTGCAGAACATGTTTTAATTCACCACATTCCTGCGCTAGATCGATGTTGGGATTGAGATCTTTGATGCTATCCAATTCCATGCGAACATCATCTTCCTTTTCAAGAAGTTTATCATTCAATTCCATAAGACGTTCTTCAGCTACTTTCACTTTTTTCAATTCCTTATTTTTGCCTTTGCCAGCTTTTAATTGACCCAATTGATTTTGAATCTGTTTCAGCTCAACGATAATCGTTTGCAATTCACCATTGAGATCTTTAAGCGCATCGAGTTTCTGATCGATTTGTCGACGAATCTTTTGTTGCTGTTGCTTGACTTTCTTTTGTTGCTTCTTTGCGGCAACTTCTTCAGCTTTCCTCTGCTCAATCACTGCTTTACTGCTCGGGCCTTCGATATATTCTAGTAAATTATCCAATGACTTTAAATTGATCTCTGTCGCTCGCTGGATTTTCACTTCTTCTGGCTTATTCGTATAATTCGGCTTCGTTACGGCATTAGGTTTTTTCTTTTTGTGCTGTTGCAATTCCAATTCGACCTTCATTTTCATTGAAGCACTAGGCGAATTTCCATTTGGTGTACATTTGTGCACTGGACCTTCTTGTTGACATTTCGTGGCTCCAGCTGTTGCCGTTACTGCTGCTGTCGATGTTGTCGCTGCAGCAACACCATTTTTAAGCATCAAACTTATATTTTTTAAGCTGTTCTTTTGCTTACCAGGCGCTTCCTTTTTTGTGGCACTAAAATCCTTTTGACTTTGTAGATGATGAAGTCTCTTTCGCAGTCGATCACGCGTCTCTGTTGATCTCGAATTCGCTACTAAATCCTGATTCTTACCGAAAAGTGTGCAATAATAGCACACACAATCAGCTCCATTTCCTGAATCCTTTCCATGATCAGCGTCCGATGTTGTGGGCGATGATGAGCTAGATTGCGTATGACTATGACCGCATTTACTCGAATGTGTATGTCCATCAGGTGCAGCCGTTTTTGTCGCTGTCGTAACAGTCACACTCACTTCCTTCTTCTCGCCATGAATTTGCTCTAGACCTTTTACCATGTCCTTAAGCATATTATGTTCCTTTTGCAGTGACTTCAATTCAGCTTCCAGTTTCTTATTGCTCGCTGCTAATTTTAATGCTTCCACAAGTGGCTTCTTGATTTCATTTTCAATCACAGCTTTTGCACTTTCATTATCGTCCGTTAATGATATTGAGCTCAATTTTTCAGCAACTTCCTTCATTGAGAATTGCACAAGATCCAATGTGTCCGACACATTGCCACCGGCTGATACTTCGGCCGTTATTTTCAGTTCGTTGAGTGTCATTTCAATCGCTTCAACAGAATTTGCATTCATTGCTGATGAATCGTGAATGGATTTTGAGATTACACCAAAACTCTTGAACAGATTTTCCATATTGACCTTTTCCAGCCATTCCAGATCGAGTACAATGTCATTCGATGCTTGATCCGTTCTGAATAATGCATAAAAGTATGAGAAAATGATGTGTTTTTGTGGAAATTTTGTATCAATTTTAAAGTTTTCCGCTAATGCTGCCGCCAAGCCAGCACGCAGCATCGGATCTGCAATATCGTCATCATCCCAAAACATATTGAGCAACAGAAATGAATGATTGATCTCGTCAGCTTCTTGCATTATTTCCTTTGCTGCAGCACCTCCTTTCTTGAGACAAAATTTCCTAATGAGACTCTGACTGGGCACTTTTAAGAATTTTTCACGATCATTAGCCGACAATGGTTGATAAGTGCGCAACAAAAATTTCGAGAAACTCATCGGATAATTACCAATGATGAGATTTGTTGCGACTTGACATTCCATGCGCTGACAGGGCGGCTCATTAAATACACAAAATACTTCAGGATTTATGATTTGCTTCGTGTATGGCTGACGATCTTTTAAATGCTTAAAGACGCCCCACGCCAGGTGATAGCTATCATCACTGGATTTCTTTTTCTTGACGTCTGTTATGGCGCTATTACTATTAGGGATGATACAAATTTCCGGAATAGCATTTTTATCAGCCATCAAGCAAGCCCAGCACTTGCAAGGACGTTTCCTTACATCCTTTCGATGCGGTTCATTTTTAATGCTGTTAATTACACTCAACCAAACATCATCTTTTTCACCCGAAACAATCCAATCCAGTGCAAGAGCCTGGTCGTTCAGTGGATTATCGACATTACTTGGAATATCTTTTAAATCCCTCACAGACTGTAGTATCTGGCGAATTGTTGTAATACGATCAACTCGAGCTACTTGTTCTGGCGTAGATTTTCTATATATTTCAAGTGCAACGAGCGCAACTTCCCACACTTGTCCAATTGATGTCATTTCCTCATCAAACTTGATAAAGCGATAAACGAAACTTTTATATGTCTCCGCATCAACGGCATCCTTCAGTCGCAATATACAATCGGCCATACGACTTTCGATGTCCACGTACAGAAAGCGATAATACATGCATTGATTCATCAATTGCCATGTGAGCGAAAATTTTTGCAAATGATCGCGCATTTCAATGACAAGAGGCGTTAATGTTTCGGCAATTTCAGTAATACGATCATAGCCATTGAGGATATCTAAAAAAAAGAGATTTAATAAGATTGTTTCTGAGAACACAATAAGCGAGAAACAATTATGCAACTAACAGTTAAGGAATTCCTCTGGCTTATAGTATTCTCCATCACCATCAACACATTTGGTCATTTCTTTTATGCCCTCTCGATAAGCTAGAATAATGGATGTCAACTGCAGACAAAGGAGCTCAAACAGCTGATGTCGGTCTCGCGTGTAAAGCATATTGAAGACAATGATAAATGTCATTTCATTGGACAATGAAAAGTAGCTTCCCATCGACACATGAATGTTTTTTTTCACGTCAATACTTCCATCACTGAACCATCGGATGCCGCAAGACTCTGTGAGTAGCTCTTGATACTTTCGGTTAATGACAGAATCCTGATCACTAAATCAAAATCAAGGAATCAAGGTTAAAATCAATTGTTATTGGCACTGGTCTCGATTACACTTACGCTGGCAAAAGAGTGTAATAGGAGCAAATTATTTCCTGTAATTTTGCCCATAGCTGATTGTAAGCGGAATTCTCAACATAGATGCCAAGAATTGTCTGACGATAGATCAAACATTTGCTGCATTTACAATATACGCAAAATACCTTCTCGGGATGTCTGGCTGGCACTTTGTTTTCCTGCAATGAGTTGTTTAATGCTATTTGCGTCACCGCATGGTGTTATTTACTCACATCTGAGCCATTTTCGATTTCGCACTCTACTTTTTCGTTTGAGATTTGGTTTTTTGCAAGAATCTTGACAGTTTTCTGCCAGAATGCTTCATCCTTCCGCAGTATATCAAAGTCCTGCCCATTCTTGGTTCCTTGTTTATCTCTTTTCGTCTCAGTACCGCTGGCTAGCTCCATTTCTATTGAATCGTATGAATTAATTTTTGACAAGGGGATGATAACTAAATAATAACTACCTATATGTATTTGGCAACACAAGTATAGAAAAATTATGACATATCATGAGCGCTTTCTGTGCTTTTTTGATTTTGTCATTGATTCCAATAACTAATTTACATATCATTAGTCCCATTATTTTTTTTTTGGAGGATCTAAGAGAACAATGGAATAATATTTTAGAATCATAAAATAACCGTTCAGACAGACATTGAAGCGACCAAATAGGTACCAGAACGAAAAAGAGGATAAAATCACCTACATAAGGACAATGTTTGTTTTTGTGCAATAAAGGTTTTTTTATTTGTTAATTTATTTAAACATGGTTTTGCCATCACATTTATTAAGAATCTGCATCATTTCATGTTGATTTATCAATAAAAAAACTCTGGAAGCTTGCTCTTTGATGCCATTATGAAACTACTTAACAGGATCGTTTTTAGTTCTTGTTGCACAATTCCACTATCCGAATTCCGCTTTGAATATCTTGTTGGCATTGAACGGGTTCCAATATTTAACCCGTGTGATGTCTTCGAAAATGTCTGTTGTAGGAAATTAATTGCACTAAATTAGTCATACTTGTTAATTAATAGTTAATTAATGTAAATTATATTTTACTTTTAAATAGAGATTGATCAGAATTGATTTATTTTTAACAAAGGAATTTTCAAGAGTATCTTTAGACGTGTAAGAATTGTTGAAATATCATGCAATGGATTGAAACCAGACGAGTTCGAAATTTCTCTTTCCAGGATTTTTTATTTGATATTCCATTGCTTTAAGCCTTTAAGAATACATTTGGAATCACTGTCAGCAGACACTTATAGTGCTTTATTTTTCAACAAATTGATTCCTGGAATATGATTCTGTTTGGGGCTGGTGCTAATATGATTTGGTTGCAGCGCAATTAGGCTTATGTTGAATTAAGTGCGATTGCAATTGTAAATTGACAATAACAGAATAGAATAATTGATTTATTGATCGGATGTTTTGGTTTTTATACAATTTTACTTAATGTTCTAAGTAGATGCACGATCGCACGATCGTGTTGGTTTTGTGTGCAATAATTTAAAGCATTGAGGTGCTAAGTCTTTTGATGTCGCCAATTAAAGCATGTCGTTTTGCGATGATGAATGTTTCACATTCCTATGAATTCCTGCACATTTTTCATTTTAACAGATTCTTTGAGACTTTTTAAGCTTTTGGAAATCAAGTGGAACGTTATTTGCTGGCATTTTAATGTGTTTAGTGAAGACAGCCCAACTGCTGAAGAATTTTCTCAATATTCTCTAGAACTTTCAGTTCATTTGTGTTTCGATAGAAAGAAAATGGAAACGTCACAGGAAACGTCTCTATATTCAATAATTTCTTCAATAACAATTCTCGGCTCAATTAGGAAAGCTGGTAAACAAATGCCAACGGAACAGTTGCAACGAAATTTACAAAAATTGTTCTCAAAATTTTTTCAAACATCTTAGGTGCGCAACAATCTTATGGCAAACTGGATGGACTTTAATAAAAAAAAAATAATTTGAATTGAATTACTCAAATGGCACCTGGATTTCATGGTGGAGTTAAAATTAAAAGCGATAAGCAAATTTAATATTTAGCTGGATAAATTGTGAAAATTGCGTGCCTTTGATTTTTGTTTTGCATCTCACTGATAGATGGCGCATCATGTTCAACTTAAGGAATAAATATCAAGATGTTTTCAAGATATTTTTTGAAAACGATTATCAGGAAATCGATACTTGATATTGAGGAGCTTCCTTCGAGAAAAATGGAATGGAGACAAAATCGAAATTCAAGAAATAAACATTCAAAAAGGATTCAGCATTTAACAGTGTCGCCATTTTCAGATATTATGCGTGGCAGCATCTGGCTGAGAGATTTGCTACATGACTGTGAAGCACTCGTGGCGTGATAATGCGTAATGACACACAAATCAATTTTATCAATGTACAGTCTCCTACTTCATATGGGAAATCGCTGCTATATATCGACGATAATAAATTTGACTTTGCCGCTTTATGTTCTCTTTATGTCGATACATTGTACATTTAGTGTAGAATAACTAAAAAAAAATTTCAATGAAATATTGTGCAAATAATGACGCTGAAAAGTAATGTGTAATAGTAGCTCAACGTCAGCCTAATGGCGAAAAATGTCAACAAAGTTTGGATGTACTTGCACTGGATTTTTCATTATTTCGGACGAAGAAAACACTTTATTGAAGTGGTTTGAATAAGACTGCCTTGCCACTGCAGACATGACCTTTTGAGTGGTCAATTAATTCTCAAGTCCTTCTGGCAGGCATTGTAAGATTTGTTTTCTTCCAGCATGCTACACGACGACGCCAACATCATCGTATCGAAATCAATCATTGTATAAAGCCCACACGAATCAAGGAAATATGTAAATCAATTTAATTTTGTAATGGAATTGTTTTAATGTTGTGGGCGTTAGAGTGCGTCTTTCACAGCAGTGAAATTGATGGTCTTTCGTCTCAAGAGCTGAACAGTGAACATTTAACTTTGCGCAAATCGTCCACGCAAATAAACTTCTCCTGACGATAGAAATGACGATGATATTCATTGGTTTACCAACGCCAAAAGTCCTTTCTGAGAACGGTAGCTGATAACTTTTGAAATGAATAGGAATTCATGAGTAAATTACCAATAAAATGTTTTATTGTAATGTGAGGGAAGAATGTTGAATAAAACACTTCGATTCGATTCCATTAAATGTTCTACTTACAAATGTTGTTTAACCATTTTCAAGGATTCGCATTCAGCAATTTTTTCGTAAATAGTTTCAATAGAACACTTAAAGGTTTCTCGATTGTCCTTATCAATGTAATGATATTGGCAAACGTGAACGGTAGTAACCATCATGAGGCATTTTGGTTTGAGTGTGTTACAAGTGAAATTCATTTCTCACCCTCGAAAAAAATATCTCATAAAAAGTTATTGCCTCCATCTCATGCTCTCATGCCGTGCTATGTCGAGAGGGGATTTTCAACAGTTCTCTTTCTTGCCTATAAACATCCTTATTTCATATCCTTCCAAATTTCCCAAATTAAAAAAGGCGGATGATTTAGTTACAATTTTTATCATCATCTGTGCCCTCGTTGAGTGCCGATTTTGCTTGCGCTGAAATTTCTTCAAGATACGTTTCAGAAACGTTTTTTAGCGCTTTCTTGCTTTCAACAAAGATGAAGAAAAAGCGAAAAATTTATGAAAATTAAATTAATTTTCTATCACAAAAGACATAAATTAAATATGTTGCGCAATATTTTGGATTTTCTTTAATAAACAATGAACAATTTAAGGTTTTATTTGTGTGCTATATAACCACATAAACATCCTATCAATTCTCTCATTATTCAACCCTTTAAATTTTCTTCCGTTAAACCTTAAGAAATAAATTTCCATTTTGCCAATTTTCTCTAAAATTGTAAGAAACATCTTCGTAATTATAAATGGTCAATGTTGAGAAAACACTTGAAGCGAGTAAAGTTAAACCACTGAAACAAGTTTGATGTCTGTAATTAAAATAGTTGAGAAGCTTCTCAAGTTCTCAAGATGGAAATTCATGAGAAAGTTTGTTGCAAAATTGCCGATGGTTAAACAATTAATGCTTGCGCCTTTGATTGTAATTCTCGACACCAACAACGTGGGATTTAATTTTGCACGCAATTCTTGAATGCTCCTGAGGGGAAGTATAAACATGAAGCATGTTCACTGTTTGCCATTTACAATTTTCCCCCCAAAAGAAAAATTTGGAGCAAAGAAAAACGTGATTTATGAAAGATTTTATTCATTTGATATGTATGTTGCTTCCCCCTCGTGCAATCCCTCGAATAAATTTTCTCTTTACCATTTTTCCCCAGAAACATTTTTCATTCAAATGAATTTTTACAGGAAATTAAGAAGTGTGAGGATATTTTAAATTAAGTTAAAATTGTACAAATTATTTTTTTTTTATAAAATTTCCTTAAAATATATTGAGAAGGGAATGGAAAGTTGGTGACGTATCAATTTTGCCAAAATAAATGATGGCATTCTCTTTAATTCAAACATAAATTTGAATTTATTTGTTATGCAAATATTGCAAAATGTTGATTGAGTTCTTTAGAATGAAAGTTAAATAAATATCAATACTGAGCCTAAATAAACGTTACAAACTATTTCCTTTAAATTATAATATCAAATTCAATAATTAGTAGTTTAATTAAATTATTAATTTTACAATTATTAAATATTTTCAAATGAAATTTATTCCATAAATGCCTAATTATGTTCAAAATGTATTTTCATTTACCTTCAGGGCTTAATTTTCACTATCGATAGTGTGAAATACAAAAATGTATCCATTAAAAAGATAAATTAATTCAATTAAATCACAATCTAACGAGATAATTGTTATCGTCCGAAACGTTTTTTTTTTCTGTTGTTATTGTATAATTAAAATCATGGATCTGCAAATAAAAACTTGTTGCTTGAAAATTCCAAAAAAGATTCCCAGACGTGAAGGTCATTTGAAGTCATTAAAAAGTGAATTTACAAAGCAATTGTATAATAAGATTAGTCAGCAAACATTAATCCAGTGCGGCAGCAAGAGACAGAAAATGAAAACAAAACAGATTTAGGTACGCAAATTAATATTCATTAATCCTCTTCCATTTTTGTGTGAAGCCTCCACGAGAAAAGTTGTCATTAATTTAAAGCTTCGCAAGCTCTTAAACGCCACTGATTATATTTATGTCTCATTTCAAGTAGATATACAGATGATGGCGTGGATTAAAGCAATATCAGAATCTGAAGCATCATGTTGTTGATGGAATGTCTTGATGAATTTCTATGGTGAAGCATCACATTTCAGCTTTATGACTTTAGACAGCATGACAAGAATTTTATTGACAACACATATTGTATGTGCATTTTCATGCTTCAAATCGCAAATCGAGATGCATGTGATTTTTTTACAATCATGATGGAAACTTTATGAAACAAGTTATGGATTGTTATGGTGCAAGAGAATCTGCAGAAATTGATTACGCAACGAACTGTGAACATGAATATTTTGTGTGAACTCTAAAAACAGACAACAAAAAATACATAAATTTTGGATGTAAAAAATAGAAAATTTCGACCAATGCCAAGAAACTTTTCGAAGGAGGAGGAAAAATATTGGAAAAGTTAAAAATTATTTGACAAGAAAAGACTTGAAATTATTGAAAGAAACTGAAATATTTAATTTCCTGCTTACATATTTTTAGATTGAATCATGCAAAAGTGAGCTCAAGAAACTTCCAAACATAAATTCAAATATATATATCATGTATCATCCAGTAAATTACTTGTGATCTTACGCTTCGCAAATATAGTTTTCTCGTATATTTGTATTTTTTCTTCTTTTTTTTTAATAAACTTTTCAAACAGAATTTTCTGTCAACATCAGAAACAACGGAACAAATTTGCCCCCAAGACATGTAACTCCTTATCATAAGGATCAAACATTTCCTTCACTCACTTGATCCGTAAACACTGAAACATGTTTACTGTCAAACATCATCATCAAATGTCTGAACTCGTTCATCGCATTAAATCCTTCGGAGACTGAAAAATAATCGATAAATTGAAAATAAAGAAAACTTTCGAATGCTTGTGTTTTTTTCTATTTATTATTATTTTAATGCTTCAAGCTATTAAATAAACTCGGAAAAATTTATTGAAACCGAAAATCGAAAAAAATCGAAATGCAATTCCAAATAAATTGTTTTCTTTTGCTGTCATGAATTTTATTTTGATGCAAGTTTCGAGGACTTCGTTGATAATGAAAAGCCAGTCAAAAGATGTTTAGTCAATGGAGGGCTCCAAAAAAATATCCGAGGAGTGTGCGGTCAATCCAACTTTCCCGAAGATTTAATTTACAATTCCAGTTAATCATTTTCTATTAAAAATTATGTTCTTTGTGATTATTTATAATTTCTGATTTTATTTATTTATAAATTTTTATTTTATATATTTATAATTTCTAAAAGAAATTTATCCCAAATGATAATGGACCTTTTGGACCCCCTCCTTCTAAATAGCACAAGTAATATACCAAAACAAAAGTTTTTTGTATTGAACATAACAAAATGCATACTCCTCCCCCTTGGAAGCGTTACGGAATATATGCGAGTGCTAGAACGCATGCTAGAATATTTCCGTCAATATCAGTTAATTTTTATCAATCGGGTCCATGTAAAATCCTATTCGAACCTCCTGACCTCATCAATAAAATTATTTCTTAATTAGTCTCTCACTAGTCTCATACAAAATATTGCATTCTTGTTGATTATCACTTATCACATCAGTCAATGTTATTATTTAATATTAAAATTTCTCGCAGAAAGAAATCATAGCACTGAAAAAATGTTTGAATTTTCAATACCAATTATGTCCATGACTCACGACTTTTGGGAAGTAATCGCTTCCGCAACATGTCTTGGAAGTAACCAGTTCCACAACAAGCCTGTTTGAAAGAGAGCATTTCCCTCAAAAATTAAAATCTCAAAAAAAAAAGTTCGAGATAGAAAAATTTTAATGTCATTATTGCATTTATGAACATCCAATTCTGCAAAGTATTTTCTCTCTGATTTTGCTTTTTCAATGTCTGATCAACGCAAAAATTCTTTGTTTTGTATTAGGCGCGATCTGAACACGACACGATGAAAAGAGTTTCAGTTAATTTTCGACTTTACGAACATTATTGTTGTTGCCGCTATGCTAATAACATTCGTTAGATTTCTTATTCAAACTCATTCACAATTACAATAAAGCTCAGTTACTTTACGTTCGTTGAATTGATTTGTTGCTTAAGAACATTTGTGCGGAAATTATGAATTCCGATTTGAGAATTTTTTATTTTAATTTGCTATTTGCTTTCTGGTGAACAAATCGTGGATGCAATTACTGTGGAGTACGAATATGTCATTCGGCAACGTTATTTTGCCTTTCATTTGAAGGCACAAATTATTTCTGAACATGAAACTGTTACAGAAGTCAATGGCATTCAAATTCCTGGAAAAACAAATGAAAATGTGAAAGAGATTAATTTAGATCGAAAAAAATTTGAGCGAATGCCATTTTTTACAAATGTCGAACGCATTGATTTGTTGACAACACTGGAATTGAAACATTGTTGAAAGAGGATTTAGAAATTTTCCCGAAGTTGATACCGCTCATTGCGTACTTCAACAAATTAGAGTCGCTCCAGAGCAATTTATTTGAAGGGAATACGGAATTGATTAGTTTTAGCTACAATAAATTAAAATCAATTGGAAGCGATTTTTTAAAACCTTTAACAAACCTTTTTAACCCCTTTTGGCAATACTTGCATTAATAAAACAGCAAAAACAGAAAATGAAATTGAAGAACTGCGAAAATCTTTGGGGCCAAATTGAAAGTCTTAAAGAAAGAAGAGCTTCTTTTAAATTTTGATTTGCTCATAATTTTGTCGCAATTTCTTTTCAACATTATCAACTTCCTCAGCATCGTTATCAATCCATAATCCTGGATGCTCGTCAAAAAAAGGCACAAAAAAAATTATGTATCTTATTTAATCTCTATCACCAAAACCAATGAGAACATTATCAAGGAACGGAATGGCATTTTGAGCATTTTGTCTATGGAGCCTATTTACTTGAAATAAGCCGCAATATGTGATGATAAGCTATTTTTGAAGCAACTAATGCGAATTTAGTTTTTGTTAATTTGAATGAAATAATAAAAAAATAATAATTAAATAGGTAGCGAAATTCATATTTGTCTCTAGACAATTAAAACGTCATTTTATTTGATGAGGTCAAGTTCGGTAATTTCATAATTTATTGATCAATGATAATTTGCTTGATATAAACATATCAATAATAATTCTACTTAATATTGGGAAATTTTGAATGGGTTAATTTTCTTGCTTGTGTCTCAGGTTAAATGGCTTCAAGGAATAAATTTTTTATCGTCGAAGTTTGATCATGGGAATTTAGATCCAGGAGAAAACTACGGCAAATTATGGCTTGGGTAAGAAACTTTATGCTGCATTATATATTATTTACCAGTAATGATGTGATGAGATAACCGAGTATAATTTGACTGCATCTTATTAATAAAAACACTCTTTCTAACACTTTCTTTTTTGGCGCCAGCAAAGGAAATTAAAGAACTACTAATTTGTGCAATTTTCTTTGGCCCCAAAACGAAAGTGGAAGGGAACTGCTAATTTGCGCAATAATGATAACTGGGCAACGAAACATTAAAGCTGACGAGATGTGAAATTTTAACAAAATTGGTTTTGCATGCGTACGATTGATAAGAATGAATTGGAAATCTGGGTTTTGTACCCGAGACGGAATTAACTGGAACTGACGAGATTTTTTTTTCCATTTGCTCACCCAAATTCAGTGATTTTGTGATATTTGTTGCCGCTGATTAAAGTTTGCGGTGCAAGATAAGACATACTCATAACTTTCATACTTTATCAGTTTTTTTTTATTTTGTTTCTTAAATTAAGTAATAGGCAAAAAGGCGTTCATTGGACATTAATGAATAAACAATTTAAGATCCATTTGGTGCATATGAATCACAGAAATTGTGGAGAATCTCTTGGGGTCAGAATGGATTTTATTATATCCTTTAGGACAAGACGCAGCATAAAGTTTAAAAGTATGTGAAATCGATAATTCTTAAGATCGTTGGATTATTGGCAGATCTTTTGGGTAAATGGCAAGACATTCAATATCACTTGGGTGGTTGCAAAATCGGACGCGCTTCCTCAGTTAAGGGCAATTTTTGGGAATTTCCATTTTCTGCCAATAAATATATTTGATGAATCATTCCTTGCATTGTGTTACCGATACGCGAGTGAAAAATGTATTCGATAATATTTCTTGCAATATTAAATGTAATAATATACGAAATTATTTTAAAAAATAAAATCCATGCCAAACAGTTTTGCATTATGAAGGAACTGCATTTTTATCTGATCACATTTTTTATAGTCGGTTGCCAAATAAATGACTAATAATTAAGTTCAACGTCAATTGACATTTCTAGGCTGTATTTTAATAAGTTATTTCTTTTATCGCATATTTCTTAGCTAGATGCATATTTGCACTATCTGGATTCTAATTTTGAATTATAATTTCTGTTGAAATCACGCGATGGAGGTTGTTATTTAATTATGTCGCGAAAACTCATGAGAAAATTTAAAGATATTTAAAGATCCTTCCTTTTTAAGGCTGGAACAAAAATAATATTGGATTATTGCTAGTTACAACCACTCAGGTAGGTTCAAATGTATACGTTAAATTTCCAAATTTTCTTTCAGGTAATGATAATTCAATAATTAATACATATTTTTAGAAACTATTTTTTATCCAAGACAAGACGCAAAAAGTATCTCTAACAATTTCTTTATGCTCTTTTCAAATTTAATAAGGAAACATATAGGAATTACTTATTCCTTAACTGGGTTAGAGGTGTAAATAACTGATTCTTAGCCAATTAGAATGCATTAGCGTTTAAAATTAGCAAAATTTCAAATACGATTTTTCGTTCAAATTTGAGGTCCTTTCAATCAGATGACATTTTTCATACAAGTGTGATATTATTATTCATTTGTCTAAGTCTAAGTTGTCAACAATCACTTGAAAAAAAAAAAAATCGATCGAACAGTTCCTTTGTTGAAAATTCTATTTATTTTTGAACAAAAAGGAAATGTTATGAGAGGCTGAATCCAAAATACAAAAAAATCTAATTTGGGAACAAGGAAAACAAAAAAAAAAAACTTTTTTGAGGAAACAAAAATTAAACTGATAAGCAGCCGCAATAAAAAAATGTAAGCTTTTTTTTTCAAATAAGTTTTACGCCATAAACAAGATTATTCTATTTTCGTATAACAAACATCACTCAATTTGGATTTGCAAGTTGTTATTTTGGTCGCAAAAAACCTGTATAGTGGAACCAGATTTCGAATTTCTTATCAATCAGGCGCATGTCAAACCTCTGCCATTTGAACTAATGTGCCACAATAAATATATAAAATAAAGAATTGCCGAATCTAAAATTGGAAATTATCAATCTTTTATCAACTTGAGCTCTCAATATCTGTCAACTCGAAATAGAAATCCTTGTTATCTGCAGTCTGCACAGTAAATAAAATTCGTATGACATTTTTTGGTAATAATTTTTGGTAAAATTTTTGGAAATCTCAAGAATGGGTATTCAATAATTTTAAAGAATATTTATCCAGTAGTATGAAGTGATTATTTGACAAAAATAGCAAATATTTATATCGCACCATAACTGTATGTTTGACTTAAATTACATGATTCGGGAACAGCTCAAAACGGAGTTCAAATTGTATGTTCATTAATGTCGGAGTCCAAATTGGTTGTTCATTAATGTGGACAATGGACGATCAATTACCAATTATTGATTATTCTAAAGAAATAAAAAAATTAGCAGTACATAAGCACAATTTTGGCAGTTTTAATTTGCGTATTCATGAAGTCATTTTATGTTCCTTTACATTTGTGTTTGAACTTTTTACGTTTTACATTTTTTCGAAACGTTGCCAGTTTGAAAGCAATCATTAGGCTGGGAGCATAACTGAAAACTCCACCAAAAAAAAGAAATCTATTACATAACAGTACACATTAACACGTAATTTGTGTTGCGAAATTAAACTTAGAAACTAAAGTCATTGCAATAGGTGCAATATGTCAGAGAACTTTTAACTCGTTTTCAATGTCTGCATCAAGTGAATCCGAACCTCATTAATTATATCTTAGTTCCTTTCCTGGGTTATGTAAACTGAGTGTTGGTTGACTCCATATTGATGAAGAAGTTGACACTGCCAGATTTCGTAATGAGATTTCATCTTCTTCTTCTTTCTGTTATGAAAAAATTAGTATCAAATAGTCTCAGGTTTTCTCTCGAAATAGTAGCAAATAATAACAGAGCGAAATAAAAGTAATAAATATATTCCAAAGTGACTATTTGGGACTAAATAGTAGCAAAATGGGACTTCGCTCTACATATTAGTGAATAATGCCGATAAATTTAATGTGTTACAACTACATATATTATCTAAACAAACTCAAAAAAAAATTGTATTGAAGCGGAAAAGTCGAAACGTAATTCTAAATAAATGTTTCTAAATAAATGTTTTCCTTTGCTGTCATGAATTTTATTTTGATGCAAGTTTCGAGGACTTTGTTGTTAATGAGTGGCTTTAGTCGTTATAATTAATAATTATGCAAGTTCATCATTCACAATCCAGCACACAGAGCTCGATTGACTCTCATCCTGAAAGCATCCTTATAATTTATGTTCCCTTTGATGTTCTTCTCTCATGGAAAATGTCAAAAGGATTTTAAAGGGAAAAATCAGCAATTTTTTAGTCATTTATAAAATGTTAAAAATATCTTTCATTTGGGAATGAAAGGGATGGAGAAATGTTGGAAAACAAATGTTTTATACAAATGAGATCATCAAAGTCGTTTTACTTAAAAGAAAAAAAAAGTCTTTTGCTATTTATTCCTTTACATAATTTTCCATTATTCATTCAAAGAAATAAATCAGAAACATGCTTCGAAATAACGAAAGAACTAAAGTATAATTTCTGATTTGGTACTTGATATATAAAGCTTTGATATTATTTTGAATGAACGGAAATTTCTTTGTTCCATCAGTGATGATCTTAAATGTGAAACTTTTGCTTATAAATATTACAAAAGAATGTGAAAAGTATTCGCTGAGAATTTTCCCAAGTGAGAAAATATTTCCTTCATTCTATAATTAAAATTCATTAATTGCTTTTAGTTTTCCGCTTGAGCATAACGCTTATGGAACCTAATTTTACCTGAAAACCTAAAGGTTCACTCAATTGGGAATTTATGCTCAGGAACTTAATTAATGTTCATGAAAAACTTCGAAGATGTAAATGAAACTTATCGATTTGGGATCAAACCACACCAATACATTCAATCAATCGAATATAATCAAGTTGATAACAATTTTCATAGCTTTTTATTACTGTCATGATCTCAGAATTTCATAAACTGTCTCGAAATTTATTGCAAAGGTTTTTATGTATAAGGAAATATTTAGAATTCTTAAGAAGCAAAATTGGCAACGCTGGAGATTTTTGAGACGTCGGAAGATCTATGAATGAATTTTCCTTTTAAAATTATTGATTTTTCCATCATGAATGAAATGTGAAGGAAATTTCGTATTTTATTCATTTCGAAATATTTATGAAGGTCAAAACATGCAGATGCGGTGGATCCAGCTCAATTTCATTATTGCACAATCTAAATTTAAATTAATTTGAATAATGAATTAATGCAATTTTCAAAAGCTTCATTGCATGTTATTGGCTAAATAGTTATTTCCATCAACTCTAATCAACTAATCATCCATCAAATGATTTAATGAAGCCAAAATTCGTCCATTATTTTGTAAATCCTTCGCTGACTAATTTTGATTAATATTTTGCTAATGCATTTCACAGCTACCCTCGCATGATTTTCCGCTTTCTAAAAGACTTTAAATCTTTAATTTATTTTTTCCTTTATACATCTTCTAATCGTTAGAAGTTTATCCATTCTGACTTTTAATTGTGCCAAATTAAAGCTATCTCGAACATCTGAGACGGTAACTTGAGATGAATTTTCATAGTGGGTGGGAGGGAGACTTTTAAAGTAGAAATTTTTTCATCTCATTATTTTTCTGCACGAGTGAATTTCATGTGTCTTACATTTGCCCTTAAATCGTGAACATTTTAAAGCCGCGCAGCAACGAACAATCGTCGACTGCTGTCATTGCATTAATTTGTTTCCATAAAAAAGTAGATTTTTTTTGTTGCTTTTTGTTGTTGCCGAGCAGCCTTTTGTTGGTAACGACGCGAACAGCAATAAACTTTATTGGCCAATTTTTGTAACTACTAACATTAACTACACCATCATAAAAGTCAGTCCAGTGTTATTCAGAAACAAATTTTATTTTGTTTTTGCGCTTCACGTCTTTTGATCTATAGAAGTAGAAATTTCATGTTTGCTAAAATTCATTTATGGCAGGTCCATAATCATTCGAGCATATAAAATATTATGAAGAGCAATAAAGAAGTTCACAATTTTATTCACATCCTTCGAATGAAACTACGAAATAAAAAGAATCGATGAATGGAATGAAAAATTCTTTGTAACATAATCACGATATCACGATCATTTTAATAATCTCTCAAAATTCAATTTTCCTTTTTCGAATATTTGAATTGAAAATTTCACATTCAACAGAAATTGCTTGTTCATCTCACTCTTTTTGAAGCTTCTCGAGTGAATCTAAAATGAAGATTGAAAATTGCAGACAACAAAAAAAAATCTTTTATTCAGAAACCACATCACGAGCGCAATATTTATTATCAATATACAGCCACTGAAGAGTACTCAGACTCCAAGACATGCAAACACATTTTAAAGCGTTTCGATATTTGGGAAAATTCAAATTACGATTTTAAAGTGAAAACGAAAGAAATTTTCATCACCGCTTGCGACCCGACCCCTTCAACAAATCTTTCAGATTAATCTGAAAGTCATTAAATTATTTAAATCTCTTAATGCGAAGATTCAACAAAATTATGAGGGGTTGGCATTTATCCAACCATGGGTCCGTGGCTTTATCCAATTACAGTAAAAACAAGCGAGCAAAAGTTTTTTTTTTTCTTAAAAGAGTTTCGGTTTGTGCAATATTTTCAAGTCTTATCGAAATCTTTTTTTTTTAGCTTTTCCAATATTTTCCTTTTTTCTTCATCCTTTGAAAAGTTACTTGGCATTGATCCAAATGTTCCATTTTTTACATCCAAAATTTATGTATTTTTTGTTGTCTGTTTTTAGAGTTCACTCCTGTGCACTTTGCAATTTTTTTTTCTCACCATCACCAAAAGATTCATGTTCACAGTTCGTTGTGTAATCAATTTCTGCAGATTCTCTTGCACCACAAAAATCCCTAACTTGTTTTATAAAGTTTCCATCATGATTGTAAAAAAATCGCATGCATCTCGATTTGCGATTTGCAGCATGAAAATGCACATACAATATGAGTTGTCAATAAAATTCTTGTCATGCTGTCTAAAGTCATAAAGCTGAAATGTGATGCTTCACCATAGAAATTCATCAAGACATTCCATCAACAACATGATGCTTCAGATTCTGATATTGCTTTAATCCACGCCATCATCTGTATATCTACTTGAAATGAGACATAAATTATAATCAGTGGCGTTTAAGAGCTTGCGAAGCTTTAAATTAATGACAACTTTTCTCGTGGAGGCTTCACACAAAAATGGAAGAGGATTAATGAATATTAATTTGCGTACCTAAATCTGTTTTGTTTTCATTTTCTGTCTCTTGCTGCCGCACTGGATTAATGTTTGCTGACTAATCTTATTATACAATTGCTTTGTAAATTCACTTTTTAATGACTTCAAATGACCTTCACGTCTGGGAATCTTTTTTGGAATTTTCAAGCAACAAGTTTTTATTTGCAGATCCATGATTTTAATTATACAATAACAACAGAAAAAAAAAACGTTTCGGACGATAACAATTATCTCGTTAGATTGTGATTTAATTGAATTAATTTATCTTTTTAATGGATACATTTTTGTATTTCACACTATCGATAGTGAAAATTAAGCCCTGAAGGTAAATGAAAATAAATTTTGAACATAATTAGGCATTTATGGAATAAATTTCTTTTGAAAATATTTAATAATTGTAAAATTAATAATTTAATTAAACTACTAATTATTGAATTTGATATTATAATTTTAAGGAAATAGTTTGTAACGTTTATTTAGGCTCAGTATTGATATTTATTTAACTTTCATTCTAAAGAACTCAATCAACATTTTGCAATATTTGCATAACAAATAAATTCAAATTTATGTTTGAATTAAAGAGAATGCCATCATTTATTTTGGCAAAATTGATACGTCACCAACTTTCCATTCCCTTCTCAATATATTTTAAGGAAATTTTATGAAAAAAAATAATTTGTACAATTTTAACTTAATTTAAAATATCCTCACACTTCTTAATTTCCTGTAAAAATTCATTTGAATGAAAAATGTTTCTGGGGAAAAATGGTAAAGAGAAAATTTATTCGAGGGATTGCACGAGGGGGAAGCAACATACATATCAAATGAATAAAATCTTTCATAAATCACGTTTTTCTTTGCTCCAAATTTTTTTGCGAATATTTTTCTTTTGGGGGGAAAATTGTAAATGGCAAACAGTGAACATGCTTCATGTTTATACTTCCCCTCAGGAGCATTCAAGAATTGCGTGCAAAATTAAATCCCACGTTGTTGGTGTCGAGAATTACAATCAAAGGCGCAAGCATTAATTGTTTAACCATCGGCAATTTCGCAACAAACTTTCTCATGAATTTCCATCTTGAGAACTTGAGAAGCTTCTCAACTATTTTAATTACAGACATCAAACTTGTTTCAGTGGTTTAACTTTACTCGCTTCAAGTGTTTTCTAAACATTGACCATTTATAATTACGAAGATGTTTCTTACAATTTTAGAGAAAATTGGCAAAATGGAAATTTATTTCTTAAGGTTTAACGGAAGAAAATTTAAAGGGTTGAATAATGAGAGAATTGATAGGATGTTTATGTGGTTATATAGCACACAAATAAAACCTTAAATTGTTCATTGTTTATTAAAGAAAATCCAAAATATTGCGCAACATATTTAATTTATGTCTTTTGTGATAGAAAATTAATTTAATTTTCATAAATTTTTCGCTTTTTCTTCATCTTTGTTGAAAGCAAGAAAGCGCTAAAAAACGTTTCTGAAACGTATCTTGAAGAAATTTCAGCGCAAGCAAAATCGGCACTCAACGAGGGCACAGATGATGATAAAAATTGTAACTAAATCATCCGCCTTTTTTAATTTGGGAAATTTGGAAGGATATGAAATAAGGATGTTTATAGGCAAGAAAGAGAACTGTTGAAAATCCCCTCTCGACATAGCACGGCATGAGAGCATGAGAAGGAGGCAATAACTTTTTATGAGAATTTTTTTTTTTTCGAGGGTGAGAAATGAATTTCACTTGTAACACACTCAAACCAAAATGCCTCATGATGGTTACTACCGTTCACGTTTCCCAATATCATTACATTGATAAGGACAATCGAGAAACCTTTAAGTGCTCTATTGAAACTATTTATGAAAAAAGTGCTGAATGCGAATCCTTGAAAATGGTTAAACAACATTTGTAAGCAAAACATTTATTGGAATTCTAGAAAGAAATTTTCTTTTTTTATAATAAACTTAGTGAAAGCGTTTGAGTTGTTAATTCAGGTAACAAGTGAATATGTCTTCGAGCATTTTCGAGGAGTAATTCAGAAATGTATTTTATTTATCTTCGAATTCCATTTGAAATATAAATAAAACAAACATGCAAAGCGAAGTTTATTGAAACTTTATTTGAGTTTGTTTTCCTGTTGTTTTTCGTGTTGATAAAATCGCTTTTCTTCCTTTTCGTGAAAATTGTGTCTCAAGTAAAACTTTTTGTTCTGATTGCATTTCCGTTTAAGACGCTTATGAACTTTGGTTGATAACACAAACAACGTTTCGCGGTTTTTGGTTGAATGAAAATTTTCTGACAACTTTCTCGCAGCGACGGAATTGTGTCGTGGTGGTGGGTGGAAAATTTTCATTTATTTTTGGGGTGTTTATAATGCCGGCTTTTTGACACTTCTCCATAAACGAAGGAAATTTTAGGAAATTAAATTTTCACTTTAAGGACTTTTTTTTTTAAAGTTTTCACGATTGCTTCAATTTTCCTCTCGATCTAAAGGACGAAATATTTGTCGAGTCGTTTAACAGGAACAACATCTGAGATTTATTGCACAACATCAACATTGATAATGAAACCAAGCTGTATGTTAAATTGACTTTGCATAACAAAATTTGAGTTTTCTCATTTGCATGAAAGTAACTTTTTGTTTGAGGCATCAAAATAGGTCTTTGTTTGGTAAGACACAGGAGAGGACGAGGAAAATAAATTTTGTGGTTTTGACACTTGAGGTATAGAGAAGGAGGTAGAGAGAGAATGGACGTGATAAAATGGCCAGATTTTATGTAAATTTTCTCAGATCAGAAAGTCCATTTTGACCCCTTTGCGTTACAAAATATTCTCCTCATCTCCCTTTCGTGTGGTTCCTGTAGAATTGAAACATTTGTTTGTTTTATTGTAGTCAACATACATACATAATACATTGAAATGTTAAACGATCCAGCAAACATTCCTTTATATGTCCATAGTTGTTAACAATTTTTTCATGGTCACTTTGCATCCTGAATGAAACAATAATGCTCGTGAGTCAGGTTCATTGTTGTAAAGGATGAAAGTTCTAAAATTTATTTCACCATTGCTCGCAACGCAGACGATCCCAGGAGGGGTCAAAATCCATTTGGCAAACGAATAATAGAGAGAAGAGTAGAAAAAATCGATAAAATTTATTATCAAGGGAACAATTATGAGTCACCAAATGGAGCCATTGAGGCATTGTTGGATTTTGTGAATGATTTAACGTTTGAACTTAAAAACTACAAACATGAATTTCATGTCAAAGTACATTAAAAGTTTAATGAATTTTTTTTTTTTTTTTTTCGCAGTAATTTCAAACCACAAATTTGTACTAAACTCGTGCCACTGTCGACTGGCGTCATTAACACGCAATGTAACGTGCAATAAATAGGTGGGAAACATAGCTCTGCTATAGAATAAGGAAACAAATTGTATTTTCAACTTGAAAAGCAATTAATTTTCTCCGACAAAACTCATTAATTTCAAATTGGAAGTAATTTGCGCAGAAGTTCGAGAGCTCTTTAAGTGCAGTTTTTATTTTTCCTCGTTGACTCGAAATTCCATTGATTGTTTTTTTTTCTCATCATTTCTCAGAATCCTGAAACAAGCATTAAAGTAAAGGAAAACTCAAGCTTTTCCCATAAGATTGAGTATTTTTCCTGGACGGATCATTGTGCAAGTGATTTTTATGAGTTTGCGTGCTCAAAACTAATTACACAACATGAACCATGAACATGTGGAAAAAGTATTTATTTTTATTTTGCTGGAAATATTTTTAGAAACAGAAAACAAGTTTTATGGCGCAAAAAAAGGGGAGAAAAAATGTTTGCTAGAGATCTGAGTCAGCAACATTTGTTTCATGAACAATAACGAGCTTCTCTAATCAGATATTTCAATTTGTGCCTTGGTTTTGCGTTCTGTTTGATGTCATGCGAGGGTAGCTGTGAAATGCATTAGCAAAATATTAATCAAAATTAGTCAGCGAAGTCTTTACAAAATAATGGACGAATTTTGGCTTCATTAAATCATTTGATGGATGATTAGTTGATTAGAGTTGATGGAAATAACTATTTAGCCAATAACATGCAATGAAGCTTTTGAAAATTGCATTAATTCATTATTCAAATTAATTTAAATTTAGATTGTGCAATAATGAAATTGAGCTGGATCCACCGCATCTGCATGTTTTGACCTTCATAAATATTTCGAAATGAATAAAATACGAAATTTCCTTCACATTTCATTCATGATGGAAAAATCAATAATTTTAAAAGGAAAATTCATTCATAGATCTTCCGACGTCTCAAAAATCTCCAGCGTTGCCAATTTTGCTTCTTAAGAATTCTAAATATTTCCTTATACATAAAAACCTTTGCAATAAATTTCGAGACAGTTTATGAAATTCTGAGATCATGACAGTAATAAAAAGCTATGAAAATTGTTATCAACTTGATTATATTCGATTGATTGAATGTATTGGTGTGGTTTGATCCCAAATCGATAAGTTTCATTTACATCTTCGAAGTTTTTCATGAACATTAATTAAGTTCCTGAGCATAAATTCCCAATTGAGTGAACCTTTAGGTTTTCAGGTAAAATTAGGTTCCATAAGCGTTATGCTCAAGCGGAAAACTAAAAGTAATTAATGAATTTTAATTATAGAATGAAGGAAATATTTTCTCACTTGGGAAAATTCTCAGCGAATATTTTTCACATTCTTTTGTAATATTTATAAGCAAAAGTTTCACATTTAAGATCATCACTGATGGAACAAAGAAATTTCCGTTCATTCAAAATAATATCAAAGCTTTATCTATCAAGTACCAAATCAGAAATTATACTTTAGTTCTTTCGTTATTTCGAAGCATGTTTCTGATTTATTTCTTTGAATGAATAATGGAAAATTATGTAAAGGAATAAATAGCAAAAGACTTCTTTTTTTTTCTTTTAAGTAAAACGACTTTGATGATCTCATTTGTATAAAACATTTGTTTTCCAACATTTCTCCATCCCTTTCATTCCCAAATGAAAGATATTTTTAACATTTTATAAATGACTAAAAAATTGCTGATTTTTCCCTTTAAAATCCTTTTGACATTTTCCATGAGAGAAGAACATCAAAGGGAACATAAATTATAAGGATGCTTTCAGGATGAGAGTCAATCGAGCTCTGTGTGCTGGATTGTGAATGATGAACTTGCATAATTATTTACTATAACGACTAAAGCCACTCATTAACAACAAAGTCCTCGAAACTTGCATCAAAATAAAATTCATGACAGCAAAGGAAAACATTTATTTGAAAACATTTATTTGGAATTGCATTTCGACTTTTTTCGATTTTCAGCTTCAATAAATTTTTCCGAGTTTATTTAATAGCTTGAAGCATTAAAAATAACAAGAAAAAGAAAAGAAAAACACAAACATTCAAAAGTTTTCTTTATTTTCAATTTATCGATTATTTTTCCGTCTCCGAAGGATTTCAGGCGATGAACGAGTTCAGACATTTGATGATTATGTTTGACAGTAAACATGCTTCAGTGTTTACGGATCAAGTGGTTGAAGGAAATGTTTGATCCTTATGATAAGGAGTTACATGTCTTGGGGGTAAACTTTGTCGAAATTAAATGCCATCAGCGAAACGGCTTTTGCAAACTAAAAATTGAAAATGTTTTTCACTGTTAACACTTTTGTGAATAAAATGTTATCGACCATATAATAGCTAGGTAGGTCATGTTACATAATAATTTCCAAATGGCTTCGTATAAAATCGATGCATGTAAATCAGTATACTGATTTTGATTCAATATCGGTTACAAATTATAATTGATTTTAAATATTTTAATGCCTCGAAATATTTGAATTTATGTCGTTTATGATTTACTAGCTAAAATACCCGGACATGGAGGCATTGTATCTGTCTTACAAGTAGTAGTGTGCACAATTATTCCTTGATATAGTGTTGCTTTTGTAACGAATGGATTTAATTGAATTTACCTTCCAGTTTTGCATTGATCATACGCAGTAATGGAATTATTATTCAATTATTTATGTAATTGTTTGCTAGCAACTGAAATTTTACGGCTGATTTGCAATTATTACTCGTTGCGCAATTTACATATCAGTTGACAAATGCGTACATTCACACACAGCTTTACAATTATGGGAAATATTAATGCACTGATAATAGAGAAATTGTGTATTGTGCAACTAGGTATCAATTGACGCATAATTTAATTTCAATTTGACATTTCAATTTTCCAGTTATTGATTCGCAGCTTCACATTTCATTGCTGAGCCATTTGTGCCTTTTGTTTCAGATGATTAAAGCCCCCAAAATTTCCATGCTATAAAATAATTGTGCAGAGAAGTACTTTAGAATTCCAAAAGTACTTAGATAGTCAAAAAAAAATAACGAATATATATTTAAATATTTCGCATTAATATTAATCAACATTACAACACTGAATTATGGAAAATGTCGCATTGTCTACAATTATTTATGTGAATTTAAAATGAAAATTTATTTAAGTGCTTCGCTGAGTTGCTTTAAATATATTCGAAGAAATTTCTATATTTAGAGTTTTTATGCAATTTCGATGATCTGTTTTTAGCTTTTCCGATATTTTCCGTTTTTTTTTTTCGTTCATCCTTCGAAATTCGCTTGGCATTGATCCAAGTGTTCCATTTTTTACATCCAAAATTTATGGATTTTTTGTTGTCTGTTTTTAGAGTTCACTCCTGTGCACTTTTACAATATTTTTTCTCACCATCGTGCATCGTGGATTGGAAGCTTAAACATCAGCAAAAGATTCATGTTCACAGTTCGTTGTGTAATCAATTTCTGCAGAAACTCTTGCACCATAACAATCCATTACTTGTTACATAAAGTTTCCGTCATGTTGGTTAAAGAATCACATTCGTCTCGGTTTGCATCATGAAAATGCAACTCGAAACTGTGGTGTCGATTAAATTCTTGTCAAACCATCTAAAGTCATAAAACTGAAATTTAATGTTTCACCATGGAAATTCACCAAGACATTCCATCAACAACACGATGCTTCTATAAATTCTGCTGTTAACAGTGCACATGAATGAAAATTGCTGTTTATTTTCCTGGAATAAATTTTCTCTCACAGCTTGGGTTTCGCAGGATGGTCTTCTTTTAACCGAGATGGTTAATGCCATTATCAATGCGACGAGGGCTGAATTTCATTTTCAATCCATTGGTCGAGTGAAACCTTTTTCGGTAAATTTTTGAATTTCAAGTTTCACTAAATTCATTCAACCGAATAATTTTCATAAATATTCTGCAAATTTTCCAGCTTTATGCCGATTTCGACCTTTTTCCGCTTTTTTTTAATCCAATTTAATGCTTTACATCCTTTTTATGTTGCACACTTACCTTCCATATTATTCAATTGACCATTAAATTTTTGCTTCATAAGTAAATGATCCTCTGAGGATAATTCAGTATCAGTCTCGATGGCCCAAATGAAGAGAAATAGATTTAGCATTACCTGGCACAGAACTGTCTTTAGACATTAACTTAATACATGGAACATTAATGAACAATTTACTGAGGTTTTCCAGAGGTAATTAAATAATTTTTCATTTTGATTTCAGTGCTAACAAAATTTTCGCCTCACAACTAAATCAACCATTAATCTGTGTCTGATTAAAATGTTTTTCTATTTCAATCATAAATCAAATGAAACTTTCCTGCAAAATTTTTCAACAACTTTTTCCATTTATTTGCGTTTTCTGCGAAAGCACTTTAATCGTTGTTTCCACGTCATTATTCTTCCATTTTTCTCAAATTTCCTTTTTCTCACTCGACGCTTGTTTGTGAAATATAAAAAATAATTTTTCTGAATGTTTCCAAGGGGTGGAAAATTTTAAAGGGTGAGATAAAATGTGCATTAGTTTAATGGTTAAAAAAAAAAATCATTCAAAATGTTCATTTCTTGAGTAAATATCCTGTCGGCAAATTTTCATCTAGCACCTTTAACATTAATTCATGAATGCTGAATGCTCATCTGGTATCATCATGTGAATCCTTCTAATGGAATCGCATTGCAATGGATCACACATATTGAGCATTTAATTTTTATGATTCTTTTTTTTAACAACGGTTTCATACGAACAATATTTTATCATCATCATGTGAGAATGTTTCTGACTAAGGGTGAAGTGAAATGAGAATGTCTAACACTCGACTATGAAAGGAATAAAAAATGCACGTCGGTCATTAAAATGTTCACTTCACTGCAATAATCTACAACCAAAAACATTTTTCTTTTTAATGGTTTTCACAGTTCCTTAAACATTCTTTTAACGCTGCTTTTGATGTATTTAAAATATAATTTCCCTTGAATCACTTGAAATATTTCTGAAGCATATGACGACTTGAAAATCATTTCAAACAATTTTTCAACTGAAACGACAACGAGCGATTCCATTGAAATTTTGATTAATCGCATTAAAATATTTTCTTAGCTGCCATGGAAGGAAATTTGTAGAAAACATTCGCGTGAAAATTAATTTTTCACACGCCATTTACATCACATAAGAGTTTCGCAAACATTTCCACATGTGCTCTAGAACGACTCAAATAATTCCTCAAAAATATCTCAAATTTATTGTCATTCACAATGACATGTTTTAAGGAGGAAAGAGCTTTAATGCTTTTTAGAAATTGTACTTAAATTAAATTTACGTCACATTGGGAACATTCAAATGTTTGGAAACATGTTTCTTGTGTATGACTACAAAAGCTGTAAATATAACAAATAAAAGCTCGCGTTTCTGATATTTAAATATTTCCCAAAGGCAGAAGGGAAAATTGAAAGCATACGAGCAGGTTCAAGATGACAGTTTTATTTATTTTACGTGAATATATGAACTAAGACATTCGAGGCGTTGTCATGAATAACTAAGTCTTAGTTCTATGTCGCAAATCAATTCAAAAATAATATTTTCGTGAGGTTTTTCGTTTGGTGCCTCCGTGAACATCTGGAAACGTATTTTCAGTACAATCTGTACAGTCATGTCATGAATAAAATCAATTGTTTACAGTTATGAAAACAACACTTTTTCGTGCATTGATTTATTAAATTTCAACTGGGAAATTTGTCTTAATTAAAACAACATCAGACTATGAAAAGCTAAAATAAAAAGTGACATATTGTTGGTACGACAATCATCAGCTTCACATTTTCACATTTGTGGACATCATGAAAATGTGATCAAATATTGTTGTTTAACAATTTTTTTGCGATGAGCGACCGCTGGAACCGCAGAAAAGCAAATTTGCTCAACGAAACTGAAGCATATCGGCGAACAGTGAATGAAAATTTAAGTTCATTGTTGTGCAACCAAAATCTGCGCTATGATGTGAATGAAGCGTAACGATAAATTACTTTTATCGATTTTTCAATCTGCTACACTTTGATGCGGCAAAAAATCTTCACAGAGAAATTTTGCTTCAAAAATAAATTGTTTAAAGCTTCAAAAGATAATCAGAAAACATAAAATATTTCTTTAAATTTAAACATAACAAATTGCACATGAATGAAATCCTGTAAATTGTTTGCATTCTTCGCATGCTTACATGAGGCCATCCATCCCCTCGTCAGCTTGTGCAATATTATAATTGAGCTCATTTGATTTTCCACATTGATAAATGCGAATGTACAACGAACATATATTTTTTGGTGTGCAGCCAGAAATCGATTAACATCAATTTCGACTTTGGAATTTGTAAAATACATTTTAATGCGCTCAATCGGTGGCGGAAAATGTTCCACTGTTGCGAGGGTGCAAAAAGGGTTATGCAAACAATTAAATGAATTATATCGCTCGGTACCAGCAACCGACATCATAATAATTTATCACAATTCAGATAACACAGAAAACCAGACGTTGAATTATATTTCGCAATAAATAGCAGCAGATGGGTAAAAATTGAAATTCCTGGATTATTCCTGCAATAATCCAGTGAACAAACCCCCCTCCCCCCCAAAAAAAGAAAAGATTTTTCCATTTTCAACATCAAAGAGAAACAGCAACAATATTGCACAACTCATCGTTTCATTAACAATTGCATGAATTTTCCTATTTACAAACGAACATCAGAGTCAAAAGAAAAAAAAAATAGAAGGAATGGAAGCAATCATTAATGTTGATGATTCAAAAACCTTGCACTGGAATATTGTTTGTCAATGAAGACTTTGGCCAATGGAATAATTCTCAAAATATTTCTCTTTGATTCTCTCATTTACTCTCGAAGTTGATGTAAACTTTACACAAGTAAGAGCACGTGAATGTTTCGATTGAGAAGCATTTTTATTGTGACGGCCAAAAGAATCGGACGGAAAATTTCTTGATTCACGCATAAAATATTTTTTTTTTTTATTACAAAAGTAACTTACAGAAAGTCTGGGAATATTTTTACATGCTGCGACCTGAACTAGGATTTTTTTATCAGTGAAGTGAGAAAATTGTTGAAAATTTACAAAGAAAAATGGAATAAAAATTAATTTTATGTGAAAAAGGTTGCGCAATCAAAGGTTTGGAAAATTCCAAGAAGTGAAATGATAAAAAAAAGTGTCATAAAAATAAAGAAAAGCGAGAAAATGGAATAATTCAGTCTGGTGGAAGATGTTAATTGGAAATTATTAATTAAGGTAATTTCAAAAGTAATTCACACGTTAATAACAAAAAAAAAAAAAATATTCTCTTTGAAAACTCTTGTGCAAACGATCCGCGAGTGGCAACGAATAATTCCTTCGAGTGGAAATTAATTGAAAGTTCTTGTTATTCCCACATCGACATTGGTGCTTTAAAATTTCAAGCATGGAAATTTAATTAAGAAAATCTTTCAAAATGTGCCTTTTTCCGGGTTTCTTAAAGGACACTTTCGAAAAGTTCATTTTTGCTTGTCAGATTCACTTCACGTGGAAAAACGACAAAGATTTTCTTTCTATCTTTATTCAAGTGCTCTTCGAAAGAACTAAAGACGGAAGAAAGAAGCAATTTGTTGTTGTTATTGTGAGATGGAATATCTCGTAAAATCTTCTTTTTTTTCGTTTGATGCTCTGGCTCTGATGCAAAAAAAACTGATAACGGCAGCAAGAAACAAATAACAAAACGGAGTCGCAAGATATTCAATTACTGGTTCCGTGAGTTCTTCATTTAATTGAGCAAAGAATTGCACAATAAATTTTAATTATAATTGGTGTATAATTTCTTTGACTCGTTCAGAAGAAGTTTAAAATGAGAATTTTAATAATTTCATAACCGGTTTTATTTTAATGTCGTTTGAGTTGCCGATTTCATCTTTCACAATGGAGCAGGTGAATGAAGCCAAATCAATAATTAACTGGTGGCTCCAAAAAAGATATTTTTTAGGGAAAATTTTAATTAAATTTTTAAACAAAAATCATAAATAAACTTGAAATATGTTTCACGATTTTTGTGCGTAGGACGCGCGTCAAATAAAATAAATCAAAAAATAATTTGCCTTTGTTTTGTGCCCCCAAAAGAAGGAAAATAAAGTAATTAAAATGCTATTAGGAGCTCCTTTCCTTGGGTGTTCCAAGAATCCTTTTGGGATCGACGGTAAAATAATTTTTGGTTCTTTAATGGATCGCAATTTGTTGCACATGTTGCGCAATTATTATAAAATTTAATGGCTGTTGTAAAACTTCTGATCTCTCGACCCAACCACAGCACATCTTTCACTTCTAAGTTGATGATGGTAAAAATATTGAAAACTTCAAGTGCATCCTTTAAATTACTTATAACATTTTTATAGTAATCAATTTAATCGAGGGAAACAAACGACTTCAGGTGCGTGCGGGAGGTCGAAATATAAGAAGAAGAAGAAGTTTAAAAACGGTAGACAGGAACCGAATGATAATAACATGGGATGGGTCAGAATGCATGAATTTAGTCATTAAATAGTCTTTCGTACAAAACATTATAATTAAATCCAAGTTTCTTCTCTCTTGGTTATTGTTGTTGCTGTTATTACCCTCATAAACTTCCGAAGGGTCTATTTCAACTTTTTTGTAGGTTCAAATATTTATTTTTGTCCTGTTGATGCATTTCCCATATCGTGAAAGTGAATGCAACTAATTGAGCTACAACGATGGTGGTCGAAATGGTCATTAACTCCCGCAATGATCGTATCATAGACAATGAGAACTATTCATTAATTCATTTCATGTTATTTAAAACTTTTGATGAAGGAAACGCGTTTTTTTCACCTTTTTAGAAGAATCGAACGATAAACGATCTTTCCTAAAATCCATATATAGACATCTAAGATAATGAATTATCCACCAGCCATGAAACATCTTTATTAAAACGTAAACGGCGATTGTGTAATTATCATAAATTATTAATTAACGCAAAGAAGAAAAAACAAAAAGATATTAATATGATGATGACTTTATACATATGCTTATTTTAAATGTGAATATGATGCCCACATGTTGGACATTCTTTTGTATTTTTTGTGGATTGAATGCCATTTGCACTGAATAGAGAGGGAACAAATAAAGCCAGTCATTAAACAGGCCGCCACAAAATGTTTTTCGGGCATTAATTACATCCGAGAACATGTGTTTGTGGTCAATGGACAATTTTCTAAACGAAATAACAAATCGATGTCTCATCATTGGCGGAATTGATATCAACTAACCCGGATGTGGGTCAACAGCAACAGAAGCAGTGACATATTCATTGATATTTTTGTTAAACAAACTTCATGAGAATTTAAATTTTTTTAAAATGCATTTCATTGTTTATTAATTGATGAAACATCTGAAAAAACATCAATAAAACAATTTTATGAACTTCCATTTAATATTCGATGGAAAAACTTTTGAAAATTTGTAAGCAACTGAAATAACTTAAATTTTTATTTATTTAAAAGTTGATTGATTATGTTTGTGTTGATAAAACAAGAAAATATTTATCGATAAAAATCTTTCGAATGAATTTCTCTCTCGAATTGTGTAAAAGTTTTTTTTTTGTTGTGTTTAAGTAAACAAATTTTTGGGATGAAACAAATTTTCATGGTGATTTATTTAGGAACCGGATGGGTAAAAATTGTTGATGTAATATTTATGATAAGCACAATAATCTTACTGATAAAGCACTTTAAAAGGATCAAAAAACAAATCTATGACGAAAGAAAATAAAAAAAGCTTTGAACGTGTTTGGATTTATCATTTTGATTTTAGATTTCAATGGAAATATTTTGCGAAAGAGCCTTTGGCATTTTTGGATTAAGTTTCTTTGAAAACATAAACAGCTTTTTGTGATGTAACTTTGTGATTCCAATAATTACTTTAGTCCAGAGTTCGTGTTGATTTAGACTTAGCAACTTTAATGTTGCGCTGTTAAATGAAATTCTTCTCAAAAAGCCGAAATAACAATAATTTTTTTATGAAATGTGTGATAAATTAAATGAAAATGCAAACAAAGTTGAAGACGAAGACTAAAAGAAACAAACAAATGAAACGAAAATTATTTTTCTTGAAGGAAAAAACAAATAAAGAAAAATATTTTTGTAGTTCATCTGTAACTAAGAAAGTTCATTAAAATAAAATTATGCATCACTTGATAATGAAACCTAATTTGATCCTCAAACAAGCCCAAAATTTATAGTTCTATTAGAAAGGCCCGAAATGCCTTAAAGGTGCGATCAGAACCATTCAAAATATTCGACTGAATAAACAAATACAAAGGAAGGCTCAACCTGAGCTTATCCTCACGTCCTAAAGGTAAAAAAAAAAATCTAAAATGTGCTGCAGGATTTTTTTAAATTTAAATTTCAAATGCTCACAATTCACTTTTACACATTTTAGGTTGATTTGAATGAATTCTCAATAAAAAGGATTTCAATGAACTTATTTTAACGAGCTAAATCCTTCGAAATATCTTCACAAATGCTTCTTTCCTTCTTTATATTTCTCTCCTTTTCTCGTTCACAATTTCGATTAGAAAATAACGAAAAATAAAGAAGAAATAAATAAAAATCCTTTTTTTCCTTCTGATTCCAATTCTTGGATTATTTATTTCTCATCCCATCGGGAGATTTCAAAGTCTCTCTCTCTTTCTATCCCAGGCATATGTTTCACGATTTTGGGCATTAAAAAAAGGACAAATAAAGATATCGATTTAACTCTCAACTGACAGATTAAACCGAGCGGCAAAAATGTTGAACAAAAAAAATTCCAAAATTCTCTGTTTCGCCAATTCAATGATCGAAATATTTTTTTTTTGTGTCCCACATCAACATCAACAACAACAGTAACAGCAACAAAAGTGTCATACTGCAACAAACAAAAACATGATATTTTGCTTCTTCTGTCCATCAAATAGGATGAAAATTTTCGGGTTATTTGTAAATTGTAAACATAATAAAATAATCAAACATAAAATGATGCTGACAACGGAATAGAAAAAGTTTATCAATGAAAATTCATCTCCTGATGTCGACACAAAAACTTAATTACATTTTACAACTTTTATGTTCCTTCACTTTGAGCCTTTTTCATTGTAAAAAACGAGCAAAAAGTCAGTTGATTACGTTTCATGTTATTGAAGCTTCACATGAGCTTTTTGTTGTTGCTTTATGGCTCTACGACTCATGATGCAATTCACTTTTCATAATAAAATGATTCCATTTTATGCTGAATGAATGATAAAAAATTTTAATGCTTTTTTTGTGAACATTTTTATCTCTTTGCAGACCAAAAAAAAAAACAGAAAACAGGAACAAGGACATTATTAAAAGTGTATTAGTGTGTGTGCTGTTATTATCATTATTATTGTTGTTGTTTAGTGGAAGTGATTAAAAAGCAAAAAAAAAAATATAAAACATGTCATTAAGAGCTGTTATCATTCTGATTCTGATGGCAGCATTTGACTGTTGGACAAAAGAAGTCCGATGGGATCAGAGTTTGGATTTGGATGAGAATTTTCGAGTATTTTGGCAAATTCAACAACCAGATATTGTTTTTGAAGTACAAGTGAGGACACTCGGTTATATTGGATTCGGTTTCTCACGCAATGGACTCATTTATGGTGCAGATATGGTGATAGGATGGGTTGACAATAAACACACATTCTTTCAAGTAAGTTCCAACTGAATCATTTCATTTAATGGTGGATAACTGAGGGCGATGACCAAAAAGGTTTTCATTGCCAAATGTCCTCAAAAATTCCTCAAATAAAAAAAATTATCAAAAATTGCCTCAAAACATTCCTCGATCGAACCGAAGAAGTTTTTGTTGTCACATTCCATTGTTTCACTGTCTTTTTTAATGCCTTTTTTTATTTTTACCCGTATCGCAGCCACAGCCGCAGATTCATGATAATAATTGACAATGAGTTCAAAAGGGACTTTGGTGGAAGAAACAATGAAAAAAAAAAAAAATATTTTTAAGAATTCTTTGTCTTGCAAGAAAGAAACCTCAGAAAAAAGAACCAAAACAATGCAACAAAAAAGATTTGAAGGCAAAAAAAAAACTGAAAATTGAAAGAAATCGACAAAATGCGCAAAAAATCAAAAGTGGAAACATAAAAAACAGAAGATAATTACTTGTCAGCATCAATTAAGATTCCTTTCAATTTTGCCTTTTCGTCCCTTCTTTTGATCACATTTGGTTTTTGTTTCAATAGGAAATATCTGCAAATTACGTCAAATAATTGCATTAAATTATAACATCGTTAATTCATCATGTAAGAATTAAGTTATAATTGGTCGTTTTTTCTGTTTTCATTCACTAATTTGTGTGACAAGTTAATTGTTTCTATTTTAGGTCAACAAACCTAAACATATGAAAAGTGATTGAACAATAATTAATTACCAAACTGAGCGTTAAACTCTCATTTTTGGATTTTCATTAAATTTATCGTGTAAATATTTCGTGACATAATTTTCTAACTTTCCAAATTAATTTTCCTTCAAAGCGTTTGTCAAATGTCATTTACAAAGTTACAGTTACATGAACCGATGGACATTTTTTCTGAGATTTATTAACTGAAATTTATCGCCCTCGTAACATAAAACATCGCTTAATGCGCATAAAACGGAAGTTGCACTGAAAATGGTGAAATAACAAAAATTTGAGCATTGAATTGTTAATTTTTATGATTAATGGAATGAATTAATAAATAATTTTTTAAAGTGCTCAAAGACCAGTGACACCAGTAAACTAACGAAAAAAAAAACCAACAATGGGCAGTTACTGACATTACAATTGTTAATGAAAAAAATGCTAATCAGAATTTATTTAATATTCACCTGCCACATAAAATGTTCTTTTCATTCCTCTAACTTTGCTTTTACTGTCTTTTGGTTGCTTCTGTGAACTTTGAATTACAAATTAATGAATTATAATTAATTCGCTTGCTCTTAATTGCTGAATTAAAAAGAGAGAAAAAAAACTCAGCATGAAGTCCATCACACCAAACAAGCATCAGCTACAGCAACAAAACTATCAGCACAAGTAACAAAAACATGTTTTGGCCATTAAATAATGTGAGATGGGTTGAGTGAGCGAGAGAGGGAGAGTGAGAAAGAAAGAAATTTATCGCTTTCGCCGCAGGCCAAAAACTGAAACTCACACACAATTTTGAGGGCAGAAAAATAAAAAGTTGTTTCTTAATTGTGAGAATTCGAGCAGAACTTTACTGATGATTTAGATGAATTTGTTGATGCTTCTGGTTCTGGACACTTTCGTAATAAATTGTTTTCAACTTTTTTTTTGCTGCTTATTGCTGTGTAGTCGGTTTTTGTGGCGCATTTCTGCTGTTCACACCGAAAACTGATAATTAATTTCACTCGTTTCTATTTTCGTGGGTGGTGTCGAGCAAAAAAAAAAGAAGAAAACATAAAAATTAATGAAATTAAAATGAAGGCGCATTAGAAAGGAATTATTAAAGTTTCACCCTCAGCAAAAAAAAATCTAACACCATCTTCATGTCCAATGAACATTGAAACACATTTTCATGAATCATTCTTGATATGAGTCATTAAAGACATTTCTTCTTCTTCATGTTATTAATTTCTCTTCACTAACGCATTTCACAGCTCCTCAAACTGGTTAACGATGAAAAAGGGCGATCGGATTAAATTGACCAGTTAGCTATAACTATTGCAATGAGTCGACAGTCAATTGTGTCAAGTCAATTTACAAATCATGAAATGTTGTCAACTTTAATTTTCCCTTTTTTCCATTGCAAACAAGAAAATTTTGTTGGAAAAATCAACATTTTTATTTGAGTTTTCCGATGAATTTTCCTATTTTTCGGCTTGTTATTGGAATCACGCACGCAATGCAATAAAACTGAAGTTACTTTGCTTCTGAATGTCACTAAAATGAATTTTTTCATTTATCGATTTTCTCATTTCGATTCATCATTTAAGTTCATTTTGTTGCTTCCGAATTGAGTGAAGCAAATTGATCAAGAAACTTTAATTCCCGAAGCAACTTAAAAAAAAAAAAAACTATTTCGAGTGACGCAAGTGATATTTATCATCGAAATATTTTTGGCACGTGATATTGCGTGACTGCAATTTTTTTTTTACTCAATTTGACAAATGAAATAACTTTTCAACAAACATAAAAAAGGAATGAAAAATGTCGCCATCATTTGAACCTGCGAAATTCTTTCTCATAAAACTCAGAGTTTTATATTGAAACAAACCTGATTAGAAACTTCTTTGATCACAACTTACAACATTCGAATGGAAATCAATGCGACCAAAGATCCAATTAGTGAGAATTTCAGAAATAACCAAAATTATGCAAATTAGTCATAAATAAAACTTTTTTTTCTAGTTCAAAACGAACTCACAGAAAATTAATCTCGATAAAAAAAAAACTATTTCAGTTTTCTACTCTCGTTCGATGTTTTTGAGACAATTTCGTGCATTTAAAGAAGAAGAAAGTTGTAACACAACAAACATATAAATTAAGAGAATTACTGAGAATCATCTAAAATATTGTGTAACTAAATTTCATTCATTTGTCTCTCATTAGGATCGACACATTCCAGTTCATAGTCATAATGGTGAACCAGTAATTGATGAATCACAAGATTACGTTCTATTATCAGGACGTGAAAATACGACACACACAATATTACGATTTAGAAGAAAACTTGATACTTGCGATGATAAATTTGATGTTCCAATTTTGGTAAGTTCAAATTAATAAAATCAAAAAAAAAAAAAAAATTCACTGACATAATTTATAAAAAAAAATTATTCACAGAATGACACAATGAAGATAATTTTTATGTATCATATGGATGAACCACGACGAGGATCATTACAACAAGGAAGTTTACCAGAACCTGAACATGCTTTAAAACCAATTAAATCAATTTTAATTCTTAATCGACCGAAATTTAATCGTTTGGAAATGAAAAATGAATTGACAATTGAGACATTTGATGTGACAGTGAATAATATTCCAGTGACTCAGTTAAAATTCACTAAAGCATGTAGCGTTCATCATTTGATGCCAAATAAAATTGGCCAAATAATTGCATTTGAACCAATTTTTGAACCATTAATTGGAAGAAAATTTATAACACAAATGACAATTCATCAATGTGAAACATTCACAATTCAACCGCACGGTGACATTTGTTTAAGTTCAAAGAATCAAAATTGTTCAATTCTTATTGCATCATGGTCACGAGGATCACAAGGATTTGTTTATCCTGATGATGTTGGTTTCGCAATTGATTCAAATATTGCAAAAGTTTTCTTCCTTCAAATTCATTATGATGCATTTGCATCATCACATGAATTAATTGATAATTCAGGAATGAAATTTAAATTTACAACCAATAAACGAAAACATAATGCAGGACTTTTAGAATTTGGAATTCGTCCTGATTGGACACATGTTATACCACCAGGATTTAGGAAAGTTACATCAGTTGGATATTGCACTGGAAAAGTTACAAAAGAAGCATTTGAATCATCATCAGAAACGATTGAAGGAATTTCAATTGTTGGTGCACAATTACAAACTCATCAAATGGGTCAATCATCAAAAGTTCGTGTAATTCGTAATGGAACTGAAATTTCACCATTTTTACAAGACATGAATATTGATCCGAATTATTTAGAATTTCGATCATTTGATGGAACAATGAAAATTCTACCAGGCGATGATTTAATTGTTGAGTGTTCATACAACAGTTACGATAAATCAAAAGTCACACTTGGTGGTTTTGATTCACAGCAAGAAATGTGTCAAGCAATTCTTATTTATTATCCACGTCAAGATCATTTAACTTCATGTCATTCAAAGCCCAAAACAAAACATTTCCTAAAATCATTCAATATTGATACATTAACTCCAAATTTTACAATTGAAAGTCCTGAAAAATATGCAGGAAGGACACTTGAAGAACATTTAAGAACATACGATTGGAAATCTGAATTTAATCATTTTGAACAAATAACAAAAACTTCACCATTCGATATTGTCTTTAATAATGGACGAAAAGTAAGAAAAATATTTTGAAATTCTACAAAATTTCAGTCTTAAATTTTAATTTTTAATTTTTTTTCTTCTTTTTAAATAAATTTAGAATATTGGAGCCGAACCTGTAAATATTGTTAAGCCATATCTACCACCACCATCATATTGTGATCGTTATAGTGAAAAATATCAGAATGATCACATTGAAGACAATCGACTTGATAATGTTCAACAAGCACGAAGTAAAGTGTTACGAAGTTCCGAGTCGATGTTTGAATTCACAAGCAGCTCATTTAGATTAAAAGAACGTAATTGGCTTAGCTTAATAATTGTAGTAGTCGTCTATGTTTTGTACTAAGTAGAAATTGTTTCATAATTAAAATGTCGCCAGTACATAAATACTAAAACCTAGTCACTCGAACTTTAAAAAATATTGAAATTTTCTTACCTGCGTTAACCTGAATCGAACAACCTGGAAAGCGATAAAGCAATCACCGAAAAAAAAAAAAAAACTAATGAAAATTCATTTAAGAAAATTCCACATCAATATTGCGCAAAGACTGAGACGTAAAAAAAATTATTCCAAATAAATTAAATCGCGATATTTTTATTATTTTAATAACAAAAAAAAAATAAGGTTTTAGATGATTTTTAATTGTTAAAATGGAAAGCGAATGAGAAAATTAAAATTTTCTATGTGCAAATGGAAAAACTACAGTAAGAGAATATTCTCAAGCACAAACATCACTTGAATTAAAGATTTGCTAAAAGTAAATTAATGAAATGTGATATGAAAAAAAAAAGAAACTTAATCTTAAGCTTACGATTGAATGAACCATTTTGAGCATAAGAAAGTGAAGCTTTATAATGCCGATGAATGATTAAAATAAAAATATGAAAATTTGTGTAAAAAGAAATAATTGAAACCTGCAAACTTTTACAATAAGAATAAAAGCAATAAAAGAAATGAAAAATAGAGAAAAAAAAAAGAAGATATTTGAAGCAATTTAATCGGATGAATTACATCGCAACACATTTAATAACTTTAAAGACATCTTCAAAATTCTCTTTCGTTTTCAGAGATATCCTTTGGTAAAAAGGATTTTTATGTGCTGCGAATCATAAATTTACTTCCCCCTTTTTGTTTCAGAATTTGCGTCAAAATGATTTCTGACTTGAAGCGAAATAAACAAAATAAAAGAAATGAAATTTCATCATAAAATTGCCTTCGTTGCTGGATGTCAACATATATTTGAGCTCCTGCAAGACCCTGAGGGTGGATCAGTACATGAAAAGTATAGTAAAGACATTAAGATTCTCGAGGTGAACAATCTGCGAATATTTTTACCGAGCTAAAAACCCCATGAGACTTTTGCAGCCCTTCGAATTGCGAAAGCGACAATTGAAAAAATTTTATTTTGCTTTTATTTTCTGCGGATTTCCATTCAAATTGTACAATCCAATTGTCATCGTTGGGTCCTTAGTGGTATCATCAGAAAGATTTTTTTCGAAGGAAAATATAAAATCCATGGAACTGAAAGCGTAACTGATTCGATTTGTGGCAATAACAGGCGAAAAAAAAATAAGTAAAATTTTTATCATCAACGAATAAATCAATTTGCAAGCGAATGAATAAATCAGCGATGTGCATAATTTTATTATCAGCGTCTGAACCACGGCAACATGCCAAACTTCCATTTCTTATGCTCTATCACCCCACCACAGCTCGTCCTTCTTTTTCTCAATTCCACCTACAAATGAAATTTGATTTCATTTCGAAAGAAAACAAAATGAAACCAAAGACAAACAAAGATAAGACGCGCAGTGGGAAAATAAACATTCGAAATTTATGTTAAGGAATTGATAAGAAGTTGAACTCAAATTGGAACGCGATGACACTAAAGAGCCTTATACAAAGAAGTCTTCTAGACAATACATTGCAAATAGCACCTGACATATCACTGAAAGATGAGAAACAAAAATAAACTTTTCAGTAAAATATGATTCAAGAAACCCACACAAGGATGAGACATGAAAAGACTTATCATCATTTCTTTTATCTTTCTATTTGTCTGATTATTTTGTTTAAATTTTCTTATTATGTTATTCATCTCTCTTAACTTTAAAGATTTTCATTAATTTTTAATCTTCAACATTTTCTTCCTTCTACTGTTTGAAAGTTTTTCATTTAATGCAAAACATTCTATAAGGATATTATAAGTTTTCCATTCAAATCGATGTTGCATGATGTCCATTGTTCGATAGTCCATTCAATCGATGGCACATCGTAAGAAGGCAAAACCATTTTTATTAAAGTTACAATGAAAATCCTTCTTCAGAGACGCCCAAAAAACATAATAAAAAAGGAAGGAGAAATAAGAAAAACTTTCCTTGGGATCAGGTGAATAATTTTCCGGTGAAAAATCTACCGAAAGAACATTTTGATAATGGCCAAAAAAAAGGAAGAAAAAGGTTGGCACTACAATGGGACATAAATTTAAGATATTATGAGCAAAGAGGGGATTAAGACGAATGAATGCCTGAGAGATGGTGTGGATTACGAATCATATGTGTAAAGATGTGTATGGATATCAAACATTTTATGATCATTTATGGAGCTGTTCAGAAAACAACGAAAAAAAAGTGGATAATGAAACATAAATAAATATCACGAGATGAAGAACAGAAAAAAAGAAGCAGCAGCAAAAGTAAAGAAAAGTTTCATGTCCAGCAGCATTTCGCTGAGTTTTCCTTTTTTTTTTTTTGTGCAGACTGAACACATTTGATGGAAAATTTTCTTCACTCGACGGTCGGTGAAACTCGAAATTACATTTTTATCGCAAGCTATTTATCTCACTACCACACTGTTCGTTTGGTCCATCGTCGTTTCGTACTTTGGCTCAGAATTCGTTTTTAAATTCTCTCAACCTCGAGTCATCAATTTGCGCACAAAATGTTCAGTAAAATAAAAACTTTCGGTAATTTACAAGATTTTTCTTATGGTGAAGAAAGTTTTAAAAGCAAAAAAAGTTTTACAAAGAAAAAGAAAACTTTAAAGTGGTTGTTGCAACGTGAAAAGAATTGCACAAATTTCATTGAAAATCAAGATTTTTCCAATGCAAAACTTTTCTATGTAAAATTAATATGTTTCATATTTTATGGAAAACTTCATGCATAGCAGCGCGCATGCTGAATATTTCATGTTTTTTAACAACACTTGTAAGATTTTTTTTAAGATGAATTTGGTAATAATTGCTGTTCACTTAATTGCAAGACGCATTTTTGACCAATAAAACTCGTCTCTTGACAATTGTTTATGGCCAGTGTAAATGTCCATAAGAGCACTTGTCAACGGATCTATAAGAACATGACTTTTATGGCCATTTATATTTTCTTAATGTTTTTATTTTATATACTTGCGCAAAATTTATGTTCATTTTCAACGCGATATTTTTGTACCATTGAAGGATGGAAAATAAATGGAAAGTCATTGTGCTGAATAATCAAAAATTCTGAAGGGTTAAATTGGTTTCCATGATATATTTTCCGATAACTGTGAACGACGGCCGCAATTGCTTATATCATTTCGCTGCCTGCTGCTTCGTATGTTTGTGATTCTAATTCTAATCCCTTTCGTTTAATTAAAAGAATAAACATTCATTTTTATGATGAGTCATTGAAAATTATTAACTGGTTATTACTGGCTCTAGAAATGCCCCTCGGGATTCGGCTGAAAATAAGAAAATTTTCATCTGCAGGAAGGGTCGACGGCCGCGTTCATTTAATGAGTAAATAAACTCTTTATCCTAAAAATAAAATCCTCAAATGTCATCGTAGTTCCATTAGTCAGATCCTTAAGAACAACAATTTTTTGTTGCTGTTAGTAATTTTAAATCCTCACAACTTTCAAAACATCACGTCGGGAACTGAAAACATACGTCAGAAAAAAAATTTCACTAGTCATGATACCTCGGGTCGATTTTCAATCTTGATAGTTTTATTTATATTTTTTTTTGTTCGCTCAACTCTAAAGGAATGAATAAATGACTCGCTTTGTTGGCACTGAAAGCTATTTCGATATCGTGTGGCAGGAAGGAAGCAAAGTTGAATGAGCGCCGTATGGGCGCTTAACAAAATCACAGATTTCCGCTTCAAATTTGCTTCCTCTGCTTTTGGAAAAATAAAGTTTTGATGCAAAAACGATTATCGCAAAGTAAAGGAATGGGCAAATTTAGGCAATAAATGTAATTCATAAATGTGATCATATCATAAATTTTAATGTTCATTTGCTATTTTGAAACATGAAATTCCAAAACAAAAAAAAAACACAAGTAACAATAAAAAATAATTTTATTTATATCCTTGCGTAGGCTGAAAAATGTAATTTTATTTGATGAGAATTTTACTGCACTAAGCTCTAGAGTTGAGTTTGAGTGTAGGATGCTTGGTATTTCCTTACAAGAATGTAATTCAACATGGGACTATGTAGCATTTTATTTTTTAGTTGACGAAGATGAATACTTTAGAAATTTAGTCTATTTTAAAATAGGTACAGAAAGATTTTTCACTCCAGAAATAAAAGGAAAATTTCGTTTGTTTTTCCAATTTAACTTTTTCATCACATTTTTCCCTGAAAACAGAATGAATGGCAAAATGTCAATGACAGATTTTTTTGTTTGCGTTAACCGTAATAAAACTGAATTTTTCATTTGTTCTTCCGTTTTTTGTTTTTCCTGTTTTTACGGTTGGGTGAAACAAAAAAAATCAACAACAAAATGAATAAGGAGAAAGAGAAACAATGATACATCTCTAGATAAATATCATTGACAAAACTTAGTGAGAAGTACGACGACAGTAAAAAAATATTTTACGACAACTTGTCGCAATTCAAATCATGATCATGGTAAGAAAATCATCATGTGAATCTTATGTATTGTGTTTTTTTGAATTACAATGTTCTAATTTTCTTTTATGGTTTCTTAAAGTTTTAATGTCAATTGTGAACATATTCCACCATAAAACGTTTTGTTAAATACACTTGTTATTTTATCGACTTGATGATGCTCGAAAGTGACGTTTCTTTACTTTTTGTTTTTTCAAACGAAATTTTTATTTTCTTTCACATTTCAGTACAATTTGTTTTACAATTTACAATTCAAACCAATCTGAAGAAAAAATGTTCATTTTTAATGCTTCCGTTTTTTATTTCATTTTTAAAGCTTTCAAAAGCTGAACAAGAAATTTCATTGGCCGCATATCGCGAGTTCTTCAAATTGATAATGCCAAAAGTTACAAAACACGTGGAAATTGTGTCAATTTTTCGAAATTATCAAATAAGTTCTGACATCATAAATGAAATTAATTTCAATGCACAAAAAATATTTCGCATAGCGAAAATTGGAATTAAAAACGCTGTTGAAGTTTATTTTGGCAAAGTTTCTAACCGCCAAGTTCAAAACATGTTAATGATAGTTGATAAATTAGAGATGCTTCACATGAACCGGTATCGAATCCAAATAGAAAAAATATACAATCGAAATGGAATGTATTTGGCTGTTTGCAATATACTTTCTGAGCTAAATCAAGAGAAGTTAGAATTAGAATTTTTTGGAAATTTTTTCCTAAACAATATTTTTGTTTTGTTGAAAACGCTGGAAAAGGAAATTCGAAATTTACACATTTTCCATCGAGACGCAATGCGTACAATCATACCCGATTACCATTGGAATATTTGATGAAGAACTTCAACATTTAGAATTTCATCGATATTTCTCCGCTGATTTCTAATAACATGTAATCCTGGTTTCAATGGATATGAAGTTAATATGCTGCTTCAACTAGAAACTGATTTTAATTTTAAAGTAACAACGGAATCAAGTCCAGTAAGGCTCCCGAGGTAATTGGAGGTTTATCCGTTTATCACAAGGATTACATGTGGATGACCTATTTTTAGCTCCAGCTACATCATATGCAAGTTTCGATTGTGTTTTTATTATTTTAAAATGTGATATTTTAAAATCATTCGAAATACTTGTTTTGCGTTTCGACATCATGGCATGGACATTGATTTTTATGTATTTTCTATTGGCGTCATTATAATTTGTGTTTTCAAGTTGATGTCGAGCAATGTGCGAAAATTTATATTTGGCCTTCACGTGAGATTGTTATTACTAAATTTAATGACTGGATTTTTTGGTGGATCAAAAACTCAAGTTCTAGGACAAAATGTTGCGCGATATATTTTGATTCTTTACATTCTTTATTGCTTGATCATCAGAACTTGTTATCAGAGCGAACTAAATTATGCAATCAGATCGCAGAAAACCAGAAATAGGAACAATCGATGAACTGACCGATAGTGATTTACTTAACGATTATCTCTGATGTAATCTATCGAATGATGTTTAACGCTACTTTATCGAGGTTAAATATTGTTCAAATTTTAACTACTGTTACAAGAGCGCAAAATAGTATTTTATATTAACTATTTGCATGTTTCATAGTTTTGTTTGCTAATCAAAATTTAAATTATTTATTTTTGTATTCTTTTTTATTTGATATATTTTGATCTCATTTACAAATAATTACATCCATAATCATAAGGTAGTCAAAAACAAATGATACAGATTTTTCGGTCTTATCATCCTTCGGTGAAAAAGATTCATCTGTATAGATTTGACACATTATCTTCGTCAGTAGGACGTAAAATTCGATATAAAGTTCTATCAGAATGTTTAGCAACTATTATGCCTAGCAAATGAATTGTTAAATCATTGGATCACCAAACAATTGGACCTGGAAGTTTGTAAATATATAATTCAGGAAAGGAATGCACCAAATATTCTTAGCATGTGTGATTTATCAGCTGGATTTTATATCTGTTTATCTCTTCTTCTGAACGCTTTGCTCATTTTTATTTGTGAAATTTTATTTTACCATCTAACTATGAAGAAACAAATTGTGTTTCTTTCTATTTATTTCGCCTAAAATATTTTTTGATGCGTCGTGGAAAATTTCATTGAAAATGCACTTTCGACATTGGACCAAAAAATTAAACCTGGCAGTAAAACATTTTTTCTAACGCACACAACACCAGGAAATATTTACGTACCTGAATAAGCAACTGAACAGATTCTTGTATTTCCTGCATGCTTGATGTTTGCAAAAAAATTTCATAAATTATATTTACAAGTAGCAAATTTGCAAAAACGATTTGTATCTCTCTATACAGTTGTTAGCATTAAAATAAAATTTAAAATCTTTAAATCTTTAAGTATTAAAATCTTTTATAATAAAAACAAAATTCGTAGTGTTTTAGGTTTTTTAATTGTTGTACGAGATATTATTCATTTATTATTTATATTTGTACTAAGTCAAATTTGGTTTTTTTTAAAGATTTTTCAGATGTGATTCAATGATTTACGGTGCAATTTGCGGTGATAGATCACCAGAGATTTTCTGTTTCAATTCTGAAATCAAATGCGTCGGCCCTACTCGGCAAATTTCAGCAACCAGCCCACTATTGTTCAAAAGCACATTCCGTTACAAGTGTTATCATTTACAATAGCGATTTAAAAGTAAAAACCGAAATAGGTATGCTTAGTTTATGTGTACCGCAACCAAACCAGACATTTCCAGCTTCTCTTCCATAACTAATTTTCTTGTGAAAATAAATTGTACTCGAAGTAAAATTTAACAAATAAAATATTGAATAAACATAACGTGCTCGTATGTAGTATTTATTTTCTAAGAAGGTTCTCTTCTTTTCTTTTTAATGTAACAAAATCGTATTTTAATTAGACTAATATCCAAAACCATCGTGGATTTAATAACATTTTGAAATGCAAACAGTCCATGTGCCAGTTCTTTTAAAATGGTCGAAGCGAAGAGCATATTTAGCAATCAACAAATTGCAAGATTCGCTCGATAGTCATGAGCTTGGTTATTCGTGCCAATTCCAAAAAAATACATAATGTTTGCCTCCTGTTTTATATTTATAATATTTCCACTGCTGCACATATTCTTAGAGCGACTTTAGCAGTTTATTTCTGAAGTACTTATATACGGACGGACTAAATTTTAAATAGCTCAGCAAATTTCCCGGCGAAATATCGGAAAATAGATATTGCGGTCGGAAAATCGGGATATTTCCCGGCAGGCGTATATAGCTGTTAGATTAAATTGTAAGTGCAGCGAATACAATGCGCGCGCTGCAAGATTATCAACAATTCAAACAAAACCCTAATGATCACCGAACGATATGGGTATACCACAACAGGCAGCAACACTATGAACAAAACTTTTTGTAATTTAATCAAAAACGTCTGATGCAACCTACATTTTTGACCTAGCTTGACTTGTCGTCATTACAATAAATAGTTAAACCAAATAAATCGCAAGATGATATTTAGAGACAATGAAATTTCAAGATGTTTGATATCAAATGCGAAACAAAGTAACTATGAACTTTTACAGGATTGTGTTTTTCGATAGGGTTCGTTTCTTTATAACGTCACACATCAAAGGGGTCGACGATTTTTAAAGCATATTAAAAACAGTATTATTTCGATGTGAAAATCTTTTGACTTAAGGTGGGTGGGGTGAAAAACGGTCTATAGAATTTAATATTGTACAGAATCGTGTCACAAAATAAAAGAGAGCACAGCAATAAATAATGGTATTGCAAAACATTTTTTTAACTGAGCTTGTCGTTTCGATTATACTAAGGAACAAGTGACATGACTAAGAAACGAAGCTTTCCAACAACTATAATTTTCTTTATGATTCAGTTTAATTTACTTGTTCAAACCAATCGGAAGTTTTAGAAAAATGTTTGCATTCAGTGCTTTAAAGCTTTCAATCTCAGTTAAGTTTTTTTTTTAAATTTCATAACTTTTACTTGTTTTTAGATTTGAAAATAATTTAATTCAAAATATTCACTAATTTTTCGCGAAATCTATCTTTCGCTCAAAGAGACTCATCTACACATATCCGATGCATAAACCAAGTATACTGTAACCGATGTTACGATCTTATCTTCTTCCATGAAATGCGAAATTCGGTACAGAATGTTATCTGAAAAATTGGCAACTGGAAACTTTTTGTTAGAGTCTATTAATAAGATGATCAGTTTTGACCTAGCAAATGGCTTGGTAAATCGTTGGATCACAAAACATTTCAACTTGGAAGCTTTTGAAATGCACCAAAAGTTCTTACCCTTCGTTATTTATCATCTGGATTTTATATTTGTTTAGCTCTTCTTCTAAATATGACGCAACAAATGTTCAACTTTTTTGTTTCACCTAAAATATTTTTGACGTGTTTCAAAAAACTTTTTTTTTAACTCACGCACATATGTGTATGGTGCATGCATAAATTCAAGCACCTGAAAAGCCCGGAAATATATCAATATTCATCCTAAATTTTTATTGTTTCTATTCTTAAATTTCTTGCAAGTTTGCTATCAAAATGAACAAATTTTTCCATATAGATTAGATATTAAATTTGTAAACTTAATCAGCGAAACTGACCTAATCTTAATATTGTAGAACGCTCGCATGCATCTTTTTGCGATTGTGACATTGATAAAGTCGGAAATTGCGATAAAAATGAACAATGCAAAAAAAGCAACAAAAACTGTGCAGATTTTCTATTGATGGAGTTAAAATAAACTGAAACTGACAGAAAGAGAATCATTAATTTACGAAGTGAACATTTCCACTAGGAACCTTTCAAGGACTATTAAAAAAAAGCAATCGCACAAAGTCCTTCAACTTTTCCATCTTGTAACATTAAAATGTGATTAATAGCACGCAGAAAAAAGCCAACAAACATTAATTAAAACAGAAATGTCTTCACTCGTGACAGGCTTTAAAAGCGGCTTAACATTTTAATGATGAGAAAATTCCATCAATTAAACTGACATGGAAGAAAATCTACGTAAAAATTTACGCATTTTTCACCCACACAGTAAATGTTGAAGGGTTTTCAGGGCAAATTGATTTTGAATGTTTTGTTGTGATGAGAGCGATAGTGAGTGATTGGGAAATATTTCAGCTGGTCGATGAGGGAATCGGAAAAAAAAGAAAAATATGAAAAATTTAGGGCAAGAAAAATACAATTCGAAAGGGTTAAAAATATTTAAACAAAAGAGTGAATCGTTGCTTGGTAAAATTAATTCCTTAAGTCGATTTGATTGAAACTTTTATTTTATGTATTTTTTTTTTTCTTAAAGGAATTAACTTTAGTTTGTTTTATTTAAAAACGTTCCCATGGTTTCAGCTTCACTGTTATCATCAGTTGTGGTAAGCACAGCGGCAAAAATGTTGATAATAGTCACGAGAAAAATTAACAGCACCAAATGTTCGTTCATCACATTTACTTCGTGATTTCGACCGTGCGTTTTAAATCGTCGCTAAAAAAAACGTTTTCCAATGAAAATTGTTGAAATTATTACATTTTCATGAAGGCGAATTAACCAACAAGTTAATTACGTGACCCTTTCAGTAAATTGTTGAAGAATAATTTGAGATCCAGGTCGTTAAAATGAAAAGTCACGCATTTAACTCCTCAAAACTCACTCGAAAAATGAGCAAAAAGCCAATAGCGATTTGTAAAATCAGCGATAAAACAATCAAACTTAATGCCGGATAAAATGTCATCGACTGCTGATTGTAGTAAATGATGAATTTTAGTTGATTTGCGTTGGCGGTGAGAAGTGAAATATCCATCATGCCTTCAGAAATTTTAAATAATAAATAAATAAAATAAATTTTATCAAGTAAATAATATATAGGAGGTAGCTTGAAAAATCATCAATTCCATGGCATCTTGAAATATAAATATTATAATAAAATATAATGAAATAGAATGCCGAAGCAATCAACCGAATACAAGCAAGATTATGTTTGCTCAACAATTTTCCATTTAAAAATCAATCACTGAACAAACTTTCGCTTTAACTACCTTCAGCCATTGATTTTTTCGTGTGATAAATGTGTGCAATATTTGTAGTGCGTCGCCTCCCATCAATTTCATCCACCGATGGAGAAACATCAAGAGGAGCTAAGTCAATCACAACTTCTTCACTTGATGGCGTCGAAGTATTTTTATTCATCACTGCATCAGCAATATCAACAACATCACTCGATGAAATTAAAAACCTTAATGAGCACTCGTTAAAATTTAAATTCAATTTTTCAGCTCTTGTGGTTTTCACACGATCAGTCGCTTGGTAGATTCTCGGTTGTTTCTAAATCTTATCACTTGCATATGCGAGAAGTTTCAACATGTAACCACAGAATACATTTCGCAGGGGAATTTTTCTTCATTTCGCAATCAATTTCAATCTAATTTAAACTTAATATAAAATCCCATTCGGTCGACCCATCACTTCAGATGGCAAATTCGGTTAGCACGGTTATATCTAGCACTCTCGACATAACAATAAAGAGATTGGAAGTAGCATATGGGATTTCATTAGATTGGTCCACAAATCCACAAATTGAGAAATTACTTTCTTTTCTTCTTCTTTTTCACTTAAACAAGAGAAGTCAATTTTCCCTACCCAGCCACCGGCTTGAAAAAATTTATGCACCGTGACCCCTTATACAAAATCACCCCCCTTCGTTTTTTTAGAAAATAGGTTGATAAACAACAAATCAATCAAACTGAGAACTGCACGAAGGGAATGTAAATCGAATTCCAGCATTGGGAATTTAATTCAATAATGCCACGACTTTAATCTAATTATGTTGTTTTTCACCATAAATATGGTTTTCATCTCACATCTATGCTATCGTGTCGAAAAAATATGTTTTCATTGTCAGGAGCGACACAAGGACCGAACAATTTGCTATGACTCAAGGGCTAATATCAATAATGAGCGAGGGTGAGCTGTCACCCCTCACGGATTTTTAGTTTTAACATTTTATCAAACTAGAAATTTCCACATAAAAAATTCCTTCATATCATGATTCAATATTTTCAAAATCTGCAGCCAACTTCACTACTATATTCAATTTATTGTTTATATATTTTTTGAAATGAGTTTTTTTTTTTTGCGTTCTTCCCCGGACGCTTTTTTTTACGCTCTAAATAAAATAACAAACCCCGGTGGCCAAATTAAAGAAACACCGACAACATCTCTAAAGAGTCCTTCTGTCTTGTCAATTTTCTTAATCAAATTCATTCATTGTGCGAATCTAATGTCGGTTGAGTGCCACTTTTACGAGGGCTGGCTCGCTTCTTTTATTTGCTCCGTTTTACTGTCCCTTTTGTTGGATAAAAGAATAAAATAAAAAAAAATTTCATTTCGGGATTATAAAAACAACACCGAAATGTGAGGCGATGATGACATTTGTTCTGTTGGATATTACAAAGGAAAAGAATATTCGCTCGCTTCTTAAGCAACGAAAATCGGGAAATTAAAGTTTAAATTGGCACTTCACTTGACATTAGATTTTCTTGAATTTGAAATATCTAAAAAAAAAATTAACGAAAAAATATTTCCTCGTTGTAAAGTTTCCCACCCAACGGAAACATTTTCATGAACTGCTTTGGAAATGAGATAAAAGCTGTCATGTTATACTGGAAAATGCATTCAGAGTTGAACAGAAAAAGCGGAAAATTCTCATGCATAAAATCCATAAATTAAATCTCTGTGGATTAAACTATCGCACTTGCATAAGGAAATTTATTTTCCGCTGCATAAATGGATTTTCCTCCCAGAAATTTCCTTTCGTTCTTAGTCCATGCTCATAAATTTGGGACACATGCAGCCAATTCATGTGGAAAAAATGATTTGTGCAAACGCTCGCTTGTCATTTCGTTGTGCAAGTTTTGCATTCTGTAAATTTCTTTGCTCAACTAACTGCGAGTGAAGTGAAGTAATCTTATCATTAGTCAACGTTTCTCCTTTTTTTCTGCTTTAACGTGTTTTAAAGCCCAACACGTTTTGTCGTTAATGCCAAGAGTTTTGTTTGGGAGGCAAGATTAGATGCGAGAAAAATTTTTTTTTAGTGATTGTTGGAGCGAAAATTTATTGTCGCTCGGAAATTTGTGTTGCGCAATTAAATGAGGGTGTCGAATTTATTGAACAATTTTATACTGCTGTTGCCTTGAAATTTGCATTTTACGAATCCAATTTAAACGTGCTCCATTCAACCGAAGACGTAGAAGCTTTAATGACATCAAACAATATCAGCACTAAAAGAATTTTCCAAGGTACGAAACGACGATGGACCAAACGAACAGTGTGGTAGTGAGATAAATAGCTTGCGATAAAAATGTAATTTCGAGTTTCACCGACCGTCGAGTGAAGAAAATTTTCCATCAAATGTGTTCAGTCTGCACAAAAAAAAAAAGGAAAACTCAGCGAAATGCTGCTGGACATGAAACTTTTCTTTACTTTTGCTGCTGCTTCTTTTTTTTCTGTTCTTCATCTCGTGATATTTATTTATGTTTCATTATCCACTTTTTTTTCGTTGTTTTCTGAACAGCTCCATAAATGATCATAAAATGTTTGATATCCATACACATCTTTACACATATGATTCGTAATCCACACCATCTCTCAGGCATTCATTCGTCTTAATCCCCTCTTTGCTCATAATATCTTAAATTTATGTCCCATTGTAGTGCCAACCTTTTTCTTCCTTTTTTTTGGCCATTATCAAAATGTTCTTTCGGTAGATTTTTCACCGGAAAATTATTCACCTGATCCCAAGGAAAGTTTTTCTTATTTCTCCTTCCTTTTTTATTATGTTTTTTGGGCGTCTCTGAAGAAGGATTTTCATTGTAACTTTAATAAAAATGGTTTTGCCTTCTTACGATGTGCCATCGATTGAATGGACTATCGAACAATGGACATCATGCAACATCGATTTGAATGGAAAACTTATAATATCCTTATAGAATGTTTTGCATTAAATGAAAAACTTTCAAACAGTAGAAGGAAGAAAATGTTGAAGATTAAAAATTAATGAAAATCTTTAAAGTTAAGGACCAAAAGAAGTTTAAGAAAGAAGCTTTTTATGGGAGATGAATAACATAATAAGAAAATTTAAACAAAATAATCAGACAAATAGAAAGATAAAAGAAATGATGATAAGTCTTTTCATGTCTCATCCTTGTGTGGGTTTCTTGAATCATATTTTACTGAAAAGTTTATTTTTGTTTCTCATCTTTCAGTGATATGTCAGGTGCTATTTGCAATGTATTGTCTAGAAGACTTCTTTGTATAAGGCTCTTTAGTGTCATCGCGTTCCAATTTGAGTTCAACTTCTTATCAATTCCTTAACATAAATTTCGAATGTTTATTTTCCCACTGCGCGTCTTATCTTTGTTTGTCTTTGGTTTCATTTTGTTTTCTTTCGAAATGAAATCAAATTTCATTTGTAGGTGGAATTGAGAAAAAGAAGGACGAGCTGTGGTGGGGTGATAGAGCATAAGAAATGGAAGTTTGGCATGTTGCCGTGGTTCAGACGCTGATAATAAAATTATGCACATCGCTGATTTATTCATTCGCTTGCAAATTGATTTATTCGTTGATGATAAAAATTTTACTTATTTTTTTTTTTCGCCTGTTATTGCCACAAATCGAATCAGTTACGCTTTCAGTTCCATGGATTTTATATTTTCCTTCGAAAAAAATCTTTCTGATGATACCACTAAGGACCCAACGATGACAATTGGATTGTACAATTTGAATGGAAATCCGCAGAAAATAAAAGCAAAATAAAATTTTTTCAATTGTCGCTTTCGCAATTCGAAGGGCTGCAAAAGTCTCATGGGGTTTTTAGCTCGGTAAAAATATTCGCAGATTGTTCACCTCGAGAATCTTAATGTCTTTACTATACTTTTCATGTACTGATCCACCCTCAGGGTCTTGCAGGAGCTCAAATATATGTTGACATCCAGCAACGAAGGCAATTTTATGATGAAATTTCATTTCTTTTATTTTGTTTATTTCGCTTCAAGTCAGAAATCATTTTGACGCAAATTCTGAAACAAAAAGGGGGAAGTAAATTTATGATTCGCAGCACATAAAAATCCTTTTTACCAAAGGATATCTCTGAAAACGAAAGAGAATTTTGAAGATGTCTTTAAAGTTATTAAATGTGTTTGCGATGTAATTCATCCGATTAAATTGCTTCAAATATCTTCTTGTTTTTTTCTCTATTTTTCATTTCTTTTATTGCTTTTATTCTTATTGTAAAAGTTTGCAGGTTTCAATTATTTCTTTTTACACAAATTTTCATATTTTTATTTTAATCATTCATCGGCATTATAAAGCTTCACTTTCTTATGCTCAAAATGGTTCATTCAATCGTAAGCTTAAGATTAAGTTTCTTTTTTTTTTTTTCATATCACATTTCATTAATTTACTTTTAGCAAATCTTTAATTCAAGTGATGTTTGTGCTTGAGAATATTCTCTTACTGTAGTTTTTCCATTTTCACATAGAAAATTTTAATTTTCTCATTCGCTTTCCATTTTAACAATTAAAAATCATCTAAAACCTTATTTTTTTTTTGTTATTAAAATAATAAAAATATCGCGATTTAATTTATTTGGAATAATTTTTTTTACGTCTCAGTCTTTGCGCAATATTGATGTGGAATTTTCTTAAATGAATTTTCATTAGTTTTTTTTTTTTTTTTCGGTGATTGCTTTATCGCTTTCCAGGTTGTTCGATTCAGGTTAACGCAGGTAAGAAAATTTCAATATTTTTTAAAGTTCGAGTGACTAGGTTTTAGTATTTATGTACTGGCGACATTTTAATTATGAAACAATTTCTACTTAGTACAAAACATAGACGACTACTACAATTATTAAGCTAAGCCAATTACGTTCTTTTAATCTAAATGAGCTGCTTGTGAATTCAAACATCGACTCGGAACTTCGTAACACTTTACTTCGTGCTTGTTGAACATTATCAAGTCGATTGTCTTCAATGTGATCATTCTGATATTTTTCACTATAACGATCACAATATGATGGTGGTGGTAGATATGGCTTAACAATATTTACAGGTTCAGCTCCAATATTCTAAATTTATTTTAAAAAAAGAAGAAGAAAAAAATGAAAAATTAAAATTTAAGATTGAAATTTTGTAGAATTTCAAACAAAATATTTTTCTTACTTTTCGTCCATTATTAAAGACAATATCGAATGGTGAAGTTTTTGTTATTTGTTCAAAATGATTAAATTCAGATTTCCAATCGTATGTTCTTAAATGTTCTTCAAGTGTCCTTCCTGCATATTTTTCAGGACTTTCAATTGTAAAATTTGGAGTTAATGTATCAATATTGAATGATTTTAGGAAATGTTTTGTTTTGGGCTTTGAATGACATGAAGTTAAATGATCTTGACGTGGATAATAAATAAGAATTGCTTGACACATTTCTTGCTGTGAATCAAAACCACCAAGTGTGACTTTTGATTTATCGTAACTGTTGTATGAACACTCAACAATTAAATCATCGCCTGGTAGAATTTTCATTGTTCCATCAAATGATCGAAATTCTAAATAATTCGGATCAATATTCATGTCTTGTAAAAATGGTGAAATTTCAGTTCCATTACGAATTACACGAACTTTTGATGATTGACCCATTTGATGAGTTTGTAATTGTGCACCAACAATTGAAATTCCTTCAATCGTTTCTGATGATGATTCAAATGCTTCTTTTGTAACTTTTCCAGTGCAATATCCAACTGATGTAACTTTCCTAAATCCTGGTGGTATAACATGTGTCCAATCAGGACGAATTCCAAATTCTAAAAGTCCTGCATTATGTTTTCGTTTATTGGTTGTAAATTTAAATTTCATTCCTGAATTATCAATTAATTCATGTGATGATGCAAATGCATCATAATGAATTTGAAGGAAGAAAACTTTTGCAATATTTGAATCAATTGCGAAACCAACATCATCAGGATAAACAAATCCTTGTGATCCTCGTGACCATGATGCAATAAGAATTGAACAATTTTGATTCTTTGAACTTAAACAAATGTCACCGTGCGGTTGAATTGTGAATGTTTCACATTGATGAATTGTCATTTGTGTTATAAATTTTCTTCCAATTAATGGTTCAAAAATTGGTTCAAATGCAATTATTTGGCCAATTTTATTTGGCATCAAATGATGAACGCTACATGCTTTAGTGAATTTTAACTGAGTCACTGGAATATTATTCACTGTCACATCAAATGTCTCAATTGTCAATTCATTTTTCATTTCCAAACGATTAAATTTCGGTCGATTAAGAATTAAAATTGATTTGATTGGTTTTAAAGCATGTTCAGGTTCTGGTAAACTTCCTTGTTGTAATGATCCTCGTCGTGGTTCATCCATATGATACATAAAAATTATCTTCATTGTGTCATTCTGTGAATAATTTTTTTTATAAATTATGTCAGTGAATTTTTTTTTTTTTTTTTTGATTTTATTAATTTGAACTTACCAAAATTGGAACATCAAATTTATCATCGCAAGTATCAAGTTTTCTTCTAAATCGTAATATTGTGTGTGTCGTATTTTCACGTCCTGATAATAGAACGTAATCTTGTGATTCATCAATTACTGGTTCACCATTATGACTATGAACTGGAATGTGTCGATCCTAATGAGAGACAAATGAATGAAATTTAGTTACACAATATTTTAGATGATTCTCAGTAATTCTCTTAATTTATATGTTTGTTGTGTTACAACTTTCTTCTTCTTTAAATGCACGAAATTGTCTCAAAAACATCGAACGAGAGTAGAAAACTGAAATAGTTTTTTTTTTATCGAGATTAATTTTCTGTGAGTTCGTTTTGAACTAGAAAAAAAAGTTTTATTTATGACTAATTTGCATAATTTTGGTTATTTCTGAAATTCTCACTAATTGGATCTTTGGTCGCATTGATTTCCATTCGAATGTTGTAAGTTGTGATCAAAGAAGTTTCTAATCAGGTTTGTTTCAATATAAAACTCTGAGTTTTATGAGAAAGAATTTCGCAGGTTCAAATGATGGCGACATTTTTCATTCCTTTTTTATGTTTGTTGAAAAGTTATTTCATTTGTCAAATTGAGTAAAAAAAATTGCAGTCACGCAATATCACGTGCCAAAAATATTTCGATGATAAATATCACTTGCGTCACTCGAAATAGTTTTTTTTTTTAAGTTGCTTCGGGAATTAAAGTTTCTTGATCAATTTGCTTCACTCAATTCGGAAGCAACAAAATGAACTTAAATGATGAATCGAAATGAGAAAATCGATAAATGAAAAAATTCATTTTAGTGACATTCAGAAGCAAAGTAACTTCAGTTTTATTGCATTGCGTGCGTGATTCAATAACAAGCCGAAAAATAGGAAAATTCATCGGAAAAACTCAAATAAAAATGTTGATTTTTCCAACAAAATTTTCTTGTTTGCAATGGAAAAAAGGGAAAATTAAAGTTGACAACATTTCATGATTTGTAAATTGACTTGACACAATTGACTGTCGACTCATTGCAATAGTTATAGCTAACTGGTCAATTTAATCCGATCGCCCTTTTTCATCGTTAACCAGTTTGAGGAGCTGTGAAATGCGTTAGTGAAGAGAAATTAATAACATGAAGAAGAAGAAATGTCTTTAATGACTCATATCAAGAATGATTCATGAAAATGTGTTTCAATGTTCATTGGACATGAAGATGGTGTTAGATTTTTTTTTGCTGAGGGTGAAACTTTAATAATTCCTTTCTAATGCGCCTTCATTTTAATTTCATTAATTTTTATGTTTTCTTCTTTTTTTTTTGCTCGACACCACCCACGAAAATAGAAACGAGTGAAATTAATTATCAGTTTTCGGTGTGAACAGCAGAAATGCGCCACAAAAACCGACTACACAGCAATAAGCAGCAAAAAAAAAGTTGAAAACAATTTATTACGAAAGTGTCCAGAACCAGAAGCATCAACAAATTCATCTAAATCATCAGTAAAGTTCTGCTCGAATTCTCACAATTAAGAAACAACTTTTTATTTTTCTGCCCTCAAAATTGTGTGTGAGTTTCAGTTTTTGGCCTGCGGCGAAAGCGATAAATTTCTTTCTCTCTCACTCTCCCTCTCTCGCTCACTCAACCCATCTCACATTATTTAATGGCCAAAACATGTTTTTGTTACTTGTGCTGATAGTTTTGTTGCTGTAGCTGATGCTTGTTTGGTGTGATGGACTTCATGCTGAGTTTTTTTTCTCTCTTTTTAATTCAGCAATTAAGAGCAAGCGAATTAATTATAATTCATTAATTTGTAATTCAAAGTTCACAGAAGCAACCAAAAGACAGTAAAAGCAAAGTTAGAGGAATGAAAAGAACATTTTATGTGGCAGGTGAATATTAAATAAATTCTGATTAGCATTTTTTTCATTAACAATTGTAATGTCAGTAACTGCCCATTGTTGGTTTTTTTTTTTCGTTAGTTTACTGGTGTCACTGGTCTTTGAGCACTTTAAAAAATTATTTATTAATTCATTCCATTAATCATAAAAATTAACAATTCAATGCTCAAATTTTTGTTATTTCACCATTTTCAGTGCAACTTCCGTTTTATGCGCATTAAGCGATGTTTTATGTTACGAGGGCGATAAATTTCAGTTAATAAATCTCAGAAAAAATGTCCATCGGTTCATGTAACTGTAACTTTGTAAATGACATTTGACAAACGCTTTGAAGGAAAATTAATTTGGAAAGTTAGAAAATTATGTCACGAAATATTTACACGATAAATTGAATGAAAATCCAAAAATGAGAGTTTAACGCTCAGTTTGGTAATTAATTATTGTTCAATCACTTTTCATATGTTTAGGTTTGTTGACCTAAAATAGAAACAATTAACTTGTCACACAAATTAGTGAATGAAAACAGAAAAAACGACTAATTATAACTTAATTCTTACATGATGAATTAACGATGTTATAATTTAATGCAATTATTTGACGTAATTTGCAGATATTTCCTATTGTAACAAAAACCAAATGTGATCAAAAGAAGGGACGAAAAGGCAAAATTGAAAGGAATCTTAATTGATGCTGACAAGTAATTATCTTCTGTTTTTTATGTTTCCACTTTTGATTTTTTGCGCATTTTGTCGATTTCTTTCAATTTTCAGTTTTTTTTTTTGCCTTCAAATCTTTTTTGTTGCATTGTTTTGGTTCTTTTTTTCTGAGGTTTCTTTCTTGCAAGACAAAGAATTCTTAAAAATATTTTTTTTTTTTTTTCATTGTTTCTTCCACCAAAGTCCCTTTTGAACTCATTGTCAATTATTATCATGAATCTGCGGCTGTGGCTGCGATGCGGGTATAAATAAAAAAAGGCATTAAAAAAGACAGTGAAACAATGGAATGTGACAACAAAAACTTCTTCGGTTCGATCGAGGAATGTTTTGAGGCAATTTTTGATAATTTTTTTTATTTGAGGAATTTTTGAGGACATTTGGCAATGAAAACCTTTTTGGTCATCGCCCTCAGTTATCCACCATTAAATGAAATGATTCAGTTGGAACTTACTTGAAAGAATGTGTGTTTATTGTCAACCCATCCTATCACCATATCTGCACCATAAATGAGTCCATTGCGTGAGAAACCGAATCCAATATAACCGAGTGTCCTCACTTGTACTTCAAAAACAATATCTGGTTGTTGAATTTGCCAAAATACTCGAAAATTCTCATCCAAATCCAAACTCTGATCCCATCGGACTTCTTTTGTCCAACAGTCAAATGCTGCCATCAGAATCAGAATGATAACAGCTCTTAATGACATGTTTTATATTTTTTTTTTGCTTTTTAATCACTTTCACTAAACAACAACAATAATAATGATAATAACAGCACACACACTAATACACTTTTAATAATGTCCTTGTTCCTGTTTTCTGTTTTTTTTTTTTTTCTGCAAAGAGATAAAAATGTTCACAAAAAAAGCATTAAAATTTTTTATCATTCATTCAGCATAAAATGGAATCATTTTATTATGAAAAGTGAATTGCATCATGAGTCGTAGAGCCATAAAGCAACAACAAAAAGCTCATGTGAAGCTTCAATAACATGAAACGTAATCAACTGACTTTTTGCTCGTTTTTTACAATGAAAAAGGCTCAAAGTGAAGGAACATAAAAGTTGTAAAATGTAATTAAGTTTTTGTGTCGACATCAGGAGATGAATTTTCATTGATAAACTTTTTCTATTCCGTTGTCAGCATCATTTTATGTTTGATTATTTTATTATGTTTACAATTTACAAATAACCCGAAAATTTTCATCCTATTTGATGGACAGAAGAAGCAAAATATCATGTTTTTGTTTGTTGCAGTATGACACTTTTGTTGCCGTTACTGTTGTTGTTGATGTTGATGTGGGACACAAAAAAAAATATTTCGATCATTGAATTGGCGAAACAGAGAATTTTGGAATTTTTTTTGTTCAACATTTTTGCCGCTCGGTTTAATCTGTCAGTTGAGAGTTAAATCGATATCTTTATTTGTCCTTTTTTTAATGCCCAAAATCGTGAAACATATGCCTGGGATAGAAAGAGAGAGAGACTTTGAAATCTCCCGATGGGATGAGAAATAAATAATCCAAGAATTGGAATCAGAAGGAAAAAAAGGATTTTTATTTATTTCTTCTTTATTTTTCGTTATTTTCTAATCGAAAGTTGTGAACGAGAAAAGGAGAGAAATATAAAGAAGGAAAGAAGCATTTGTGAAGATATTTCGAAGGATTTAGCTCGTTAAAATAAGTTCATTGAAATCCTTTTTATTGAGAATTCATTCAAATCAACCTAAAATGTGTAAAAGTGAATTGTGAGCATTTGAAATTTAAATTTAAAAAAATCCTGCAGCACATTTTAGATTTTTTTTTTTACCTTTAGGACGTGAGGATAAGCTCAGGTTGAGCCTTCCTTTGTATTTGTTTATTCAGTCGAATATTTTGAATGGTTCTGATCGCACCTTTAAGGCATTTCGGGCCTTTCTAATAGAACTATAAATTTTGGGCTTGTTTGAGGATCAAATTAGGTTTCATTATCAAGTGATGCATAATTTTATTTTAATGAACTTTCTTAGTTACAGATGAACTACAAAAATATTTTTCTTTATTTGTTTTTTCCTTCAAGAAAAATAATTTTCGTTTCATTTGTTTGTTTCTTTTAGTCTTCGTCTTCAACTTTGTTTGCATTTTCATTTAATTTATCACACATTTCATAAAAAAATTATTGTTATTTCGGCTTTTTGAGAAGAATTTCATTTAACAGCGCAACATTAAAGTTGCTAAGTCTAAATCAACACGAACTCTGGACTAAAGTAATTATTGGAATCACAAAGTTACATCACAAAAAGCTGTTTATGTTTTCAAAGAAACTTAATCCAAAAATGCCAAAGGCTCTTTCGCAAAATATTTCCATTGAAATCTAAAATCAAAATGATAAATCCAAACACGTTCAAAGCTTTTTTTATTTTCTTTCGTCATAGATTTGTTTTTTGATCCTTTTAAAGTGCTTTATCAGTAAGATTATTGTGCTTATCATAAATATTACATCAACAATTTTTACCCATCCGGTTCCTAAATAAATCACCATGAAAATTTGTTTCATCCCAAAAATTTGTTTACTTAAACACAACAAAAAAAAAAAAAACTTTTACACAATTCGAGAGAGAAATTCATTCGAAAGATTTTTATCGATAAATATTTTCTTGTTTTATCAACACAAACATAATCAATCAACTTTTAAATAAATAAAAATTTAAGTTATTTCAGTTGCTTACAAATTTTCAAAAGTTTTTCCATCGAATATTAAATGGAAGTTCATAAAATTGTTTTATTGATGTTTTTTCAGATGTTTCATCAATTAATAAACAATGAAATGCATTTTAAAAAAATTGAAATTCTCATGAAGTTTGTTTAACAAAAATATCAATGAATATGTCACTGCTTCTGTTGCTGTTGACCCACATCCGGGTTAATTGATATCAATTCCGCCAATGATGAGACATCGATTTGTTATTTCGTTTAGAAAATTGTCCATTGACCACAAACACATGTTCTCGGATGTAATTAATGCCCGAAAAACATTTTGTGGCGGCCTGTTTAATGACTGGCTTTATTTGTTCCCTCTCTATTCAGTGCAAATGGCATTCAATCCACAAAAAATACAAAAGAATGTCCAACATGTGGGCATCATATTCACATTTAAAATAAGTATATGTATAAAGTCATCATCATATTAATATCTTTTTTGTTTTTTCTTCTTTGCGTTAATTAATAATTTATGATAATTACACAATCGCCGTTTACGTTTTAATAAAGATGTTTCATGGCTGGTGGATAATTCATTATCTTAGATGTCTATATATGGATTTTAGGAAAGATCGTTTATCGTTCGATTCTTCTAAAAAGGTGAAAAAAACGCGTTTCCTTCATCAAAAGTTTTAAATAACATGAAATGAATTAATGAATAGTTCTCATTGTCTATGATACGATCATTGCGGGAGTTAATGACCATTTCGACCACCATCGTTGTAGCTCAATTAGTTGCATTCACTTTCACGATATGGGAAATGCATCAACAGGACAAAAATAAATATTTGAACCTACAAAAAAGTTGAAATAGACCCTTCGGAAGTTTATGAGGGTAATAACAGCAACAACAATAACCAAGAGAGAAGAAACTTGGATTTAATTATAATGTTTTGTACGAAAGACTATTTAATGACTAAATTCATGCATTCTGACCCATCCCATGTTATTATCATTCGGTTCCTGTCTACCGTTTTTAAACTTCTTCTTCTTCTTATATTTCGACCTCCCGCACGCACCTGAAGTCGTTTGTTTCCTCGATTAAATTGATTACTATAAAAATGTTATAAGTAATTTAAAGGATGCACTTGAAGTTTTCAATATTTTTACCATCATCAACTTAGAAGTGAAAGATGTGCTGTGGTTGGGTCGAGAGATCAGAAGTTTTACAACAGCCATTAAATTTTATAATAATTGCGCAACATGTGCAACAAATTGCGATCCATTAAAGAACCAAAAATTATTTTACCGTCGATCCCAAAAAGGATTCTTGGAACACCCAAGGAAAGGAGCTCCTAATAGCATTTTAATTACTTTATTTTCCTTCTTTTGGGGGCACAAAACAAAGGCAAATTATTTTTTGATTTATTTTATTTGACGCGCGTCCTACGCACAAAAATCGTGAAACATATTTCAAGTTTATTTATGATTTTTGTTTAAAAATTTAATTAAAATTTTCCCTAAAAAATATCTTTTTTGGAGCCACCAGTTAATTATTGATTTGGCTTCATTCACCTGCTCCATTGTGAAAGATGAAATCGGCAACTCAAACGACATTAAAATAAAACCGGTTATGAAATTATTAAAATTCTCATTTTAAACTTCTTCTGAACGAGTCAAAGAAATTATACACCAATTATAATTAAAATTTATTGTGCAATTCTTTGCTCAATTAAATGAAGAACTCACGGAACCAGTAATTGAATATCTTGCGACTCCGTTTTGTTATTTGTTTCTTGCTGCCGTTATCAGTTTTTTTTTGCATCAGAGCCAGAGCATCAAACGAAAAAAAAGAAGATTTTACGAGATATTCCATCTCACAATAACAACAACAAATTGCTTCTTTCTTCCGTCTTTAGTTCTTTCGAAGAGCACTTGAATAAAGATAGAAAGAAAATCTTTGTCGTTTTTCCACGTGAAGTGAATCTGACAAGCAAAAATGAACTTTTCGAAAGTGTCCTTTAAGAAACCCGGAAAAAGGCACATTTTGAAAGATTTTCTTAATTAAATTTCCATGCTTGAAATTTTAAAGTACCAATGTCGATGTGGGAATAACAAGAACTTTCAATTAATTTCCACTCGAAGGAATTATTCGTTGCCACTCGCGGATCGTTTGCACAAGAGTTTTCAAAGAGAATATTTTTTTTTTTGTTATTAACGTGTGAATTACTTTTGAAATTACCTTAATTAATAATTTCCAATTAACATCTTCCACCAGACTGAATTATTCCATTTTCTCGCTTTTCTTTATTTTTATGACACTTTTTTTTATCATTTCACTTCTTGGAATTTTCCAAACCTTTGATTGCGCAACCTTTTTCACATAAAATTAATTTTTATTCCATTTTTCTTTGTAAATTTTCAACAATTTTCTCACTTCACTGATAAAAAAAATCCTAGTTCAGGTCGCAGCATGTAAAAATATTCCCAGACTTTCTGCAAGTTACTTTTGTAATAAAAAAAAAAATATTTTATGCGTGAATCAAGAAATTTTCCGTCCGATTCTTTTGGCCGTCACAATAAAAATGCTTCTCAATCGAAACATTCACGTGCTCTTACTTGTGTAAAGTTTACATCAACTTCGAGAGTAAATGAGAGAATCAAAGAGAAATATTGTGAGAATTATTCCATTGGCCAAAGTCTTCATTGACAAACAATATTCCAGTGCAAGGTTTTTGAATCATCAACATTAATGATTGCTTCCATTCCTTCTATTTTTTTTTTCTTTTGACTCTGTATTCGTTTGTAAAAAGGAAGATTCATGGAATTGTTAATGAAAGGATGTGTTGTTGTGACTCTTTTAGATAGTAAAAATGGAAAAACGATTGTGCAATGCCGAAAGTTTTCTTTTCTCTCGTTTCATTGTTCTGTAGATTTTTTCTTCTTTGTTACTTTCTATCATTACTCTTGAAACATTTTCGGGACTGATAAGGGAAGGAAAATAAATGAAAGCTATAAATAAAGACAATGGCAGGAAGTTCAACTCTGAAATTGAAGCTATTTCCGCAGAAACGGAACTAAATGTAAAAAAAAAAAAGTTTCGCCAAATTTCGCCATTAGATAAAAATTTCGAAATGGAAAATGAAAATGTCGACGTTGATTTATGTGGTGACTTTAATCATTCTGATCGGTTTTAATTGGTTCACACCAAAAACGGGGCTACAAATTTATTGCTTTTAAGATTAAGTTAATTCTCTTCATTGTTTTTAATCGAGTGACGTTCCATTAGAGTAATTATTAAAGCAAATCGAGAATTTTTCACTCACCATTTTAATGTCGAAAATATTTTAACTGGATAGTGATTTAGATTGCGGTAGAAAATGAAGTTAATTCTTGTTGTTACATCTAATAAAATCCACAAAATTTTAATGAAATTATTTCAATTCACGGAATTTTCCCCCAAAAATTTCGGGGAAATATTTTTTGATGTAAAATTTAATTAGCATAAATTGAAATAGAAATTTAAATAAAGGAAAATCACAAAGGAAATTTAGGAGAATCAAATGGCCAGAGAAGAAACTGCAGAACATGAATTTTTTAATAGAGAGGCGATGAAATTAGGGTATTTTTATGACTCTATTATGTTATAAAATGCTTTTTATGCGCAGAGCTTTGTCGATAAATTTGTAGAAAAATTTTCAATTTATGAAAAATTCAGTCGAGCGGAAATTGGTTGAATATCATTTTCGGTTCATCGATTGGTGAAAAACCTTTTCAGCTTATATCAGAAATTCAAGATCCATCTGGACTCTTTCACCTGAGCCATTCATCTGAAAACAACGCACGATTTTCATAAACATTCAGCACATTTTCCAGGTTTCTGGTGATTTTGTCCCTTTTTCGTCCTTAATCCAATTTGCCATTCTTTGTCCCTTTTTTGCACAGCTAATGTTATTCAATTGACGATAAAATTTTCACATTATTAGTAAATGATCCTCTGAGAATACTTAAGTGTCCAGCTTGGGTTTCAATATGGAAAATAGAAATTCCGTTTTTCATAAAATTTATGGAAAAATGAAGGAAAGTTTAAAATTTGTAGAAATTCAAAATTTGACATCAAAGTTCATATTTAATTAAAATTCATCAATCATTTGAAAAGCTTATGCTGATTACGTGTATGTGAAAAAGCTTTGAGACATTTAACTCGTTTGGGAATTTGTAAAATAAATGTAAGGAAAATATGTGTTTTGAAATCTTAATTATGTTGCCGCTAATTATCAAAGCACTTTTAATCCCCGAAGTATATTTCCATACGAGAAATTTTAATGGAACGAATTCGTCTCACGAATGTCTTTGTAATTTGTAACTAAAATAATTAATTTGATTCTGATTAAAATGTTTTTCGCATCAGTCATAAATCAAATGAAATTTTTCTGCAAATTTTCCTACAGAAACACTTTAATCTTTGTTTTCACGTCATTATTCTTGCATTTTTCACAAATTTCCTTTCCTTACAAACTCGACACTTGCTTGTAAAAAGAAAAAACAATTTTTCTGAATGTTTCCAAGCATTGGAAAATTTTGGAGGATGAGAAAATGTTAAAAATGTGCATTAGTTTAGTAAAAAGTTATTAAAATGTTCATTTCTTGATTATTTTGTCAGCAATTTTTATCCAAAACCTTTAAAAATAATAATTCATGAATGCTTTGCATCTGGTATCAAAATTATCCTTTTATAGAAATTAAGAAGGAAATTCCTCTTAAAAGAAAATTGTGAAAGTTCAACACTCTAAAAATAATGAAAAATGCACTTCAGTCATTAAAGTGTTTACACTTCACTGCAATAATCAACAAACAAAAACATTTTTCTTTATGATGGCTTTTAAAGTTTGTTGGATTTGAATGTTCGTTCATTTCTGCTTTTTATGGAATTTTTTACTTTAATAAATTTTATCATTTAAATAATTTTTAAAGCTTTCGACGAGTCAAACAATTTTCCAACCGAAATGACAAAGTAAGAATCCATTTAGATTTTGATTAATCGAATTAAAATATTTTCCTTGATGTAGCGAAGACAATTTGTGGAAAATATTCGCGGAAAATTAATTTTTCACACGTCATTTACATCACGTAATTCCCTACAAATATTTACACATGTGCTCTAGAACGACTCAAATATTTTCTCATAAAAAATTTTATTTTAAATTTAGCTTCATTCACAATATTTTAATTAAAAATTAATTTCTAAATTCGTAACTTTAAAAAAAATTGTTTTAAATTTAAAGTTTGAAATTTATCTTGCAATATTTTAAGGAATAATTGAAAAAACGTAAACACGAAAATTTTGATAAAATCCTGCAGTGAAAATTCACATATGGTTGACACGACATGATCAGATTCGCATTTGTGGACATCATCAAAATGTAATCAAATATTGTTTCATTTAGTTTTGTAACGAACGAGTGACAACAGAAACCGCAGCGAAGCAAATTTGCTCACCCAAATTGAAATAAATCGGTCGACAATTGAATGAAAATTTTGTATTTCCCTTCAACATTTGTGAAGCATTAACTTCATCAATATTTAAATTTTAATTGGAATAAAGAAAATCAACTAAGAATTTCTTATCGCAACAAGATTGAAATTGACTGAAATAACAGCAAAGAAAAGATTTGTCAAATCATCTCAGCCCCCCAAATTTAATTAAACTAATGTGTTTGCATTCGAAAAAAATATTCACAAATATCACAAATAATGTCATTTTAGTAAATGCATCAGAGGGGACAAATTCCATCCTTACAGAAAGCATCAATATCACACACCCTTGAAACTTGATTCCATCCCATGAAAAAAAATTTATGTTCCAGCTGAGAAATTTTGACTCAGTCTCAAAATAAAATTAAAGAAACAGAAAATGACGGAAGAATTGTTCAGGGAATTAATGAAATTAAGAAGAAAATTCCAATTCTCACAAGAAATGAAAATTAAATTAAAGAAAAATGAATTGGGAAAATCTTTATTCAAGCTGATTTTGAAATCTTTCCTTGAGCATTAACTTTCAAAATTGTTTATTTCCATAAGCGCATCAGTATCAAGGCTTGTTATAAGAACGCGAAATTGTCTTTAAAAAACAAAATAATAAAAGAAAAGAAAAGCTCATAAAGCTCAATGGCAAACGTTAACAGTAAAATGAAGTTCATTAACAAAAATTGAGCCGATCGTTGGATGTCGAGACCAGCAAAGCAAAAGGAATGAATTGAAGTGAAGAGCACAAAAAAAAAAACATTAACAGTCACGTTTTCAATATCAATATCATTTTGCTGTATTAGACATGCGATAATCGTAAAAACACTGAATTTCAGGCGGTAAAAGAGATAATGAAATGAAATCATGAGAATTGGGTTGAAAAAGGACCCAAAAAAAAACCTGAGAAAGTATAAAGGGCAGGGACAAGAAATGGGTTCGCATAGTAAATATCTTCACATCACGTAATGCTTATGGGAATGTTTAAAAGTGTTTTAGAAACAACATCAAGGCTTAGTAATATAATGATATTGTGACACAACTCGTCGTCGTATATTTGATTTCTTTAATGTTGATCATAAAAACACTTTTCACATGATTTACCTTACTTAATGACACTCCTTTACATCGTATTAAATCCTTTTTCATTTCTTGTTTCATTCAATAATAAAAGTTTAATAAAATTTTACTATTAACTCATATACTAATGATTATGAACTTATACAAAACTGATTCATTTGATTCGTTTATATGAACTTTTAATGCTAACTCAAGTGAGGAAATTGTCGATTAATTTAATTTATTTCTTCTTTCTTTCCTTAAGTCAATGGAGCAAAATTTTATTTGGAAATTCTTTCATCAAAATAAATTGCGATACGACAAGCAGATCCGTGATTTATTTTTGGTAATTTTTCAAGGCATTTAAAATATTCAAACCATCTAAATAACGGAAATTTAAGGAAAATTCTTTAGGATAAATTACAAATTAATCAATCATTCAAGCAAGTTGCATCCAAATAATTTAATCTCTCTTGAAACTTCAGTTGCATTCACTACAAAATTCATCTTGAATTTTATTTATTTCATAAATTTTCTTTATTTTTAAGTAAACAACGACTGTGAAAATCGCTTCTTCTTATAAATCTGCTGTAAAGTGTCAGCGAGCGTGAAAAATTACAAAACAATTCCTGCAGTTTTAAAAAGAAAACACTTCAGAATAGCAACATCAGGTGGAAAATGGTAGAAAATATTTTCCTTTCACTTTTGGGATTTGTCGCAATTTAAATATTCGAGGGTGAGAAAAATTCCCGAAAATCTTTTAAAACTGTGAAAAAAAAAAAAAAAAAAAAATTTGTTTTTCGGTTCCTTCTTTTTTACATTGACATCATAAAACTTTCTTTAATGTTCGCAATAATTTTTATTTTCCACACAAACCAATCAATAACGACGAAGACGGTGATTGTGATAAAAATTTATTTCGTCCACAGAAAATATTTCATTGATCGTAAGTCGCAAACAAAAGTTTATGTCAACATGAAATTGGCCGTAAATAAAAGCACAAAACGAAAAATCAATGTAAGAAAACTTTTATTGAGATCAAAAAATCATATTAAATTTAGGGAACCAATTTTAGGCTGAATTTACATAAATCTAACCTATGATAATGATTTTTGTATTTTCAGAGGCTTTTTTTAAATAAAAAGATCCTTTAAATTTCCTAAGCATGAATAAGCTCAAAAAGCAATCAAAATAATTTCAAGCCACAAAAAAAACACAGAAATTGATGATTTTGCATAAAATTGTTGATGTAGTTTCATGATTGTTCATTGATGATTTGTTAAAATTTCCACATGCAAACATTTTTAAGGAAATAAATGGAAATAACCAAAAAATAAAATCGATAAAAACAATCAACATCGAAACATTTTGAAACGAATTAAAGATTTGCAAAATTAAGATAAAAAAAAATGTTTTCGAAAGTAAAATTTACTTTTTGGGCATTTTCCATTCGTCAATATAAATTTGCACAGGATGCTTACAATGGCTAGGTATTTAGGTTTTTTTTTTTGTATTGGATAAACTAAGCATTTTTTGCAATGGATGCATAACGACTGTGTTACTGTGCTCTCGTATTTCATGCGCTCCTGTTACTTTTACGAGATTTTGCGAACTGTAAATTTTAACGCCCAACTTAACTCGTCCAGTGCAAATCTTTCAGGCACTAATTTTAATCTAAACCATTTCTCTTTGTTCATCCAGTGTTTATGTATTATAACAAAACTCAATTAATCCATCAATTTCATTACGGCCATTTGTTAATGACGTCAGGAAATTTCAGTCTATACAATTTGCTAATAACGCAATTTGAACAGAGAATTAAAGGGATATGATTCGCTTTCATGCGCCGACTTATCTATTATTATCCTTCCTCTTTATAAATATATTATTTTCCAATGCCAAACTTCATAATGCTCCCCTAAATTCCATGTGTCGTAAAATCACAATGAATATTTTGATGCGACACGTAGCCATCTCCACAAAAATGGCATTTTCAAAATAAAATTTGCAATTTATTAGTCGCGCATATAACTTTAATGGGCAAAATTGTTTTTGAGCATTAGGAAGAATATAAAATTCATATGTTTTCTTATCTAACTTCTAAGTATATTTAAACATTTTGATGTATTTTTTTGTACGAATTTACGTAAATGTAAAATATTAGTCAACAAAAATAAGTAACGAATACTGTTCATATCAGAGCTGAAATCAAAGCTAAAAAGGATCTGCAAAAAGTTTATGCTTCGACATTTTTTTATCGATTTCTTGTGCAGAGCTTTAACAAATCATCAATGAACAATCATGAAACTACATCAACAATTTTATGCAAAATCATCAATTTCTGTGTTTTTTTTGTGGCTTGAAATTATTTTGATTGCTTTTTGAGCTTATTCATGCTTAGGAAATTTAAAGGATCTTTTTATTTAAAAAAAAGCCTCTGAAAATACAAAAATCATTATCATAGGTTAGATTTATGTAAATTCAGCCTAAAATTGGTTCCCTAAATTTAATATGATTTTTTGATCTCAATAAAAGTTTTCTTACATTGATTTTTCGTTTTGTGCTTTTATTTACGGCCAATTTCATGTTGACATAAACTTTTGTTTGCGACTTACGATCAATGAAATATTTTCTGTGGACGAAATAAATTTTTATCACAATCACCGTCTTCGTCGTTATTGATTGGTTTGTGTGGAAAATAAAAATTATTGCGAACATTAAAGAAAGTTTTATGATGTCAATGTAAAAAAGAAGGAACCGAAAAACAAATTTGTTTTTTTTTTTTTCTGTTTTCCACAGTTTTAAAAGATTTTCGGGAATTTTTCTCACCCTCGAATATTTAAATTGCGACAAATCCCAAAAGTGAAAGGAAAATATTTTCTACCATTTTCCACCTGATGTTGCTATTCTGAAGTGTTTTCTTTTTAAAACTGCAGGAATTGTTTTGTAATTTTTCACGCTCGCTGACACTTTACAGCAGATTTATAAGAAGAAGCGATTTTCACAGTCGTTGTTTACTTAAAAATAAAGAAAATTTATGAAATAAATAAAATTCAAGATGAATTTTGTAGTGAATGCAACTGAAGTTTCAAGAGAGATTAAATTATTTGGATGCAACTTGCTTGAATGATTGATTAATTTGTAATTTATCCTAAAGAATTTTCCTTAAATTTCCGTTATTTAGATGGTTTGAATATTTTAAATGCCTTGAAAAATTACCAAAAATAAATCACGGATCTGCTTGTCGTATCGCAATTTATTTTGATGAAAGAATTTCCAAATAAAATTTTGCTCCATTGACTTAAGGAAAGAAAGAAGAAATAAATTAAATTAATCGACAATTTCCTCACTTGAGTTAGCATTAAAAGTTCATATAAACGAATCAAATGAATCAGTTTTGTATAAGTTCATAATCATTAGTATATGAGTTAATAGTAAAATTTTATTAAACTTTTATTATTGAATGAAACAAGAAATGAAAAAGGATTTAATACGATGTAAAGGAGTGTCATTAAGTAAGGTAAATCATGTGAAAAGTGTTTTTATGATCAACATTAAAGAAATCAAATATACGACGACGAGTTGTGTCACAATATCATTATATTACTAAGCCTTGATGTTGTTTCTAAAACACTTTTAAACATTCCCATAAGCATTACGTGATGTGAAGATATTTACTATGCGAACCCAATTCTTGTCCCTGCCCTTTATACTTTCTCAGGTTTTTTTTGGGTCCTTTTTCAACCCAATTCTCATGATTTCATTTCATTATCTCTTTTACCGCCTGAAATTCAGTGTTTTTACGATTATCGCATGTCTAATACAGCAAAATGATATTGATATTGAAAACGTGACTGTTAATGTTTTTTTTTTGTGCTCTTCACTTCAATTCATTCCTTTTGCTTTGCTGGTCTCGACATCCAACGATCGGCTCAATTTTTGTTAATGAACTTCATTTTACTGTTAACGTTTGCCATTGAGCTTTATGAGCTTTTCTTTTATTATTTTGTTTTTTAAAGACAATTTCGCGTTCTTATAACAAGCCTTGATACTGATGCGCTTATGGAAATAAACAATTTTGAAAGTTAATGCTCAAGGAAAGATTTCAAAATCAGCTTGAATAAAGATTTTCCCAATTCATTTTTCTTTAATTTAATTTTCATTTCTTGTGAGAATTGGAATTTTCTTCTTAATTTCATTAATTCCCTGAACAATTCTTCCGTCATTTTCTGTTTCTTTAATTTTATTTTGAGACTGAGTCAAAATTTCTCAGCTGGAACATAAATTTTTTTTCATGGGATGGAATCAAGTTTCAAGGGTGTGTGATATTGATGCTTTCTGTAAGGATGGAATTTGTCCCCTCTGATGCATTTACTAAAATGACATTATTTGTGATATTTGTGAATATTTTTTTCGAATGCAAACACATTAGTTTAATTAAATTTGGGGGGCTGAGATGATTTGACAAATCTTTTCTTTGCTGTTATTTCAGTCAATTTCAATCTTGTTGCGATAAGAAATTCTTAGTTGATTTTCTTTATTCCAATTAAAATTTTAATATTGATGAAGTTAATGCTTCACAAATTTTGAAGGGAAATACAAAATTTTCATTCAATTGTCGACCGAATTTTATTTCAATTTGGGTGAGCAAATTTGCTTCGCTGCGGTTTCTGTTGTCACTCGCTCGTTACAAAACTAACTGAAACAATATTTGATTACATTTTGATGATGTCCACAAATGCGAATCTGATCATGTCGTGTCAACCATATGTGAATTTTCACTGCATGATTTTATCAAAATTTTCGTGTTTACGATTTTTCAATTATTCCTTAAAATATTGCAAGATAAATTTCAAACTCTAAATTTAAAACAATTTTTTTTAAAGTTACGAATTTAGAAATTAATTTTTAATTAAAATATTGTGAATGAAGCTAAATTTAAAATAAAATTTTTGATGAGAAAATATTTGAGTCGTTCTAGAGCACATGTGTAAATATTTGTAGGGAATTACGTGATGTAAATGACGTGTGAAAAATTAATTTTCCGCGAATATTTTCCACAAATTGTCTTCGCTACATCAAGGAAAATATTTTAATTCGATTAATCAAAATCTAAATGGATTCTTACTTTGTCATTTCGGTTGGAAAATTGTTTGACTCGTCGAAAGCTTTAAAAATTATTTAAATGATAAAATTTATTAAAGTAAAAAATTCCATAAAAAGCAGAAATGAACGAACATTCAAATCCAACAAACTTTAAAAGCCATCATAAAGAAAAATGTTTTTGTTTGTTGATTATTGCAGTGAAGTGTAAACACTTTAATGACTGAAGTGCATTTTTCATTATTTTTAGAGTGTTGAACTTTCACAATTTTCTTTTAAGAGGAATTTCCTTCTTAATTTCTATAAAAGGATAATTTTGATACCAGATGCAAAGCATTCATGAATTATTATTTTTAAAGGTTTTGGATAAAAATTGCTGACAAAATAATCAAGAAATGAACATTTTAATAACTTTTTACTAAACTAATGCACATTTTTAACATTTTCTCATCCTCCAAAATTTTCCAATGCTTGGAAACATTCAGAAAAATTGTTTTTTCTTTTTACAAGCAAGTGTCGAGTTTGTAAGGAAAGGAAATTTGTGAAAAATGCAAGAATAATGACGTGAAAACAAAGATTAAAGTGTTTCTGTAGGAAAATTTGCAGAAAAATTTCATTTGATTTATGACTGATGCGAAAAACATTTTAATCAGAATCAAATTAATTATTTTAGTTACAAATTACAAAGACATTCGTGAGACGAATTCGTTCCATTAAAATTTCTCGTATGGAAATATACTTCGGGGATTAAAAGTGCTTTGATAATTAGCGGCAACATAATTAAGATTTCAAAACACATATTTTCCTTACATTTATTTTACAAATTCCCAAACGAGTTAAATGTCTCAAAGCTTTTTCACATACACGTAATCAGCATAAGCTTTTCAAATGATTGATGAATTTTAATTAAATATGAACTTTGATGTCAAATTTTGAATTTCTACAAATTTTAAACTTTCCTTCATTTTTCCATAAATTTTATGAAAAACGGAATTTCTATTTTCCATATTGAAACCCAAGCTGGACACTTAAGTATTCTCAGAGGATCATTTACTAATAATGTGAAAATTTTATCGTCAATTGAATAACATTAGCTGTGCAAAAAAGGGACAAAGAATGGCAAATTGGATTAAGGACGAAAAAGGGACAAAATCACCAGAAACCTGGAAAATGTGCTGAATGTTTATGAAAATCGTGCGTTGTTTTCAGATGAATGGCTCAGGTGAAAGAGTCCAGATGGATCTTGAATTTCTGATATAAGCTGAAAAGGTTTTTCACCAATCGATGAACCGAAAATGATATTCAACCAATTTCCGCTCAACTAAATTTTTCATAAATTGAAAATCAACTCATGTATTTCATCAAAGCTCGTTATGGGAAAGCGAATAGAAAGAACAATTTTAATTAAATTGAAACTCAATTGCTTTCAAAACTTCACGAGCTTTGTCACAAAAATATCTTCCTAGCTTTTTGAAATGTTAATTTATTACATTTATATTTTCTATAATTTTTCATCATCATCAGTATCATCAGTCTTGAATTCTTGATGGATTTTGGGTGTAGAATGGAATGACAATTCCACATGTAATGGCAAGACTCTTGAGCTAATTTACATTAATGGATTGAGAAAGCGACAACGAGAAAACAATGAAAACCTTTTAGGATTTTGTTATTTATTTATCATTTTCCGAGATTTATTTCTGATTGATGTTCTTTCAAATGAAATTTCCGTAGACGTTAGATTTATGGCAATATATAATTATTGTAAACAAGCTTTTCACTGTGTATTTATTGTAATTTGTTTAAGTCCAATACAGCTATATACATTGCCTTTACATTGCACATCGCATTTTCGTAAAAATATCCACATAAATATTGCAATTAAAATCTTTCTGAAATCATCTGAAGTTCTGAAGCCAATTTTTAATAGAATTAGACATATCAGTTTAATTATATAATCTATCAGTCTACTTCGCAATAAAATAAAGGAAAATAAAGCTTATGGAGTTTAACGAAATAACCGAATACAAATTTTAAAGTTAAATATATCGTTTTTCTACATAAAGGAAGATTTTTATTGAAATATTGTCTTATCGTCTGACAAAAAATTATTCAAAGGACTTTTAAAATTATTACATTTTAGCAAAGACATTTTTAAATCCTAATTATTGCATTAAATTAATGAAAATGTTTTAAGTTAACTGTATAATTAGGTAAGAGAATTGTCTTTGTGAAATAATTTAAAGATTACTTAGTTCCACAGTCCACTTCAGATAAATTTCGGATAATTTACGTAACTCACACAAACAAAATTCGCGTGTGAGATATTAAAAACGTTTAAATTTCAAAATTCCGTTAAATATTTTAATTCACAAGTTTTTTTATGCATAGAGCTCGATACATATAGTACACACAGTTATTAATAACAATAACAGAACTCTCCATTTGTCCAGTGCCTGATGTCGAATTTGCCAATTAGTGGTTCCTGACCATAAAAAACCCTTCGCCTTAGCACGTATATCCGGGTAATACTTTAATACCTGCTAATAACAACAATCGCTTGTTGGTAGCCAATAGATATTTAGAATGTGGGAAATTATTAATAAACTAAAATATTTTTGTTATTAAAACATTCTTTATTTAGTTTTCTCAGTAAACTTGATGGAAAAATAACGGACTTTTGCTTAAGAGTGAGAAAAGAATAATTTCATTTTTGCAACGTAAGAAAAATCACAGGGAGAATTTAAAAAAAATGTAAATCTGATGAGCAGATTTTGTTTTTGTCTTTATGCACTTTCGATGGCATTTTGAATCTCTTTGCATTTCTGTCATCAATAATTAATTTTGCCACGAAAATAAAACTGCAAAATTTTTGTTTCACGTGAGAACAATTTTTAGATAATCAACGATTTTGTATTTTGTTTATGAGGTTTCTTCATTCCGTTTTTTTTTTGCTCTGTTTTACACATAACACATTGAATAGGCTTTAATTACACTAACTTTTGTTGATAGCATAGTTTTTTTTATTTTGTTTATTTTCCTTTGTTCTGGTTGGATCGTCAACCAATTAACGAAACGACACGGTTCTTCAAAAATAGTTTTTGAGAATTCATTTTTGCACAAAAAGGACAAAAATGATGTTTTCAACATTTATTACAATTACAATTATTATAATACTCATGGCATCGCAGCAAAAAAAAAAAGTTTAACAACAAATTGTGGTTGTATATTTTTTTTTTGTTTTGGAAGTGGAAAGTTCAACATGACAATTATCATTAATTATTTTTAAAAATTTCCAGTTTTTTTCTTTTTCATTGGAATGGAAATGCACAACAATTTAGGACTTTTGTTATACTTTTTCAGGACGAGTATCATTGAATTTTAGGGGGCATTTAATGTAACGCAATAAATTATAATCTAACAATTGTACGCATTAGTTATAAAAAAAAGAATAAACAACGCTTAGTACATGTAAATGTAATTTCATTTGGGCGTATTATCAGATGGCGTCCATCGATCAAATTCAATACCGGAGTCGGGTGAGATGCCTGTCGAAGGTCCTAAAAGATATTCCTGTTGGATGCATTTACATTCGAGCTCATGGCATGCGCAGGAATATTTTACATGACGTGACATGTAACGAGACCGATGATCCCTTAGCGACGATATCGATGATGCAGTCGAAGGTGTCTGATCTGTCTGATCGTATGTCGTGGGTGTCGTTGATGTTGATGCCGATTGAGGTGCTATTAAAATATGTCGATTTGGATCGTTTCTTAATTGACGCTCGAATGTATGCAGCTGCTCCATGAAATGGAAATTTGGTGACACATCCGGTTTACGTGCCCGTACAAATGTGAAGGCATCATTTAAACCGAATCCTTTGGAGAACATGAGGTATGCTAGAGTGATTGTAACAGACTAAAATAGGGAAAAAAAGATCGATAAAGAGCTATGTCTTAAGATTGATGTAAGAATGACATACCCGCGAAACGCCCGCTAAGCAATGCACCAAGCACGATACATTTTTTGCCTTTGCTTCTTCGATGAATTTAATGGCAGTTGGAAAATGTACACTCAAATCTTGACTCCAATGATCCGTAATCGGTATTTGAAGATATTCCACTTTGCCTGTGTCCTCAAAAACATTCGGCAGTGTCGACACATTCAGGATGTAACGAATGTTGTATTTTTGAAGCTTAACAAAATCTTCCGAATGTACTGCATTGCCCAAAAATAATCCCGGTAATATTTCAATCGGTTCACCGCCATACGGTTCCAGTGGATAATTGCTTCCACTTTCACCATCTGATGATTCCGTTGAGCTACTGCAGGCTGAATCAGACAATGGTGTCGATATACGAAGTGATCTGTAAAATGTTAAAAAGAAAAATTTAATTGTTGGAAAGAAAAAATTTCTTGCGGAAATTCTTAAATGGAATTTTAATTTTCGTGTGAACCGCGATGAATGAAGAAATAAGTTGCACAAATTGTGGAATTCATTTTTTAATGAATGAAATATGAAAACACATAACGTAACTAGCGTAAAAACAATCAGTGTGAAATGCGATTACAGCACGCCACAAGCAAGCTATGCTTCAATTATTTTCAGTTGATTGACGCAAACAACCGGAAAAAACAAATCGAGTGCTTAAAACATACATCCAGCCAGTGTAATAACGGCCACTTTGAGCGACAACAATGGAAACTTCCAGGCATAACCATCTTAAGACGTTTTTTTTAAACTATTTCCCGTTTCATAACTTATTATTTCGTCGCAATCATTTGACAATTGTAGAAATTTGTTCTCGCTCGTTATTTTTTCTTTCAATATCTAAAGATAGCCACTTCCGGTCTACCGTTTGAAATATAATAAAAACGGATATCCTTCCGGCAATGAACAATTCTTTTCTTTATTTATAGAGATTTATATTTGTGAAGATCTTTGAAGACGAAGTCAAAATTACGGGCATCACAAGAAATTAAATCTAAATTTGTGATCTTGAGAGTAAACATAGGAAAAAGGTTTTAAGAAATGTTCCTTCAGGTGCAAAGGAAAGCAGAAAAACATTGATTTGTCTCATACAATTTTGCGTATTGTGTGCATAACATTCAAGGATTTGCCAATTATGACTTTTGTTTTTCACCTTTTTCATCAACGCAAAAATAGATTCCCTTGCAAAGGAATTGCCGAAATAAAAGGCAACGAAGGGAAAAAAAGAAACGTGGGCGCACTGATAACAAAATGAAGAAGTGTGTGAGAGAGAAAACGACGCCTACACAAAATTGAATCCTTCAATGTTCCAGGCGTTGGCGGATAAATTTTTGTTTTTTTCTCCCCATACTTTGAGCTTCGCAGAGCTATTCTTGGCATCAACATGCGTCTGTCAAATTCTGATGAAAAGAAAGTAATTCTCAATCTATCTATCTCTCTCTTTTTTAGATCGCCCACACACGTTAAACATAAATGATTGTCTAAAAATTCAATGGACATACATACAACATGCGAGTGCAATTAATTTTGCTTTGTCGGAAACAATTTTTAGTGCATTCTCGTGGAAATCGATTCATTTTGATTTTCTGATGCTTTTCTTTTGCAACACGCGATTCAATTGAGAAATTGGAAATATTTCGTTTTTTTCTTTCTTTGCTGTTGATTCATTCATTCATTCACAGCCAATAATGCGAGCGCTCATGAATGGGAAAAGCGCAGACATTATTCAATGTGTATATGATTTACACAGACAACAGACTTTAGTTGATGGCACAGAAAAAAATGAATGAATGAAAGCTCAAAGTTTCATTGATGTTACGAACGAGTGAGTGCCAGTGTAAGAGTGGACGTAGTTGTGCTGGTGGTGGTTGTTTGCTATAACACTGTGCGACTATTTAGATAGATATTTCCAACTTCGCCCACGATCTGTCGATGAAAGGCAACACAAAATTGCCTCATAACATTTGCATAATTGCTTTTATGGCTGCTGCGCTCTCCATATACGCAATTACAGAACAATTCCACCAACGCAACGCGAGACAAATTGAATCGCAACCGATGCGAATTTTATTTTATTTTTTTCATGGCTCATTTTTGATGATAAATTAATTTTTCTTGCAATGTTTGTGTGGGTGTGTGCGTGTGTATGTTGAAGGAAAATCTTCCATGTCGGCTTATCAATCAGATTCCTATCAATTCCCCCGCATGTGACGCAATTTCATTTCGTAGCAACGGAAATTCCATTACCAACAAGAAAAAATGTCTTCTTCTGTTGTTATTGTTCTTCTTCTTTTTGATATTATTCATTGCTCGTCGACGACACATTGTGTGGGCGAATATTTGTGTAAGCTTCTTGGGCGAAAAGGAAAGCAAAATAAGAAATGCCAGCACCACACAAAATTGATGCCTTCGACTTTATCTTATCGCCTCGGCATTGAGTCATGGGCGAGCGCGCGGCATGAGACAAACATTCTCAAATTTCTTATCGCGAGATTTGACATGCGAATTCACCCCATTCAAGGTTGCGCTCACAGTCACGTCATTAGCAGTGTGAATGCGATAAAATGGGCCATGCAGCACCAGCAACATTATATTACTTACCTTAATCCCATGAGCTGTTCTGTTGTGTTTGTCTGCATGTTATTTGAGCAGCGCTCGTCTTCGCACCATTCCGGAAATGATGATTGAAAATTCGGGAAGCCATCTGAAGGAAAGAAAAATGTAGAAAAATGGAAGTTAAATATCAAATGTGCAACAACAATAACAATAACCACCCACTCCATAATGGTTGAAGGAGGGATTTATGACGTCGATTCATGTGCGAGCAGAATGAAGCATAAAATTGCGTCATTGATAGAATTTTAGGTACTCGATAAGGTCACAAGTGGGTGGAAGGCGAAACGGAATGAGAAGCATGAGAAATTCGCCTGTTCGCAGAAAGGGAGAGAGAGAGAGAGACAGAGAACACTTTGATAACGCAAAATGGATTTAAAATTGAGATAATTTGAAATGAATGAATGAACCCATCACAACCACCTACATTGAATGGTGACATAAACCTTCTCTCCATCCCTCTCCTCCCCAAACATCCGACCGACCGCCTGCCGTCGACACAGTTGCCTCGTGTAACAGCAGATCGAGCGCCCTCACAATTTCATTCATGCCCGGGGCTATAATGGAAGCCCTCAAGTAGCGAGAGCGAGACAAGACTATTGGACTTGAATATTATTGTATTCGGAGCCAAGCGACAGACTCTGAAAAATCAATTGCTTTTCTTGGTTGTTTGTGTGTGCTTTGCGGGCGATTTGCATACATAAATGGCTCGAGCTATATAAGTGGCATTAAACTATGGAATTTTAAATGCCGAATCAAATGGCAACGAATAAATAAAAATTTATCAATGAACATTTTTGATGTCGTTCATTCTATCTGTCTCACTCTTCTACACTGACTCACTCGAAATGTGGAGCTTTTCCCCTAATTTAAGCCATAAAATGTGTGGGTGGACAATTAGTAAGCAAACGACGCCCGAATTGAGTCATTGATAAAAAAAAGAAAGGAAAACATTTTTGCATAACAAAATTGTAAGAAGAAGAAAACAAGAAACTTGTTGAGATGATATGATGGGAAAAGAAAAGACCTCTTTGAATGTCGACAGGAAATTCATGTGGAAAAGAGAAAAAGAGACGGGACGATTTGGGCGCGCTTCAATTGTCTTGTTGTGTCTGTGTGTATGCAGTAAATGAATACCGAGATAATTCAGCAGGGATGCAAATCAAAAATTGCGAACCAGTGTGAGCGATTCCAACTATTTATTTTTCTGAGGAAAATGTAAAATCACGCGACAAATTTTATTTTGTAAAGTCCAAGGTCACACGAGAAAAGAAGAGAGAGAGAAGATAATAACAAGGCCATGTCATTCATTCACAAGCCCTGTCAATGTGAGAAGTTTCAAGAAAAATGAATGAAAACGCCCACGCACACCTTTGGACATTTTCTCTCCACTCACACACACACAGCCGAACCGCTGTGAATTTGCTTCAATATAGAAATTTCATGTTTTTTTTCTCTCTCTCTCCCCATTCTTGAATCTGTACCTACTTTTTTTTTGTTTCATTAATTAATTTCATGTTTCATTCATTCGGGGAAAAGGAAAAAATGATGAAAATACTAAAAAAAAAGCATTTGAAGCGCGTGATATCAGATCGAATTCGTAATTGTGTCCGTAAATGAATTTTTTTGTTGTGCTTTTGTTTTAGTGATTTCTCGGCTGCGCCACACAAAATTTTTATGAATGAAATATTAAAGAAAAAACATTAATGGAAACTCACCTTGTAGGCAACAAACACGACAATTTTTATCGTTAAATTCGGCCATGAATTTGCGCGATAGGACGTGCATAATATCGGGACTTGATTGTGCGGGACTGTTGTGATATAGCACGAAGAGCGTCTGCACCGTATCCATGCCCACAAAACGATTTCTTAAATCTTTACATTTGATGGTACTGAATAAATCAACTTTGCCTTCTTTAAGTCGTCGCAACATAATTGTTGGAATTGAGACATTCGCTGAATGTTTAATGTGAGCGACAGCATAATCATTGGCCGAGCGACAATCCAAAATGATGATTTCCTTCTTACCAGGACTGTTACTTCGCAGTTCCGATATCAGTGTGTTTTTATCAATTAGTTCTATCTCCGTGTCAGGCATTTTTTTTATTTTGTATTAAATTTACACTTTTATTTTTGGAATTGTTATTTAATACGATCACTGTGCGTGTTGAAATTACTTCTAAGTTATTATTACGGAATAAATTCTTTGACTTTCCTTCCTTTTCACACTTCTGTATTTTATTTTATTTTTTTTTTTGGAGAAGATTTTGTGTCTTTTTCTTAAATTACGATGATGCCCTTTTGGAGATATTTTATTTACTTTTTTTTTTTTTAATTTTTTACTTGAATGTAGTGCAATTAATTTGCCATCACAATGAATGATTCAAACCCAATTAAAAAACTAATTGCCACTTGAATGCAAATTTAAAATCACTTAATGGAAAACTTAAATTACTTTTTTTTTATATCTTGTGCGATTTACATCCTACTTCTTCGACTGGCTGAACAGAATATGAAGAATGAGACGAGTTTTTTTTTCTTTCGCGTGATATTCACCACCAACTATTTCTCGAACCCGTTGCCGACCGCATACACTGAAAGAAAATAAATAATCATAATTAAATACATTCAACAATAAGATAGCAAACATTTTCAAAGAAAACATAAATTGTGCAGCAGTTCATCTCACTCAAGTAAAATAAGAAAAGTTTAAAGCTTTCAATTTCTCTGAGAGTGTACGGATTTTTTTAAGAATTATAGCATTGATGTGTAAGTAGTTTTCGTTTTTATTCAAGATGATGAGTCGTCACTGCTTGGTTACTGTATCGTTAAGTTTTTTATTTTAAAATTGTGCGCGCGAATTTCCGTTAAATTTTTAAACCATTTTTTAGTTGACATGTGCAACTGTGATACAATAAGAATAAAACACGATTAACAAAAAGAAGAAAAAACATACATCTGATGGAAATTTCGCTCTTTATTAAAATTTTGCTTTTTCGATAAGAATACAAAAAAAAAAAACTTTAATTTCTATCGTTATGATATCTCATACAGAACATTTATCTGGGAAATTTCTGTGATCCATCATGTAAAAATATCAATTTTTTAATGGTAATTTCACAATACATTCACAAAATTCCAGCCCCAGAAACCGTTTATAGCCGGAAAAGGAAAATTTATTCGTCATCATTTTATCATTCTACTTCTTCTTTTCTTCAAATTATTACCGGAACTGAATTTTTCCGTAATCTGTGTGTGTGTGTGTTTGACTTAATAGTTTTAATACAGCATTTTGACAGAGAAAATCGTTACAATTGATATAGCCTCATTGCGGGGGGATTAAAAATCTGTGAAGGGGCGATAGAGGGCTATATAAAAACGTTTTTCAGCGTCTTGTACAAGTTGAGCAATGAAATAAAGTTAGAAAAAAAAAACTAAAAACTTCATCGATTAACATAAAAAAAGAAATTAATTCCTGCAACATAATGAGAAAATCGGTTATAATAAAATAATTATTAATTACTCGTTGTGGACGTTTTAACAAGGTGCTGATTGCAATTGAAAATATATGGGAATACGAGAATACGATGGTAGGGAGAGAAAATCAAAGAATCCTTAATATCACATTCTTCGTTCGTCTTTCAACCTGTTGCGAGTTTTATTATGAAGCAATTGAAGTTTTTTTTCTTCTTCTCATTAATCGATTGCAGTGACGACGACGACAAAAAAAAATTGTTTAACTAAATTTAATCTCAACTCTGACCCTGAATTATTTGAATTATTAATTAGGAGTAGTCAAAGTGTTTCATGTTTTCTTCTTTTTTTTTTTGGAATGATTTTGTGATTGAACTAAAACTTATAGCGACTGCTAGATAGCAATTGAATATGCACATCATTATCATCAATATTTACACAATTCTCATAAAAGTTGTGAATCAAATAAAAAAAAAAAAAATAGAAAACAGAACGAATAAATATTATACACTTAAAAAAAATTACGGCTATAATTAATCTTTGTTTTCAAATTTTCCTGATAATTATTTTTTTTTTTTCACTTCGTCGGCCTTATTCATAATCTTTGTCTAACATGTGTGTGTGTGTATGCTTGATTTCTTAAATGATTCAATTAATTTAAAAGGAATAGTTTTCATTTACGCAATTGTGGGAGATTTTGGAAGAAATTCAAACGAAATCAATTCTCACACATTTCAGTTCAAATTAATCTCATGTAAGGACTAATGGCTCATCATCAGAGAAACGCGATGGAACCTCCTGATGCTCCTCGTCTTCTAAAGCGTCGCCAATTCGCGTGGCGCCCGTTCTCGTATCGTAATGCGAATTCGTAAATCGATTAAACGAGCCCTGTGGACGACGGTAGTGTTGTATAAGGAATGCGATGACACCCGCAGGTATGACGACAATCAGGAACGAGAACAAATAATACCAGATGCCGCCTGATGCACTGTTCGATAGCTGATACAAAAATGCATCTGGCTGCACTTCAAATATTTCTGTATCACCAATGTCCGAAAGAAGACCCTAAAAAAGTTGTATGTTGTCTATTGTAGTGGATCATCAAAATTATTGCTGCATAATTTTATTTACCTGACTGGTCTTTATGCGAACGCCAATGTTGAATACTTGTCCTGCGGAAATGGCTCCGCCCAAATGATCGGGATGTATCATAATTGGTGGCTTGTGTGCTTCCAGAATAACAATTGGCAAATTGTCCTTTTCATCGCGAGTTCCAGCACCTGGTCGCACAACGGCTTGATAAATGAAACTAAAAGGAGAAAAAAAATTAATTTTTAATTCTAAATAAAAAATTAAACAAGATCTCACTTTTCATCATGCAGATCCTTAATTTCTCTCCATTCTACAACATATGAGCCATTCTTTTCGGGATAAATGCTTTGCAATCGTGGCGCCGGCAATGGCATAGCAGCTGCCGTAATATTTACAGGAATTGCATCCTTTGTGTCTGTCGAAACGGTAATTTCATATTTGGCACCGCGCGGAATACCATGGAAAATGTGTTTCATTGTTCCATTTGTGTTTGATTCAATCTTAACGAATGACGTTTGATTGAGGACTAGCTCACGAATTGAAACAACATAACTTGGATATTGATTATTGGATAGTGCACAACTGTGATCCCATTGAATATTCATCGTTCGGTGTGTGTCATCGAAGGAAACCTGCAAATTCTTCGGTGGCTTTCGCTCACTGTAATGCGTCTCAATGACACGTGGATTCTTTCCTAATGGACCTGGCCCAACGGGTCCAATTATTGCAACACCAATCAAATACGACTGACATTCAAATAGCTGCGTTAATAGGAAAGACGTATTGTCCGTTTTATGCTTCGGCAAGTCAAAAAGTTCCTCTAAATTGATTCCATAATAGATTCCATATGTAAATTTGTCATATCCCAAAACTGTTGGTTTTCTCCATGAAATTCGAATGTGATCGCCTTCGCGTGATGTTTCAATTCCTTGAATTTCTGGTAGTGGTGGACCATTACGTTTGAGAATAAGCGATTGCGCCCGTCCCGTATAGTTCTTAACATAAGCTGACACGCGTGCAACATATTGAGCGCCATTCACCAGATTTCTGATTGTAACCGAAGTATTTTGTGTCCTGATAGGTTCAATTTTAGGATATGGATGCGGCAGAACCAAATGAACAATGTAACCATCAGCTTTCTTGATCTTATCCCATCCCAATGTCATGCTTTGATCATCCATGTTTTGCAATTGTAAGCCAACGATTGAGTCGATATTTGAAGTTCCATCAAAGGTCAATTGATACAATTTGGATGACACCGATTCGTGTTTCCGGTTTCGTGCCTTCACCCAGAACTCGTATGTCACATTTCCTTGGAATTCAGATTCGACAATATATGATAACTCTGCAGCACTAACACGAACCGATTGAACGCCAGCATTTGTTTGCAATTGTGGACGATAATAAACGGTGTAGCCTTCAAGATGGCCATTCGCTTTGACTGATGGTGACCAGTTGATTTGAACGCGTGATCCATTTATTTGTATAGCTGAAATATTGATAGGCTCTGATGGAACTAAAATTGAATTAAAAGATCAAATTAAACATTGAAAAATTGCGAACATTTTTGAACAATGAAAACTTACCACCCTCAGCTGTGGCAACTTCATAAAACAGATATGGTGTAAAGATTTTGTCACTTCCTTTGATACGAACATAAACCGTGACGTTGTAAAGTGTAAACGGTTCCAGATCATTAAATCGAAACTCATTCGCTTCAGTCCATTTTGTGTTATTTTTCCAAATACCTTTGCTATGAATCGATGGCAAATATTCAAATGTTTTATTCTGCGGCACCGCAATCCACCAGTAGATCAGGAAGCTCGTTGAATTGAGCGTTCTCTCATCGACACCAATCGAAACGACTTGATAGATTCGTTGCTTTTCGTCACAGTTTTGTTCATCGCTCCCGCTCATGCAGTCTCTTGCACCATCACAGATTTTCATCAATGGGAAGCACGTGTCATCACAATAAAACAGTCCGGGCTTTGTTTTGCAATCGTTATTCGGAATGATAGTAATATTTGGCTTAAAATTGCATTCCTCATCACTGCCATCGGCACAATTTTTCACACCATCACAATATTTTGCCATTGCCATGCAAGTGCCATCACTTCGACACCGGAATTCATTTGAGCCGCACGAAGCTCTATTTGCGGGGCAATTTTCTTCATCCTCTCCTCGTCCACAATCAGCAAAACCATCGCATACATAGCGCCGTGAAATGCACACTCCTGTGTCACATCGAAATTCATGCGGTTGACATTTACGTGGGCTCATTGGTGGAGCTTCCGTTGGAGTTGTATTAATTGTTGTTGAGTTTTCATCTTTTCCACATCCGCGTTCGTCACTTCCATCGAGACAATCTTGAACCGAATCTGAATGAAACGAATCGAATCAGGACAGTTGTAAATTAAGATTTCAAGCATGCAACTTACCACACTTCCACCAATATGGCACACATTTGTTATTGGCGCATTTAAACATCCATTCCTGGCAATTCGTCGTGTCGAAATTAATTGGCGTCTTCTTTTTTGTGCTGTCAGTTGTTGCATTTGTTGTGCAATTCAGCTCATCTGAGCCATTCGCACAATCTCGTTCCCCATCGCATCTAATTTTTATTTGAATTCGATGAGTGAATTTTAAAAAAAAAAAAAAAAAGTTAAAACTATCTTACGTCCAAGTCTTATAGATGCACTTTCCATCGCCACAGGAAAACATCCACGGCTCGCATGTTGAATTCTTACTGCAATTTATTTCATCCGAATTATCAGGACAATCTGCTTCAGCATCACAGCTATTTGGAAAATTAAGAATGTATCAAATTAGTTGAGATAAGCCATTAGTTTTATTATAAAATTCTTACCGCCATTGAAGTGGGATACAAGCACCAGTTGATACACATCTAAATTCGTTTTCCTTGCATGTAACCGACGTTTGATTCTTTAGACCACAATTGCGTTCATCGGATCTGGAGAAAGTAAAGCAAATTAGTAAAATTGTTGTAAATTCTAGTCTTCATGATTCTGATCTGGAAGTAAAATCTTGCTAATTCAAAAAAAATTGCAACTTACCCATCGCGACAATCACTTTCTGTAAATTGATATTGAGAGAAGAAATAAAAAGTTAGTATTAATAAGATATCTCGAATCAAATGAATGCTAATTATACATACCACCATCTAATTACAGTTCAGCAGCAGCGCATTAATTTTGATGATTCAAAGGAATTAAGAAGGAAAAGCACAATAAAAAAAATTGAATTAAGGATCATTAGAAAAAAAAAGCTTTCAGTAAAACTCACCACAACTTTTGAAGGCAACAATTGAAATGATTGATGTCAGGAAAAGAAGAAAAAAAAATTGAATTAGTTTAATTGACAGCGACAATGACATTTTAACTTACACCCATTTCTGTGAGATGCATCGTTTGTTATCGCAAGTGAATTCATTTTCTTTACATTTTGCCGTCTTACAGGATGCTTCATCGGAACCATCAGAACAATCCTGAGAAAGACGAAAAATAACAATTAAATTTCAGGCTCCATTAGGAAAATAAAAATTTTACCTTTTCATAATCACAAACGAAATATTCTGGAATACATTGCTGATCACTTAAGCATGTGAACATGTGTGGTGGACATGCTGGTCGACTGCTAGCACATCCGTTTTCATCCGATCTGTCACCACAATCATCATCGCCATCACAACGATATGTCATCGGTACACAAAGTCGGTTACTGCACGAGAAGAAATTCGTTGCACAAGTGTTTCCCGAATTAGGGCATGTGTTGTTAGCGAATGGCTTTGAATCATCTGAGCAAAGACAGTCGAATGCATTTGAGCTGATGTGCATGCCATCAGGGCAAACACATTTGAATGTATTTTTCGGTGCTCCAACACAGAAATGTGAGCATTTTGTATTGTTTGTGCAAGCATTTGTTCCTTCTTGAACTGAATGTGCAAAGAATTTAATGTCCATCAAATTAGACATCTCTTCAGCGACTGTTCGAATCATTATTCCATGATCCTTATCAGCGGAGAATATTGCTTGGGATTTCCAATCGGAGGTGTACATGAGAGTGTCACGTGGATTGATTGCGACACCAAACAAATGTTCCATTCGTGGTTCACTGTGAATAACTTTCTTAAAATCTTTTCCATCTAATGTTGACGATCCAACATAATCCTTGCTCGCATCTACCCAATAAATTCTTTCAGCAATGAAATCGATCGTTATTCCATTCGGCCATGTCACGACATTTGACGTAAACAACTCACGACGATCCTCGCCATCTAAATTAGCCCGTGAAATTGATGGATTAAATGCATTCCAATCACTGAAATAATCAAAATTAATTGCTTTTACTTTTTCTTAAATCTTTTCAATTATTGAACTCACGTATAAAACAAGTATCCAGCCATTGGATGAACGGCAATGCCGCGTGGTTTTGCTAATTTTGTAGATGGAATAACTGTTCGTCTTAATTTGTTGTGCGCTTCATTTGACACTTTAACAGCTTCTATTTTCAACCGCATGCCATCAACAAAGTACAACATTCTACTAATCCAATCGTAGCTCATTCCTTCAACGGATGCCAATCCGGTCTCGACTAATTTCTCCTGAGGCTGATTACCATTTAAGCATTGACGTCCAATGATATCTGACATTATGTCAGCCCAAAAGACACAATTATTTGCCAGATCGAAATCAATTGCAATGACATTCTTTAGACCAGTCACGGGGAAAACTTCTTTGACACCGTCCGATAAATTGATTCTTGAGATCTTATCACGTTGTGCGACGACCAAAAATTCACCAGTTGTGCGGAATGGACATGGAATCTGTTGTGGCTCATAGAGTGATGAGAAACCGTCGACACATTCATCGCCTTCAATTTTCTTGTATCCTTTTGTACGATTATAATATTGACCAGGTTTACATGATCCGGGAACGGCAAATGGATCAATGTGTGTGATATTTCGATCTCGTATGCAACCCGATCGCGGATTTGGTCTTGTAAAACCGACGTCACATTCATAATCCCAACTTGAACATGTACAAACTTCTTGACGTATTGGACGCGTATAATCGATGCCATTATGACAATTCGTATGAGCCTTACGACGCTGATATGTGTCTTGTCGTCCGAGAATGCATGGCATGAAACTATCACCGTTGTGCGATTTTGGTGCCCAAAATTTATAATCATCTTCTGTACAGTTGGCTGTGAATGCATTGCGCAAATCAATTTTTATTATAAGCCATCGATGTTCCGACACTTCTGAACCGAAGAGTGTAAAAATAGTTGAATTACTATTTGGCTCGATCATTAGTCCATAAACTTTTAAATCGATGCTATGAAATGGCGACGATGACCATTTGTCGCCTTCATCAGTCGAATAGAGAATTTCGCGTGTTTCACCCTTTGATTTAAAATATTTTACGGCCACAAGAATTCCACCATGATCGCCCATATTGAAGAAATGATAATTCTTTAAGATTTGTTTCCATGTGAGACCCGCGTCACGTGATATATAAACGCCCGGATGTCCTTTGAGAGTTTTTCCAACAACACCCGATGCCATAATGATGCCAGGCGCTGATTTTGAACTCATTATCGTGACCGATCGTGTAACGGGATAAAGATTACTGAATTTTTGACTCAAATGTAAGCCACAATCCTTACACACGATTTGCTGTCCTTCATCGTCTACAGTTGGTGCAATTATTGTATTCCATGTGCTGCCGTGATCAAATGTTATCACTGAACCCAAGTTGTCCGGTGCAATTGCATCCGTTGTCGGCATTTTATTGATGCGTGATGCGATATAAATTCCACGTAAACCTTCAACTTTGTAAAGATCAGTAAATGCTTCGTCAGATGATTGCGTTAGCCAACTGTTTCGCCAATTCAAGTCGGGCATGTAAGTGAAAATGTTCTCCAACGACAAAACGAATTTTATATCTGTCACATTCTCATTCGCTTCCGACACATAAAGATGTGAAATTTTCTCATTATGTATTGCTGATATCATGATGCGTTTCCCTTCGACATCGGCTATATGAAGTCCCTTAATGTCTAGTTCGGTGACAAAATCAGCTTTCACAAACGCATTGCGACGGTATGAGATGAGAAGTTTCGTGTCGTTGAGAATATTTTGTGTCGCAAACATAAAATCTTTTTTGACGCTAAATTCTTGAACATTTTCGATGAGCGGATGGAATTTCTTGTTTCCAGGCTTAATCAATTCGGAAGCGTTAATAAAAATGATTGATGATGTATTTGTCGGCTCCTTGCGTTCAATATAAAGATGTACCGGAAATCCATTGCCCGACGACCAAACAAACGATTTAACATAAATTTGAATCATTTCAAACGATTCGCCAAAGTCTGTTGTCAGATAAAGACGTCGCTGTGGATCGTCTTTGTCGAGTACAATAAATGTCTTTGGATCAGCCTCATAAAATGACACATCCGATGGACGAAAATCGAGTAAATTATTTTTGATCGTTCGTCCGTGATCGTCCGATGTAAAAATTGCATTATTGTTTGTGTCAGTAAAGACAATCTTGATAAAAGAAGAAAAAAGAAATTATCAAATAAACAAAGTAAATAAATAAACAAATGATAACAAACTCACTGTATTGAATTTCGGATGCGTAATAAAAACATCAACCGTCGAATTGATGATTGAACCGTTTTTATTTAGTCGGAAATTTTCAGTTTTATCATTAAACGTATCGCCATAGTCATATGATATAAAAATGGTTGACGGTGATGGTATCTGCATGTTGGGATCATCGGATGGTCCTGGCGGAGGATCACGCGCGAGACAAATCATAACGTCCGATCCTTCACCCAACCAATGAACCATTAGTTGCGCATGGGAATCGTTAAGAGCATTTTGCTAAAAAAAAAAGAGGGAAATTTAAAAATACATTCTCTTAATGACCAGCAGAAACAACTGTTGACGTCCATCACAATTTATACATTTGAATTCATTAATGAAACATTCTGATTCCTTTTCATACACAGAGCAAGAGCAAAAAGGTCATTGCATCTAGCATTAATGTGTGAGCGCAACAAAAAAAAGAAATGGAAATTTTATTTACTCATTCGAAACAAATTGCTGTGATCGGTTCTTATCAAAAAGTTCATCATGCCTTAAATACTTTTGAAATCTTATCGTTTTTGTTCACAGTTTTCAAATGATAAAAAGGTATTACGCTTTATTTTGCTTATTCACAACTTGATTGTTGCGCTATAAAGTTTTGTGCGCCAATTATTTGCTTTTTTGACAGGTGTTTTTTTTTTGTTTGTCACTTTCAACCGGAAATATGAAGAAATTTTTGGTGATTTGCGCACTATTCACATTATCAGCGGCGAGTAATGAAAGTTCCGGACCGATGAGTAAATAAGTAGTTCAAAGTTCATCGAACAAAACGATAAAGCAATTAATTTATTCACAGATATCACAGCATTTAACGACATAAATGACGCAATTTTTCATGCGCTAAATGTTGTGTTGCGTCAGGAAATGCGAACTGGAAATCCTTATACCGGCTTTCCAATTATGGTGCCATTGTCACTTGATGAAGCACTTATGTCGTGGAATTTCGCTAATCTCGTAGAGCTTGATGGCGATTTGAAGAATGTTTTTGTGTCGGGATTGGATGGCTATCAAATAAGTGAAGCTTTATTAGATTTTGGAACGTCGCGTTTCAATTTCAATTTTAATTGGCCCCACATTACTGCAAAAGGATTTTATGCTCTCAGTGGAAGATTTGGTGGATTGATACCAATTTTCGGACAAGGAAATTATATCATTGATCCTAGAAGTGAGGGCAATTTGTGAAGAAGAAAATGAAGTAATTAATTTATTAATCGGTAGATTTTCGAGGCCAGGGTTATGCAACAGTAAAATACATTGGACCCAACAACAATCTTCATTTAAGTGACATTAATGTGCGGTTAAGTGTGCAAGTTATAAGTGTAAGCACTTTTATAGTCGTAAGAACGTAAGAAGACGAAAATTTAATTGCTTTCAATTTGCAGCTAAATATTGGAGGAATTCTGGGCGGCGGTGATTTGGGAGATCTTATCAATCAAGTGACTCAGGACTTAATTCCAACAGTTTTTCGTGAATTCGAAGGAGAAATTAACGCTCATCTATCAGAGTTGTTATTGCCACTTATCAATTCGTATTTGAATCAACTCACACTGCAAGATTTGATTAATATAGCTGCGTGAAAATGTGTTATTGTCCTCAAAAAGAGGCGTTAATTGATCAAGTTCAAAATGCGTTTATCAAATAAAAGTTTCATTGACTCCACAAACAAAAATAAATGTTCGATATTGGTTTGTTTGTTTATTTTTTCCACTACCCGTGCACTGATAAGAATATTGTTTTATATCTAAAATTAGACAAATACCATTTCTGTGATGTGTCTGTGAAGAAAATAAATCCAAATCATAATTTCTGCTTTCAATCCAGAGAGAGATTGAAGACGATTATTCAATTTACATTCGTTCTAGTAGATATATTACGAGAGAATCATTTTCCTTTGTTTCATTTCTATTTCAGACGTTTGACATTGAAATCGTTTTAAGACTTAGATATTTTTTTTTCTTTGCTGTATAGCGGCAAAGGATATTTTGTATAGCATTGTTATATTCTACTTAGTAGTGCAACGAGCGATTTATTTCATACCAGCAAATGAATTATATTTTGAGAGCGGTGATTGGGTTCGGAAAAAATTCTGAAAATTACAATTTTGTTTTATCATGAATTCAGTTCATGTAAATTTGTCTTTTGATTTTCAACCCCCTATGACATTAATGATTTTTCATGCATATATGGAACCATCATGGTTCAGCAGCATCAAAGCAATATACAACAAATCAATATTAAAATGGTACCGCAGTTTTTTCTCGTTGCGTGAAAATCGCACTGAGCGCATGAAAATTTCACGTCAAACAAAGAAATCAGCAAACTCATTCAATTTTCCATTTTGTTGTTGTTGTTTGTAAGATGCTTTTCTTTTCTTAAGTGATGTTGATACATTCACAGCTCATCTCTCTATTACAGATTCCTCTTTTTGCTTTCATTCATTCATCCGACCATGTATGGATAGCGGCATAGGCACACAAATTATATTTTTCAAAAAAAAAAGTTCTAGAATTTTAATTTAACTCAATCAGAGCGAATGACGCATTTATTTTCGTTCAATTATGGTTTATGCTCAAGCAGGCAATGTGATAAGAGACAGGCAACATATATTATAGTCTACATATTTATTTAATGTACCTTTGTTGTGATGTTCTTCAAACTTTCATTGCGGTCCATCGCCGTCAAATCTCGTCGGTATCTATTGTTGATTAATTCTGTTAGCTCATAATCCGTATTTTTAATTAATATTGGCTTCTGCAACTCGCTTGTATCGTCATAAATGTGTAAATATTTGGGACCAACAAATTGCTCCGGAAAAATGGGATTTATGAAAAATATGAAAATCACCAAAATCAGAAAGTTTTTTGCCATTTTTCCGCTTATTGTACGGCACTATTTATGTAAATTGCAATATATCCTTGTTAATTAAACTACACTGCATATATTGCATTACTTGTTCGCGCTGGATTGTGGCTGTTTTACGACTTATTTCTACGAACGCGATGTCTGAACTGAATCGTATTTTTTTTTCTTTTTCTTCTTGAGATGTGCACCCCTGGAGCTTTTATTAGCATTTTTATGGTATAAAAACTCTAATACCGGTCTGTCGGTTTGTCCATTTGTTGAATAAAATACATATTTAACCTTAAAATATTGTAGAACGTTGGTAACTAACTTTTCATTATTGCTGTATGTAATTAATTAAATTCGGCTAAAATTCGGAATATTTTGAAGCATATTTGAAATCGATTATGCGTTCTATAACGACAGATGCAGTATTTCCCTCCTTGATCGTATTTGTCCACCGTTCGATTTAAAAAATAAATAAAAACGTTACGATAAACTGTGCTAGATACTTAAGAAATTTAATGAAAGTTGTACTTAGATAAATATCATTTTGTCTTTATTGTTTTCATAATTTGCAATGCAAAAATTTATTCTCACAAAACTCATAGCTACGTCAAGTAATTTGTATTATTTTTGTTTGCATTAAACTTTAGGAGCAAGAATCGGTTTAATTAAATATATTTAGTAATTTTTTTTCTTGTATTTTGAAGAGGTTTTGCCGAAATATTTTAAACGACCGTCTTTAATTATTTCTTACAATGTTGCAATGCAATTTGATAAACAGTCGGGTGACTTCACGCATTTAATCTACCATGCAAAAAGTATTCTCAGAATCTCATTTTGTATGTGATAAGGTTAATAATATTTTCTTGACAGTTGAAAGTGTCGCACATTTTGGAATTATATAAAATTTTAAGTGGGCAAATTTCAAGCAAAATGAAACGTGGACTATACAACTCATTTGCAATGTTTGTGTTGTTAATTCACTTAATTGTGGTTTGAGCATTATTTAAGGTTTTATGAATAAAGTTATTATGCGAGTTGAACTATTTTAAAACTATGTTGATAATGAGACCATTTTTGGGGGTTGTTTCACGTGATTTGTTTTCCAACTCAACCATACACACATGCACGTAATATAATTAAACTATTATAATGATTATTATTACTTATAATGAGAGTTGGTGATGTATTGTACATTTTTTAAATGTAATATATTTTAGCTGCATTTCAACCATTTTCAGTTTTGTAATTTTTTTTTTTTGTTTTTTGTTATCATTTCACTTTAAATTTTCTACTTTCACAAACCATGTCATTAAAGTTAATATTTGTAAAACAACATTTATAGATTTTTTTTGTTGTGTGTAGTAAATAGAAATAAATTATACATTTTTGAATTCGCTATATTTACAGAACGGCATTTTTTTTTTTTCGTTTCGAGACTTAGCGAAAATATCTTCACACAAATATTATTTAATTATATTAGCTATTGTGTTGCCTGCAAAATCTAATAATTCTAATAGAGGGGGAGAGGGAGAGAGGTGACTGAATAGAGAGAAAGATTTCACGATTATTATTCGACATTTGGACATTTTTGGTTTTACCATATAGATTTGCATTAAATCTATTTTCAAATATCACCTATATCACTCACACGATGATGGCCCGATGAGGTTTTAATTTCTATCGATGACCTATCACTTCCCGTTCCGGCATCACTACGCGGTGCCCTTGGCAACAATGGCGGTGGAATTGTGTCTAAATTAATTCCACCCACCACTTGCGATTGCTGTGAGTTTGTTGTTGTGCTATTTTGTTCGTTACTAAAGAATTGCAAGCGCTGCATTCGCTTTTGATATTCTTGCTGCTGTTTGATGAACAAACTGAGTCGATTGAGCAAGAATTGTTTGTCATGTCCTTCCAGCACTAATTGATTTTTTAGCACCTGAACCATATGTTTATTTGCAGCCGATACCGAGTAATAGTAATATAGAAATAAAATCAGCACAATAAAGCATGGAATGGCAAATGATGATGTGCCGAAAAAGAACACAATGTTACGTAAGAATTGTGGTAACTTCATGAAAGCCTCAATCGCACGATTCCATGTGGAATTAAGCCCGCGAAATGGTCCACAACTTCGACTCGGCATTATCTCAGCGATAGCATATACAACGGGAATTATAGATATCGTAAATGACAGCAGCAGAATGATCATGAAAAGGGAATTTGATCGACTTGCTCGATATAGAATTGCCGATGGCTTCGAGTTTACTAAGCATGCAAATTTCTTAATGTAAAACATGAAAAATATTAAAACGGCAGCAATTGCTGGCAGAAATGGCGCATAAAATGTTCCCAACCAGCAAATTGTTTGTGAATATACCACATCAAGGACATGCTTCGATAGTTCAAAATCCATTTCGATGAAGCGCGAAAAAGCATTATTCATGTGTCGTGCAATCATTGCGCGCGGAAAATTCACGAAGAATGTCACGAAAATGTGCGTCACAAAATCGACAATAAACAATTTGTAAAACTGTTGTCCGACAAATGTCTCCCAGCATTGTGGCGTTCCGTAAAAGATATTGTAGCATTCGCTATGCGAATTTTCATTCTTTTGCGATACGAGATAATAGAAACGACTGATAAGAACTGCAAGTGAGCTTAATCGTAAACCAACGGTCCGGAAGAGATTCATTTTGATCACAAACAGCGGTGAATACTGTTCAAATTGAATCAAATAATTAAATAAAATCGGCACGAGCAGATTGAATATGACAATGCAAACATATGGCAAGAATTCGTAGAATAAAATTTCAAACTGCTTATCGACGTCGACAACATTGAGACCATCGGGACTCACGATTGGTTGCACATCGCCTGGTTCTCCGGTTGTAAATTTTTTAATCTTCGACATGAACACGTTAAAATTCCGATATCGTGTGATGGTATCAAAGTTTGGCTCCAAATAGCCAAGCGACAAGTTAAATAGAATGTAAATCACAACACCACAAATGACCAGAATTATGCAGACTAGAAAATTGATCATCACACGTATCAGATAAAGTTTTATCATCACATCGCGCGTTCGATTGTTGCGCTCGAATTCATAGCGCCTTATATGCATTAGACTTTGTATCTCATTGTACAATGCTTTGTGCTTAATTTGCGCCGACTTTTCATTGTGAATACAGAAGTCCCATCCGCCAAATATAAGATTGCAATATTGATAGAATTGTCCTTCGCCTTCCACCAAGCGATCTTTAAATTCATGAGCGACGGCTTTTACAATTGCAACAAGTGTGTATAAATAACACACAATTGTCACAATGATATAAGCCAACGGCAGATCATAATAAATGTCGAGGCTATTGAAAAACTCACGCCATGTTGTTGCATTGACGATACTACTGTGATTACTATCTTTAAAGCCAATAAGTGCACTCAATATTGGCGATGATAAATTGTTTGCGAAATATTCGTCACTCGCATCAGAATTGTCCACTACAAGATTATCGATATTATTATATGAATAAATATTTCTGCCATTATCATAGCTGCTGTTGTCATTGTGAGACTGCTTTGCGACTGGATCGTAGCCATAAATTTGATTCGTGTACATGCCATAAAATAATAATGTCTTTTCCATAAATCCTGTTCCCTGTACGAGATGTAGTATTGAAAAATCACTGCGATTGAAACCAATTTCTTTCACGTACGCCTCACGGCAGCACTGTACCGATGTATTTGGGTAAATGAAAATTGTTTCATTATATCCGCTTTCGGTATGATTCATATCAGGCACCCATCGCGTGTCTGGCACAAGTGGTGCATTTAAATCACATGGCAAATCCTTCGGTTCGACCAGCACCAATTGTGGCAGGATGATAAACACGAAAATAATTGAGAATATAAGTAGATTGAGAATCATAAGCCATCGTAGGAACACGAAGTATGCGACAACGCCCGTTCCAAAGTTGCCTTCAATTTTTTTAAGCGATGAACGCCATAATTCCATCTTTATCAAATATTCACTCCATTTTTTCATGATTTTCTGCCATGCCTTTCTACGCTTCCATTTGATTTGCTCAAATCCCTGTAGGCGCAATTTTGTAGCATTCTAAAATGAAACAGGGATGAAAAAGAATTCAATGAATTAGAAAAATTGTTTCGAGGAAGTACAGAAATATAAGATGCCATTGTGACTTGATCTTCTGACACATGACGAATGAAATGTGCAAAATGTTTTTTCCTACGCATTTCTTATTTCTGTAGTTGGAACTAATCATTGCAATTTCATAAATAATTGGTCTGCAAATGTTTGTTGGGCAATTAGCATCTTTTTTAGGTCAACAATGTTTTGCAATTAACATTCTTTTTTTAAGATGCTACTTCAGGTTCAGCGTGTCTTAAGATGTTCTTCAGCGACTTCATTCTCACCTGTAATTGATTTTTAAGCTCTCGCTTCTGTGCCATCGGTACTGGCATTGCTTTGATTTCTCGAATCTCTTCCCACGTTTGACTTTCGTTGATGAGATTTTCCGATAAATCTGGCAATGTTGCGACTTGAATTTCCTGATATTGTGAGCCGCGCCGAAATGTTCGCGTTGCTGTTAATGTGCTGTTACGACGTCGTGATGTTTTGAATTCCGGCTTCTCTTTGTGACCACCACCAACGCGACGATTCGTTGCTACAAATAACAAACAATATAAAGTCACGAAATTGCAAGTTTCAATTAAAAATGCAATAAGTTTTAACTCACCAACACGAGTTTGTTTCGATGGCAGTAGCGTGGCCAATTTTGAAGGGTCTCTTTGAAGATTATCTGACATTTCACCCGGATAACTTTCCTGATAGAATTCCGCACCCGCTTCTTCCCATCCTTGTGCTTTACTCGAACGGGCTTTCTTGTCCTTCCCACCAGACATTTTTGCCTTAATAAACTTCAGGATGTACTGTTGATATTTGTGATTTATTGATTTAATAAAATACTGTTTCCAATCGTTTAAAGAAAGCTTGGGAACTTATTTCTGACTTAGTCTCCTACAATCTTTACTTTAGGTTCAGCATGATCGTGACCAGTTATTTATGAATCCTGAAATAAAAATAATTTGATGATTCTAAAATATGTGTGCGGTTAAAATTCTGATAACAAACGTTAATTATCGGAAATTGTCTACATTCATTATTAATTTAAAGGAGTCATTACACAAAATGCGTTGTCAATATCATCGACAACACATTCGTAGGTGGTTTAATCGCAATGTAGTTTCTTTTTGTCATACAAACATATGATTATCATTCACATGATAAGAGATGACAAATATGTAAATATGGATATAGAAAGACGGGGGAGTATGAGAAAAATCGAAACCACAAGAAAGTTTTTTTTTTCGCTCTAATTTTCTTATGAAATGTAAAATAATTTTTTTTAGTGGATGAGAATTATTTTTTTTTTAGAAAAAAAAATTTTAGGAAAAATTAGCGGAAATGTGTATAATGTACGTGACGTAATATGCATTTACCCCATTGGTGGGACCTACCTAGAAACATTTTTCAGATGAAATCCTTGAAAAATCGTCTCCAATTAATTTTTCAACATTGTTAATGAATTTTATGAACTTGGCAATGCTCTCTGATGATGACTCAACAGCCTGCTGATTATTAGGAATGCTATTTCACTCGTATTCAATTGATTAAAAACAGTGATTGCACAGAACTTCAATTTTCATCGGGAGTTGTATGAAGTCGCTACATCTCTTAACGGTGTTGCACTTTATTTCATATTATTGGCGTGCACTGTGATCTTATGTCGCTAAATATTATTAATTGAGCGCTAAATTTTAAGTTAATAACTGGTTAAATTAAAAAAGATAACTGGATATAGAATTCGGAAGGAGACACTTCCAAAGTTCCGACACAATCGATACTTGACTGCTTTTGGTGCATACATGTGTGAAAATATCGTTACGTTTTTTATGTTTATCCTCAAGCTACACTATGCGAAAAATATTTGAGACGTTGCAACATTTATACCATTTTTAATTTGGCGGCATCGATGACAGTCAAAAAAAATCAAAATCAGCTGATTGCGATTTTTAAATTCATTTTTTTTATTTATTTAAATTTAGAATTTTTTTTCGACATCTTCATAATTCAGTTTCACAAGATACTGCCTTGAACATTATTTCTAATGTTCATTTGATTTATTTGCTGTCGTAATTTTTCCTGGTTGAAGGCTATTTTGTTGGCCTTCTTTTCGATCCTTCGCTCATTTCTGTATTCTTTGAGAAGCTTTTTACGTTCGCGTCGCTCTTCTGGTGTTTCATCTTTGGGCCGGAGAGACAAAACGCTTAGAGTTGATAGAATTGATTCAGCGCATAACGATTTCGGTCCGGCATTAAATGTTTCACTTTGCAGCAGCTCATTTTCATGTGTTGCCAGCGACTTTATAGTTAATTTTCCTTTTTCGCTTTCTAATGTATTAAGTGGAATTCCAGTTTTGGGATTGATTTGAATTTTTGCTGCAGATTTTCGTTTTGTGGGCATATCAATGACTTTTGGATGGTTGTAAATGTTTGAATAGGTAGATAGAATGCTTTCACAATCCCATTTTTTCTTGTTGTCCTCATCATCCGACACCTCGAGTGCGACAATCTCTTCTGGCGCATTAGGATCGTGTTGCAATTTGACCATGCGACACATATCCCAAGATTTTTCATATTTCTGATGTTTCTCTTCCTTATCAAAATCCTTGGCGTATTGCAGCAATAATTCATCGTTAATATCAACATGACCTTGAAAGTTAAATTTGTTAATTAGCAAATGGTTCACTTCGAATAATAATATACACACCTTCAATCTCTTCACAATCCAGGGCACCTAGTTCCGGTTCGTCGTAATTCTCGTAGAATTTCTCGAAACGATCGTCAAGCAAAGCCAGCTGCTCATTTCTCCGGATCACACTGGATGACATTGAATATTCTGTGAATCGAGATTTTGTTTCTTCCTGTTCAAAGTTTGGCATTCGTGAGCCGCGTAATGGACCTAATTGATCATTCTCTTCTTCACTATAATCAGCATCATTTGAATCGATGTCTTCTTCATCCATCCATTCATCATCATCATCAACAGCATCTTCCCCGCCTTGTGCCAGTTCCATAAAATTGTCTTCAAGTTGATTGTCAGGATCGTCAAAATTGAAATCATCCTCCAGGGCTTCTACCACATCCGGGTCCCAATCAAGTCTCGGCCCGGGTCGAGGCGCAGCCTTTGCCAACATTCCTTCCTTTTCTTCGAAGTCCGAAGCAAAAACTGAGCTTGGTAACTGAATTTTCGGTTTATTTTTCTCATCAGGATGTTTATGTGGGACTTCTTCCCAGTGAACAACTTGTTTTCCAGGCTCACGCAAATGCTGTAGGTAGTCATATTCGTCATCAAAAAACACACCGAATTTCTGTTGTTCCTTTTTCCGTTTTTCGGGTAAAAGCCCAGTTTCGGGATCTTTCGAGGTTGACGGCTTCTGATTACTGATGGGAACTAAAACGTGTTGAGGTGCTTTCTGATCGACAATGAGCGGATCTTGTTGAGAACGATTTACTAGGCGAAACGTGATTGCCTTCTTTTTATCAATAAATGGCTTCTTCTTGCGAACCTGAAACAATATTTCATATGCTAAACATGCACATTTGTCAAGCTCTCATTCTTACCATGTTTATTTTTGTTTTATAACTTTAACTTTAATTAAATTTGAAGTAAAATGTGTTTTTAAGAAATTCTACGTTTTTTCTATGTTAAAAACAACTGAAGAAGAACCGACCGAAAATTATCCGAAATTCATGCGAAGTTTATTCGTGACTAATCTTTATTTCACAATTCTTTTACCTAATTATACAGTTAAATTAATAATTTTTCAACTGAACAATGCATTATTAATTAGGTAAAAGTATTGTTTTCGCTGAAATGTAATAATAATTAAACGTTTGTTTGAAATAAATTAAATATTTAATTCAAGTTCTCCCAGCTACTGATGAAGCAGCTCTTTTTTCCGGCAACTCTTTTGTATAATTATAAATATCGAACTAATTATGAGTAACACACTTATTGATATAATTACTACGATTGGTGCAATCCAATAATAATTTTATCCTCTTCCTGAATTATACCACGAACTCATGTCTTAAATTTCTCCTTTTAAACGTATGTAAATCAACCAAACTTGGGTCCACATGAAACAGTTGAATTTTTATTTCATCATGTGAACTTAGAATCTATACCTTATATTACTGGTGGTTATTTTGTATAAAAGGACAGTGATACCTAATTTTCCTGATAAGCTGATTTTTCCATTGAAGATTGTGCAACTGGACAATTAATGAGCGTGCCGGAGCAAAGATGTTTTCGTTTCGGATATATTTTTCATTTCCACATTCTACTGTGTTCACGGCAAAATCGACTCATTTTGGTTCGCTAAACAAAATTATATGGAATTTGCAAATTACGGTAAAACGGCGACAAAAACAGATCAACTTACAATAAGCTTGCATACGCTTCCACATTCACTAAAATGTATGCACTTTTTACAAAAAAAATGCTGCTTGATCAGCATTTAAATTACCAAGTTGAATGCTGATGCAATTGGCTATTCACGAGTTACGCGGTTTCATTAGATAGACAGTTGCCAGCGGAATACAATTCGCATAAATGTTTTCGCAATTAAGGACATAGTTTCCCGGTCAGCAGAGCTGGAATTTACTCGCGTCTGGTTATAAGACAAAATGGGGTAGCAATGACTTTCACCCAAATTATTATGGAAAAGTGCTTCCCGAACTGTTGCGAAACCCCCAACAACACGCTGTTCGTTTAGGAAACGGTCATTTATGTCGGTTAACAAAAAATTAAGTAGTTCAATGGGCAAAAGTTAATAATGACAAATTAAACATTCCTTAAAGTTCACTGATGTTCAACACATGCAAAAAAGTCGAAATTATTATTTACGAGATTTCCATTTTTCCTTAATTTTACGAATGAATAGTTTTTTTTATCCTTTACATTTAGTAAGACTCTCTAGATTTCATCACCTTTTACTTGATTTTGAAGGGCCGTTAATAGTTTCATCCATTATTGAATACTGGCTTTTCATTAATCTTCGATTTGTAGGATTCATTCCAATATGATTTATTAAAATATTAAAAATAAGTTTTAGAATTTAGAAATCTTGTATTCACATATTGAATCAACCGATCTATGTAAGGTCTATAGGTCTATACGAGAGAATGATGGAATGAAGACATGTTGGGGTTTTGGTTCTAATTTATTTTGGAGCTTATTAATTAATATAAATAAATTTTAAAAGCATTAAATAAAAGAATATGTTATTGTAATATCTTTATGCTACTTTTTTATAATAAAAATCAATGAATGAAAAAATTGTTAAATAGCAGATTTCTATTATATCGCACCGCGCTAGAATTTATTATTGTTTAATGCTAGTTTAATGAAAAATCCATTATTTCTCTCTGTGATATTTTATGTGCTCATTTGTTATTAGAATTTTTCATGCAAGTTATCATACTAATAATGGGAAAACATTCAAATCTCCTTCAATATTCTTAACAAATTGTATTTCCCCTTCATAGATAAGTCATCTTATACAGATCTAGACGGGGGTACAAGCATCTCTTCATCTTCTTCTGATTCTACATCAGTTTTTTTTTTTTCTTCTTCTTCGGAAATACTCATTTCAGATCGATAAATCCGCTCACAAATAGGATAGTTCACCCATTTTGAGACCTTCTTCATCGCCGCTGGACGATTTCAGAGTATAACATTTGGAATTGCCTATTTGGAGGGCTAAGCAGAACATTTGGGCAGCTTACTGAAGAAGAACTTAAGGAAGAACTTGTCCTGTTTCGTCCGAGGAGAGGTTGACAGGGCGCGCCGAGTTTTGCTTTCTCTCCAAAATGTGGCACAATTTCCTACGTATGACGAGCTTTTTCTCACATTTAGTTATTTAAGTAACCTGTGTATTAAATTTATAAGCCATATGCTTTGGAGCAATGTTGAATTCAATTTTCATTAATGTTTTTATTCTTATTCATATATATTTACGTACTCAGATTTAGAGACAATGACTGGAAAAATTAAAGCTGAAATTCAAAAATTTAAATTTATCATGCTCGGTTCGGGGAGTATTTAAGAAGCAGAATTTGCAGTAAAAAGTCTTCACAAAAAACGAAGTCAGACTCTATATTTGCCCATTAAAACATTAAAATGTCTTGTTTGCATGCTCCAAGTTTGAAATTTTTTTATTATTTATTTATCAAATTTAATTTCAAAATCTTTGGACGAAGTTGGAATTGTTTCGTAGCAAAATTTCGTTTGTTTTTTTTTTTTTTTTTTTTTTGATGAAATTTTTGGCTCTGATGGTTCGTCAATACTACCGAAGAATAATAAAGAATTATTAATGAATTAAACTTACACATTTTCTATAACGATAAAAGAAGTGTCGCTTCTATACAACGTTATTGAATATTCCCTATTCATCATTTATTCTACCCATAAGTTTCCTCTCCTGGCATTAGAGCAGTGAAAGGTGTCGAAGCCAGATAGCAACGCCCTCTGTCGTTTTTTAAATCGATTACAAAATGAGAATATTCATTCTTCAAAACATTTTTTTTACCTCAACGAATTTAAACGAATTAACTGATTTTTAATTGAAAATGCATCTTGAAAAGGATATTTAAGTAGAAGAAATGTTCGGTAACAACACGTATCAACCGATGAAGAGCAATGTAGTGCGCAATCGTTGTTTCAAGCTGATTTTCATTCCGATTTGCTTATTGTTTTTGTTTTTGGTGATCCATTATCTGTTGCCAGTGAGTTGACCCATACTAATAATACCATTCGATAACACGTACATTTTCGTTTAAGGTCGATTCAAATGTGCAAAATGTGGATCTTTATAAATCACGTTATCAACAGTCAGTGGATCTTTATGAAGATTTTAATTCTCTGAAAGGTAACGATCTTAAATTGAGAATAGATGAGATGCTCAAGATTAAGAGTACTGTAGCTGCGGAATTAAGAGAACTCGAAGCAAAACGCCAAAAGCTGATGTCCGACATATCGAACTATAATTCAAAAATTGATGAGCTCAAGCAAGAACTGAGCCGGCAACAAACAGAACTGAACAGACTCAAAATATCTGTTGAGCAGGCGCAGGTAGCACAACGAGAAGCAATTCTACGGAATACTCCTGAATTGGCATTACCAAGTCCAATTTATCCGAATGTTTTGCCACGAATAAACAAACCAATATCTTATGCAGAGTTTCAGCTATGCAAGATGTCGAACTGCTTTGATCATAGTCGATGTAGTATCACATCCAGCTTTCCGATCTTTCTATATGATCCCGATAAAACGATGGTCGTAAATCAAGGTTTCGAAATTGATGGTTTCCTTAAAACGACAATTAAACAAACGCTCGGATATAATGCACATCTCACAAAGGATCCAAAAATCGCCTGCATTTTCTTGGTGCTAGTAGGCGAAGCTCTCTCAGAACAAGAAGCACTTAAAAACAATCGTTACGCAAATACAATTGATGTAAAATCGGCGTCAAATGAAACTCTCAACATCACAGCTCTTCAGAGATTGCCGTATTGGGGCGGCGATGGACGTAATCATGTGCTTATGAATCTAGCACGTCGCGATCTGAGTACTGGATCAAGAAATGTTTTTGCCAACTCGAATACAGGACGGGCGATTCTTGTTCAATCAACTTTTAATGAATTTCAATTTCGCCGTGGCTATGATTTAATAGTTCCACCAATTCTTGGAGCACCTGGGGGTGATGTATGGCAGGAGTGTTCGCCAATGTTACCTGCAAGGAGAAAGTACTTACTCAGTTTTCAAGGGGAAATGGCTGCAATCAACAAGACTGCAAACAATCATGAAGTTGAGGAACAATCAATTGATGAATTCATCATTTCACATCTCAGCGATATCTCGAATGGAGGTCATTCCGATAAATTTTATTTACAATTTGAATGCATTCCAGCAACGGAACAAACGAATGTCGCATCAAATCGTGATTGGTTTTTGTGCGGTACTGATAATTCGCGTAGAGCGATTTTGAAGGACTCAACATTTGCTCTCCTGTTGGTGCCTGAACGTCACATGATAAGCTCAACATTGCTTCAAGCGCGTTTATATGAAGCATTAAGAGCTGGCGCTATTCCTGTTATATTAGGCGGTGATCAAATCGAGTTACCCTTTTCTGAAACAATTGAATGGCGACGGGCTGCTTTGTTTCTGCCGAAAGCTCGCGTCACTGAGGTTCACTTTTTGCTTCGTGCAGTTCCTGATTCTGATTTACTTTTAATGCGTCGCCAAGGAAGGATGCTTTGGGAACGATATCTCAGCACAGTGCAAGCAACTATGGATACAATTGTTGCCAGCATAAGAGATCGTCTTGGCATTCCGCCGAAACCAGTACCAGCTGTGAAGACACAAAGTGTGTTTAATTCATCATTTGTACCATTGAAATCTGATCCAGTAATTGATGTAGAACCAGAAGAGTCACTGGGACCAATTGAGCCACCATATCCGTCACCACAATTTAGAAGAAATTACACTGTTTTTCTAACACAATCGTCTCAAGCCTGGAATGAATGGGGCGATCCTTTTGTCCTTTATCCTCATCTACCTTTCGATCCGGTACTACCGTCTGATGCCAAATTCATTGGTTCAAATTTAGGATTTCGACCAATTGGCAAAGGCGTAGGTGGAACAGGAAAGGAATTTAGTGAATCACTTGGTGGAAACTTTCCTAGAGAACAATTCACAATTGTTATTCTAACTTACGAACGTGAGCAAGTATTAATGGATTCACTTGGACGTCTCTATGGATTACCTTACTTACATAAAGTCATTGTCGTATGGAATTCAGCTCGTCCACCACTCGAAGATCTAAGATGGTAATTTAACATTTTTAATAACCTAAGCGCCAAATTTTATATTTTCTCGTGGTTTTACTTAGGCCTGAAATTGGCGTTCCAGTTGAAGTCGTGAGAGCGACAAGAAATTCATTAAATAATCGTTTCCTACCATATGACGCAATTGAAACGGAAGCAGTTTTATCAGTTGACGATGACGCTCATTTGCGTCACGATGAAATCCTTTTTGGTTTTCGTGTGTGGCGTGAACATCGAGATCAAATTGTTGGATTTCCAGGGCGCTTCCATGCGTGGGATAATGGTGGCGCATGGAATTATAACTCAAACTACAGCTGTGAACTCAGTATGGTGCTGACAGGTGCAGCTTTCTTTCATAAGTATTATACATATTTGTACACTTACTGGCTGCCGCAGGCAATCCGCGATAAGGTCGATGAATACATGAATTGTGAAGATATTGCAATGAACTTCCTAGTATCGCATATAACCCGTCAACCACCAGTTAAAGTGACATCGAGATGGACTTTCAGATGTCCAGTTTGTCCCGTAAGCTTGAGCGAGGATGATACTCATTTCCAAGAGCGCCATAAATGCATAAACTTTTTCACGAAGGTGAGCTTATTACAATGAAAGTTAAACTTGTCATCTTAATTGATATCGATTATCATTTTTTCTACAGGTATTTGGCTATACGCCGCTATTAAACACACAATATCGAGCCGACTCCATATTATTTAAAACACGAATTCCACACGACAAGCAAAAATGTTTCAAATTTATTTAATTGTGCCATTTCGAATTACCAATTATGTCCACGACTATACTTACTCGCAACATGCATCAATGTTTTTAGAGTCATAAAATAAGGGTTGCAAAAATTAAACAAAGAAATACAATTAACTATTTATGTGATTGCAGGACTTATGGATAGATGGAGAATAAAGAATATGACAATTGACAAAAGTAAATGCGTAAGAATTTTATGAAAACTTAATTCACTCAACTAGGAAACTGTCAAAAATTTAACACTCATAATCGCACTCGCATGAATGTTTAATGAAACAACCTTTTAAATTAATAACGCAAATTGCCTTAAAATTAGGTTGAAACAATTAAAATCATACAATGTGTCATTGTGGTCTCGTGAGTGGTTAAAGTTGAAAACTAATTTAATTATGCAATGGCACTTTAAGTATTTAGTTGTTTAAAATGTATGTGCCGGTAATTGTGATATCAAAATCAACGTATAGCATTGAATCGAAAAAATACATAATCCATAAATCTTAAATGGTGCGATGAAATAAAATAAAACATCAGCAAAATCCTAAAGATTACCTTTTGAAATTCCAGGTTTACACAACTTCCCATTAAATGTCGAAGTCATTTTTATTGCGCCCGCAGCGATTCCCTTCAAGTTTCATTTTTATTATGTTAAGCACCATCAATCGTTGCAGGAAAAAAAAAATAATCTCGATGCACTGCTGAAAGTGAAGCTGCGAAGCTGCTGCGATGTTTTACTTTCTGTTTGCATTTCGCGGCGTTAAAAATAATGCGAAATAACATGCAAAAAAAAATCAAATATGTTGCACTTAATAATATTCATTCAAGTTTATTTTCGGAATCAAAATTGAAACATTTATTTAAATCGCTTAATGCTTTTATTTTTCTTTATTTTGCACACACAAGTGTCGGCTCGATCACAAGCAATGGTATTATTTATTGCAATTGCACTGGAATCGCAAATATTTTCCTTTTATCGACATAATCATTCGACAATTGCCATAAATGTTAATCGCTCATTTTAATATGTGGTTTAAAACTGTGATTCCAAATATCCATTTTATGACATGTTTCATGGAATCTTTATCGCAGAAACTTTTCAGGATATTATAATTGAAAATTATGGGGGAGAGACACGTAAGTTCTTGAGCATATAAAACCATCGTCAACGACCCCAAAAAAGAAAACTTTTCTATGGCAAATTGTTGTGCCTCGATTCACATAACAGTTCATGGGTTATTATTTCTAACCCCTTTTTTATGATGCTGCTGTGAATTATTTAAAAATGATGTTAACCCAATGTTGATGTTGTTACTAGAAGAAAATGGCAATAGAGACGACGGAGGATTGTTTACATAAAATATCATCATTATATCAATTTATTTGAGCAGTTCCGTAATCAGATTTCTCACTCGCTCGAAAAGATTTCAGTCGTGAATGAACTTTAACCTTCAGTTACTGCTAATGGAACGATATTTTGCGTCTGCATGAATTTTTAATTTTGAGAAAAAGGGTTTTTCTGTTGAGCTGGAAGAGTAGAGTGTGGGAAGGAGTTTAATGAAATTCTAGGGAGTCACTTCTTAATATGATCTCGCTCGCTTTAATTATTAATTTTTTGCTGTATCAGAGGCCAAAAACACATAAAAAAAGGGGGAAAAAGTCAGTTTTATTAATAACATTTTTGGTCCTGTGCTTTATGACAATATAATGGCCGCTGCTACGGCTACTATAACATGAGAAACGAGAGACTTTCATCGCAACGTGAAACGACAAAGTTTTTCAATTTTGAAATTTTTCTACAGAATTTTAACCTCGAATGATGGCGGAGTTAATTTTTATGCATGCGAAGCGGATGGCAAGCGAAGGAACTTCTGTCTATATATTTATTATATCTTGTATAACCTGCAAATAATTTCAAGTTAGTTAGTTTTTTTTTTTTTTGGTGAATCAATGTCGAGTTGTCGTCATTTATTAGAGTGCCCATAAAGCCATTTAATCATAATATTCCTTTACTCTGTGCAATGTAATAAATGATTCTTTTCCAATATATCTCATTGCTTGTTTCTCATTAAATATTCATTTTTATAACTCAATCTCTATTCAAGGGACTCAATTCTCAGAGTCGTGTATAGAATCTTCTGGACAATGCTAAAATTGGGTAAAATGGTTATCTATTTTCTATGACACCTTAGAGGGTTTTTCTTGCCTATTCATTTATCAAAATATTGTATCCCCCTTTGGTTTTCTTTTCTTCTACTATATGAATCGTTGCACGAAAACACACAGATGAGATTTTTTCTAATGCGGCTCGAGTGTGGAATAGAAAGATCATAAAATTCATTTTTATCATTTGCCACTTGTAATAACATTAATATTTTATGATATTTGATAGTACCAAAAAAAAAAGATTGTATATTGGAATGTTATGCAACACATTTCGGATATTCATACTGTGATTTTCTTGAAGATGACCATAATAAGGTTTTATGAAGAAGCAAATATAAATGAAGAAGCAGAAGCTGAGCGAGAATTGTATAATTTCAAAATAAAAAATAAAAAGTAAAGCAAAAGAAGAAGAAATGGGCTTATTTCACAAAAGCTGTTGCTTCCATTATATTGTTTGTGTGTAACGATGAATAATGAACCGCGGATTCACCTTGAGCTTCAAAAAAAATATAATGTAAAAGAATTTTTTGAGACACTTTGCATTGTGAACATTTCTTCAGTGCAGGACGAATAATTAATCAAAATTATTTGTCGCTCATCATAACTGAGACTTTCTTTTCTTTTTTTTTTTTCTTTGACTTTTCATTTCGTTCAACTGGATTAACTTCTTTTCGGATGCTTCTGATGGTCTATTCAATTCAATCGTATAATGATTTATCATCCTTTGAAATGGCTCAAGTCGCTTCAGAAGTTTTAATTCTCATCTTGGACGATGAACTTTGCTTTATAACTTCATTGAATTTTTATTTTTTTCCGTGAGCAAATAGTGTTTTGACTTCATTGTATCGCATTTACAGCTCTAATGTCCATCGGCCGCTTAGCGATAAAGGCAAAATCAATTGTAATGTTTTCGCTGCTATATTATTTCATCACGCACCAGATGTCTCGTAAATTTTTCATCACAAACGATGAAAAGTATTTTTAAGAAAAGAAAAAAAATCACCTTACAAAATTTTATCGTTTACCCACCGCATGCAAACAGATTTTTCTGTTCAACTTCTGTTTAAAAATTTTCACATTCAAGTGGTTTACGAGAAAAATCGACCCGATGACAGATTTTCCGATTTTTACTTGAAGGAGAAAAATTCTCCAAAATCATGCTCCAAGCGAGTGCAGCTTTTTTTCGGGTTTCTTTGGCTATAAAACGCCCATCATGCGCAACTCAGTCAAGTAAATGACGCAAGGACAAATATATTGGTGACAGAATTTTTCTTCTTTCTGTTTCTTTTTATTGCTCTCAGCTGTGAGCACAGCCAATGAACGCGATTTTCGCTCACCGCTTATTAGCTCTGCGCTCATGTTGAAAATATTTTACTTTGTCACACATTCGTATTATATTTAGTTCGTTTTTTTTTTGTCTTAAGTGTCTTTTCATTCGAAGTTTTATTTAGACATTTTTTTTTTCTTTTTGAGAATAAAACAAGAAGAAGCCAAAAAAAATTTGATGAATTTTGAGAAAATTGAGAAAATGTGGCACAACATTTTGTACAACATTGTAAAATTGATGCAACAGTTGCGCAGCGATAACTTTAAAATGTTAAAGCTTCGCCGAGTAATATTGAAATAAATAACATAATTTATGGAACTTTCGTCCAACAGCTCATCGAACAATTAACACCTTGTTGGAAATCGATGCAAGTAAAATCATCTCTCTAAAAATGCATAACTTATAGTCCGAGACTATAATATAGTCTCAGACAATCTCGTCAGACATATTCAATAATTGCCTTGTTCGAAAGCGCGCTCACCGATAGAGAGGGAGAAAGAACTAAAGAGTGATAATAAAATTAAGTGAAATATTAGTCACACTGTTCTTATTTTATATTATATTGGGCGCACATCACAATATTACATTTTGCAAACTCTTTTGTCTTAAAAGCACTTTTAAAAATTATGATTTTGATTTATTTTGCAATGTCAATTTTTGCCGCTCATTCCGGCGTCCGTATCGTGAGAACGAACAGAAAGGATTTCAGTTAAGGTTGCTAACAAATTTACTCGCTTCGATTCGTTTGCTAAATGCTCATTTAGTGAACAATTGATTTCCATTATTCAATTGTCAAAATTTGAATCGCTATAAAGACACCGGAAGTGTTTAACTGTTGACTGCTCATTAATATCAACAGAAATAAACTTTAAACTTTGATTTATAAGCGAAAAAAAAACTTCTTAGAAGGAAAACAAAATTAATTGACAATTTTTTTTTTCGATTGTTGCGCAATTTTGTGACTTTCATATTTTGATTAAAAAGTAATGTCATGAAATATTTTTTTTTTGTTATTAAAGAAATGTTGAAACCTATAAAAGCGCTCAAACGGAATGTATCACACACAAAATAAAAAAAGTCGCTCTAAAAATAAACCAAAAAAATATTTCATACAAAAGCCATATGGCCCACTCGCATGGCTGATGATTTCTATTTCTATAAATTTCCTCATGTCGAGGAGGCACAAAAAAAAGAGACTTTTGTGCCAAGTCAATTAAATGACTGTGACATGAACGCACGTTTAATTAAACTTCAAGTGATCGAACGAGGCAAAGTCCGCATACACCAATCATTTCAATGACCTTCTCTGTAATAAGAAATCATTGTGCGCGCGCGTCAACAGAAATACTAATTTATCAATATTTTTTTTTTATTTGTGTGTTATTTAATTTTATTTTCACGACATTTCAGAGCTTGTGTGCTGGCTATTTGAGCTTGATTGAAACGCGCCATCATTAGCATCAACAATTCATGATTGAAAATATAAAAAATTACTCATTTTCAAACGCCCCATAAGTAAAACGCGCAAACATTCGTAGTCGCGAATGAACACAGCGCTTTTTTAAAAAAATAATGTCAAAATGATGTATCAGGGAGACTCGAAACAGAAAAGACAGTAATGTCCAGAATGGCACAATTGAAGCTACACCATAACAAACGACATAACGCCAATGACAGAAACATAAAATTATCGAAAATTATCAAATTGACAGTTGATGGTTGCGTGATAATATTTTTATTTCTGTACATTTCGTGGTGGCTTTTTTGCTTTCTTGCCTTCGCTTCGGAATCCCAATCCGGTACAGAAATGGGGAAAACAAGAAATATATAAAAAAAAAAAATTATGAAATTACTATTTGTGAACATATTTATTGGACAAAATCGATTATCATGCGGTGACGCGGCGACGATCCAATAAAATAAAAAAAAAGACTTTTTATATTCTCAGACACATTTCTCATCGCTTTGATCAACATTCGAATGAGATTTTATTTATATTATCGGGACGCTTCTTATTTATTGGAAAGATGAGAAATTGACAGTAACAAAATATAAAAAGAAATCTTCTCGTCTTTTGACTGTTGACAGGAGAATTTTATGACATTAATTGAAATTACTCATGTCTTGATTTGTTGCCTTTATCTTTTGTTGATGTCAAAATTGCTACATGAAATGTAAATTGCTAAAACATCAAGTGACAAAAACATATAAAACTGATTGTAAAGAGTTTCAAATTGTTTGTTTGATTAATTACTTTTCAATTCAGTGAATTGCATAAATATTCATTTTGAGGTTCTCATGTCATTTCGAAAATCCCTTTTTTCGTGTGTGCCTTCGGGGTGAGTTTAAAATTGTTTCAATATTCTGCGATTTTAAGAACTGCACGTGCAGATATGACAGGGGAAAGTAGATATATCTAGATAAGTCAGGGTTGGAAAATGATTTGAGCGATTGGCAAACGATGCAACAATCTTCAAGAGTCGCGAGAGATTTTCATATCTTTCTGCTTCTTGTGAAGTTTAAGGTTAATTTGCCGGTAAATTGATTTTTCATATTGCCAAACTGCAACCCAGAAAACCGCTTATTATTGTTTCGGGTTTCACATAATATTATGACGTAATAAATTTTCAGCGCGCATAAAAAAAACCGGTTAATTATTACACCAAAGCACGTTTCCTTTTCGGCATCGTATTGGCTGCTTAAGCCGATTGATTTATTGCTTTTAATCGGGGGCTTTGGGTTTCGCGTTGTTAAGACTTAATCAACAAGACTTTTTGGCTGCTGCCTGTTGAACAAATCATTCGCAATGCTATTCGTCAATTGTTTGAACAATTAAATTTTTTGACAATGACTCAACACCGTGAGAAACTAATCGAGACGTTGAAATCATTGTTGTGAAACTTAAAGATGCAACTAAAGTGACTCTAAAATGAGTTTAAAAAGAAAATGCAAGCAACGTTAAATATCAGTAATTCAAACTGTCAAAGTCTGAAATTTAAATTATTGCCGTGCGATTTTTTGTTTTTCAGCTCCGGACCTTTTGCTGTGGTCCCAAAAAAAAGTGATTTACCCTGATGACGGTTAATACGACATTTTATGCATTCCTCTTCGATCTTATTTCGAAATAAAGAAACAACGCCTTACGCAGACTTGAAAAAAAAAAATAATGCAAAAGAATCCAAGAAATAATTACTTTTAAATGAAAAAAAAAAAAAGATCCTTGCGAGACTTATTAATTCTCGTTGTGTATGTTTTTTTTTTACACATTTGATATTCTTTTAAGATGAAACGTTTTTATGGCCCTTATTTTAGTCTTCACCGGAGTATAGGAAACTTCCACGCCTCTAGATTCCGAAAATGTGATGATGAAACATTTGGAAGGTTTATGAGAATATCTTGCAAGGTTTTTTTTATGCTGCATCCATTTTCGGCGGATTTTTAATTAAATATTTTATTTTTCCTCTTTTTTTTGTTATCGGGTGATATATTGCGCTTGAATCTGCTTTTTTTTGTCAATCTTTTGTTTGCATGTCTGCGAATGTAAGTTGAGGGATATTGTAAAGCACTTTTAGGTCATCACTATTATGTCAGATTTACGGTTCAATTATTCAATATTTTCCTCCACTCAAATATTGCGTTCGTTGTTCTATGTCAATAGATTATGAAATGTCGAAGGGTCTCTTTGCAATGATGCAGTTGTCTCTTGAGAACTCCGCCTTTTCAAATAACAACAACAGAAAAAAAAATAAATCACAATAAAGAGATTAAGGACATCAACAGAAGCATCCTGAATTATTGTTAAAAATGTTTGAAATTTGAGATTTTTTTTATGTTAGCAATAATTCAGCTGGAAACTTAAAAGATTCGAATTTGATGCAATCCGACATTTTTTCTTTTGAAAATGTGAATCAGGTAAAAAGAAGAATTTGATTGTTCGAAATTGTCACAGCAAAAACAAAATTGTCAACCATTTGTGAAAAAATCTATAATAGAAGTGCGTTAACCAATGACAACAAACCGTCGTACAAAGAGCCACAAGAGAGTCCTTTTGTTTTAGACCCCTCGGATTGCATGTAGCTACAATAAGAACACATCTGTTCATTGACAGATGCTATTGACAGAACATTTTGTTTCATAATATTTCGTTACTTTCTGGAAAATCATAAATTTATTCGACATGGCATATCCTCCGATAAATTATTGGCATTTAAATAATATTAATAACTCGATTGTAGCATTTGTTGTCCATTTGCAAATGGTATTCCTTCTTCATGGCACGAGGGCCCGATGATTGTAACAATCAAAGACCATAAAATATATCGTTGGACCTTTTTTTTGGCCGCTGTCGCGTTGGTGCCGGAATAATTAGTAGTCGCCCATTTACCAGGGACATTATAGTTAATTATAGGATTGGAATTAGACATTTTTGTTGCTTAATCGTATGCGGGTCAAAAAGAAAAAAAATATATATTCGAAAATTACATTTCAAACAGATGATACGAAGGACGTTTTAAAATTAATAAACATTACCTTCGATTCGTCTCGCTCGGTAATTGGTCAATTATTGTATGAAAATTTTGTGACTTTGGGAATTGAGTTAACAATTGAGCGCGTTATCAATGGAGCAATTTGAATATTTATGACATGCAACAAACGAGAATGAAAAAAATATTAATTTAAATAACATTTCGATTTAATGGTAATTTTTATGGTGCTATGCACAAAGCACCAATTTTATTGTAACACCCTGAAAGCGAAACAACCAGCAAACAATTCTGAGATTCTCAATCGAATTGAGCAATAGACAAACGAGTCCGAATGAATCTTTAATTAATTAATGTCTTAATACGAATTGTGCGGCACACGCTGCTGTTGTTGCTGACTCCGGAATCTTCTTGGTGAATTAATACAATTATCAAAATGATAAATAATCGGAAATAAATTCTAATTGAAACCAGAGATCTATTCCCATGTTACGCCATCCATCCGCAGCGACGCATTGGATGGCTTAAATTTATGGCTTCGAATTTGGAATGGAGAATTGATAACGAGAAATTCCGTGTATGGTTTGTTGGTGTTTCCGAATATAAATAGATATTGAAAACAAATTTGAAGCAATATTCTGATGCTCCTCGAGAGCATGGGAATAATGGATATGGCTGTTATTGTGATCCATCGAAATGCCACAAAAATAGATTGACTTGGAAGTTTCTTCTTTTTTTCGCCATCAAATGTCCATTTTATGTTTTTGCTTCATTCGATTAATGTACGATTTGTTATGTGCCGATGTCTGATGATGTTTGATGCATTTTACATTGTAAACATTGCTACCGGACTTCGGCGGCTGAAATAGAGAGAAATGTTTGGGCATCAATTGACATGTTTCAGACACAAACACATAAAATTACCTACAGCATAATAAATGCTTAACTGAATGCTGCTGTTGCTGCGACGTGTCTAAATGCTTTGTTTATTTTGGCTGTCGCATTTTGATCGTTTATTTGAGTCGCTAGAGCTGTGAATTCTTCTTCTTCTTTTTTTTGTCATAAACATTCATCCACATGGAAATGGTTGGAAATTTCGTAGACACGCTAATTGAAATGCTCAACAAATCAACATTCGAATAAGAAGAAGAAGAGTAAGAAAAAAATTCATCAAGAAATAATTAGGATTGGTTCTAAAGTTTTTTTTTCTCTCCGATGGAGTAAGAAATGTTTTTTCAAGGATTCTTATCCTTTTTGTTGATTCAAATGAGAAAGAAAAAGGGAGCTAAGGATATCTTCTTTTCTCTTGTGTAAATTTCTAATTAAAAGTTTCGAGAGTTTTGTTGTAAGAAGTTGGAATGAATGTTAAAAATTTTTTACTTCATCAAAAATGCCGAAAATAAAACATGGATAGGATCATAAATGTCGCCTTGTGGTTTATTTGCAATCCAGATAATTTGGAGCAACATAAAGAATGAAAAACAAATTAAACATGTAATGAGCGCTGGGATTGAAGGGCACGAATGCAACAAAATGACAAATAATTACGCCAAGAACGGAATTAACTTTTTGAATGGCAACAAAACCACAAAAAAAATTTAACTCGTTCTCTCTCAATCTCCTTTAATCCATTGCACACATAATTTCACTGGACGTGCAATTTTTTGTGTGTGTGATGTGCAACCAATTGCACTTTGGGTATCATTATTATGAATTATTTTTTGATCGATGTTGACCTTTTTTGCGAAAGAAAAGAAATAAATTCTTTTGTCCACCCGAAAAAAAATAAAAATTAAATTTCGAACAATATGCAGAAACCACAATTCAAGAGTTTTATAAAAGTGGTAATCTTTACCCATGTCCCAGAACAATATGATGGAGCATAATTTTCGAAGCCTTTCATAACACAAGTTATCGAATATATCTCTTTTTCTCTCACTCTTTTTTTCACGGTCTCAAAATGATGACCGTAATATGATACAAACAAAACGTCCCAGACATTCATTATTTCCCATTCTGCTTACAGCACCGATCAAGTTCAAGACACTTTGCGTAATTATTGTTGGTTACGTTTGCCACAAAATTGAAATGATTTCTGGACATAGATTCGATGAAAGGATCATCACACTTCGGAGTCGCTGCTCATTGTCACGATTAATTCTCTCCGATGGCCGAAATGCGATTGTAACTCGAGCTGAAATTCATTGTTGAATGTTCCCACAAAATCAATTTGTCTCTTTTTTTTACTCGTTTGCCACTTTTTCTCCCCACAAACAATTGTTATATTCGCTCCCTTCAAATATCACATCAATTTGTACAGCAGGAGTCATTTCATCACCACAAAACAACAAAACACAAGACAAAAAAACACAATAAAAAAAAATCGCAGTCCAAGATAAATGTCAAGAGCACTAAAAAAAATTGCTGCGAAAATTGATGATGAGAAATGGAACACAAACCGAGTCCTGATCCATAGACAACAACAACAGCAGAAACTCTAAAAAAAAGGCCAGCAATAAAACAATTTAATGTGAGTGATATGTTTTAACAACATCAACAGCAATTATTTCTGACAACTTTCCCCCCTCGCAACATAATTTTTTTTTCTGGTCGATTTTTTTTTTGGGATAAAAAATCATTTGGGAAAAGTAAATACACGATCTGGGCAATTGTTTAGTGATGTTTTAACTTGTTGCCCGATTTTTTTTTATATTCCTTGTTTATCCCTGCAGAATTTTTTAGCGAGAGATTTCCCTTAAAAGAAAATTCAAAATTTTGCGCAAAACTTATTGTTGACTTTTGAAAATTGTGTGGTAATTTGATATCAAAGCACTTTCAAGACTGAGTAATGAATCCTGGGATCATCATATAAGTATTTTGCGGTTCTTGTTAGATATTTTTTTTTTATTTTATGACTAAGGAAAAAGTATTTATACAATTTTTGTCATAACCCTTCGCATGATTATATGCTTTATACATAAGCCAGTGTGTTGTGTGTGTGCAATTTTATTGGGAGGGTGATAAATATGAATGGGGTAAAAGTTGACGTAAAAAATGCTATGTATTGTTGTTGTTTTGCATTATGCATGTGACATGATGGCGTACTTAATAACATTATACGCGAGCCCAGCTCAACCCTCAAAAATCTCGACAAAAATTTTCACAAAATGATAAACATTAGAATTTTTTTTTTCATGATTAAAATGTTTATTTCCTTCATCAGTCATTTGTCGAGTGGTTTCATTAAAAAACAAGAAAAAAAAAATCCCATTTCGCATCCTAATAATGGCAGCTGAACCCGTTGTCGATGTTGTTGTTTTATCCGCATTTCATGGCAGCTGTTTACTCGCTCGTCGAAAATCCTTTTCTGATTAATTTTTTTTGTAATTTTTTTTTTATTATTGTGTCATTCAGCCATTACTATCATCGCATATTAGAACGGGTGCTATGGAAAAATATATTTTCCGGAAAAAAGCATCAACAAAATGCGATGCATTTAAGTATGAATTTGAGCATATTTCGTGAAATTGCATTTTGATTAAGGAAAATTGTTACGACACGGAAAAGCTAAAAAAAAGGAAATTTTATTCCAAAACTAGTTATGCGAAATTTCTACTTGGAACAAAATCACTCCATCACATGTCAAAAACTGTGCAAACAACATGCATTTGACAAACTAAACGCTCCAAACATATTGCTTGATTATTGTGCATATCTATCTATACATGCAGTTTATACTAAAGTGCAGATAAATGAGATTCGAAGTATTATAAATGACAATGATTTAAGCGCTTTCGATGATAAAGTGGACATACTGATATGCAAGTATAACAATCGCATTCAATTTAATCAAATGAAACGTAAGCTAAAAGTCATATTGAATCGATGTCTTTTATAGAAATAGGAAAAAAATTCGTTTAAAGCGTGACAATTTGCATTTGGCATAATGACGACAAAATTTATTGATGTGTTATGCTGGCATAAAAATATATGTATAATGTATGCCAGGTAGTCTGTGCACATGCATTCATTTTAAAAAGCCATCGGAGAATGGAAAAAAAGGAAATTCTTGACGCTTGTGTCATCAAGAAACTTTTAATAAATAGCTTTTTTTGTCGTTTCGATATCACAAATGTTTTTCTATGTGAATATTGACATAAATATTATGCAATTCTTGTGAAAAGTGTCCCAGTAGATTCAAGTTTGCTTCAAAGTATCAGAAACAATTTGAGTTCAATGAAAATTTGTTTAGAAAATTTCGATTTTCTGGGGAAAATTTGAAGGAGAAATCATAAACCTCGAACTCAACCCGAAAAACTTATGCACATACATTCACCACGATAATCAAGCATATTCCATAATGAGTTTAATTAACGAAAATCAGCAAGAATTTCAAGTGCTCCATTTATTGTTGGCTTCGGCAAATAATATAATAACTGCTTAATATTTACAGTCTCATTAAATATTCACTCCACATCAATCATCGGCATCGGTTCAAATTGAATTTAGTAGAAAATATTTATTTTATTTCGGTGCCTTTTTGCCACAAAATTATACCTCAAAAAATGGGTGAATATTTTTGTTTACGGTTTTTTTTTTTACATAAACCAAACAAAATTTAAATCGGGAATTAAATAATGATAGTAGTTTCTATAAATATATATCGCTCGAGGGGGATCGTGCAAGAGTTTTGTCACATTTAGAAAACAACTGCTCTTACATTAAAAACCGTTAATTATTCACATTCGATAGCGATCAGTACAAGCGTCTTCGTAGGACTAAAATGTGTGTAGTTTCTCCATGGCAAGGATTTTCTTCCGCTTATAAATCTTTGATGAAAATCGAAACGAAAACGTGATATACGTGAGGAGGTTTCCTTTTTATGTACAGGAACATTTTCTGAACCACGCCTTGCCTCTTTAATGTGTCATCGTCACGTAAAGGAGCGTAATTTAATGCTTTTTTGCTGCTGTCATGGCCAAGTAATGCATTTCTGTCCTTACTACTCTTCCACATACTTCAGTTCGCTCCGCTCATTAGTCTCCATCATTCTGATTCGGTTGCCACCTTTTTTGTTATCAATAAATTTATTGCTCTATAAATACAATAGATACTTCGTAACAATGGCTGTCGTTGTTTTGTTGAAGAAATTTGCCATCAAATATCTTTCGTAGAGGGAGTGAAGTAATAAATTTCAAGCAGGACATGTTAAAACACTTTGCATAAATTGCTCAAAAAAAAAAAAATGCATACAAACTTTTAGTTTAGAATTTACGTTGCAAGTTTTTGTTGCCAAATAAACAAATTGTCGACTATCACGCAATTGTTATTAAATTTTTCGCGCCGAGTGAATTGCTATTTTGCGACTACTTTTGGCAAAAAACTGCCTGTGACTTGGTATAGGCTCACGTCTTTTTGAGCGAGGCACGACCATCCATCACAAATAAATGCAATATTAATTATCATCAGTGATCCAGAAAATATCAGAAATGCAATTTTTTTTTGCATAAATTCGCGATATTGCACAAGATGTTGAATCAGAAGTTTCTGCATTTGCTCTTTTGCTCTTGTTTGGCTGTGGTAAACATCATCGGATGCATGCTGAGAACGCCCTTTCACTTAATTATCAATCATGAAGCACATGAAAAAGATTATAAATGTACACCATCATTATCAGCATCATAAAAAAAGGCATATATGGACCCAAATGCTCTCTCTCTCTTCCTCTCTCACTGGATCTTTGCAATGTTTTCAATGAATCAGTAGTAAAGAGGAATTCTAAATTCATGTAATTAGGATCAAGCATTCACGTCTGTTGTGGATGGAACATTTGAAAACTAAAGTAAAATTTTCCCACGCAGTTTCTCGATGTTGTGCAGTGCAATTTTTGCCGATGATGAATTTGAGCTTTGACTTTGTATTGAATACAAAATAATTGATAAAACATACAGAAAATGAATTAAAATTATTTCCAACCTTGCAAAGTGAGTTAACACGTGTCTTGTTTGTCACTAGCTATACTACCTAGCTCTACCACAATGACCAAAAATGAACTATTTCGTGTATCAGCGATAAAGTGCAAACAAATATGAATTGAATTACGCTCGCAATGGAACTTTTTTTTTCTATTTCGCTATCGCTGATTAATATTTTCTATTCCACATTCAATTCAATTGTTTCATTTTGCAATTGCAGAATATCAATAGTGACTTTTAATTGCGTCAGGAAAAGTTGCAACAAACGAAATTAAATTGTTTATTTGTTTTCCAACTTTGCCGAAAGTTTTAGTTTTTTTTTTTTTATTTTTTATTGCGAAACTTTTTTTTTATTTGTTTTTTTTTTTTTTAGGTTTCGCTCGCAGAATGCGTTCGACAAATGCAATTCTGTTAAAAAGTTGAGGTTGTTAAATGGTTGACCTCAGTGCACTGTATTCAGGGAAGCAATAGAGAGAACAGAACGTTTGATTGTAGAGAGAGGTGTGCTGAAGTCATGATTGCAAATGTTTAACCGAACTAAAAGGAAGCGATTTTAAATGCAATTTTATAATTTGTAACAAATTGCATTTTGTAAAGTAGTAATTGCACACATGTTTCCATTTCGCAGACTAAATAAAAGTGCAAATACCAAATGTTGTACATAGTCGCTTGGGTAATAAAAAACCATGATCACGATTTGACGCACGAAAAAAAAAAGTTTGTTTTTGCGACTATCGCGGGAGTTGCAGTCTAATTGCAATTTTTAAATTGTAATTGAACTGATTGTTTCATTTCTTATGAATTGATATCGAGCAAGGAATTTCTATTGAAATATGGTTGAAGGTTGTTATATGCTTCCAGTAATGACATTTTACAATCACAATGTGAACAAAATATCTAAAATTGATTGCGAAATGCTGCAATTTAAGAAGACAACCATATAGTTCATCTCACTCTCTCTCCCTTACTCTGTCTTAATCGATTATTGACGTGTTGTGGATGTTTTAACTTAAATGATCAACCATCCATAACCTGTCTTTTGAGTGCTTGGCAGTTTGCAGCGAAGAAATAAAAAATGCTATATGGTATTTACAACATAAAAGAATGCATGAAGATATTGATAAAACATTAATTTTCCAGTTTTTCCTGTTTTCTCTCTCGCGCGCAATGCACTTCAGCAGCTCACAAGTCGCACAGCTCATACACAATAATGTTTTCGCTTGCATTACTTTTGTATTGTTATATTGGCGTTGATGTGCTTGAATCTGATTCTTCTGTAAATTAAATTTTCAAACGAAATACTTTTTTTTTTTTTTTTGAAAAGCTTGAACAATATTCATATCTTTATTTATCATTTAAATTTGATGCACATTGAAACTGATAAATTTTGTTTATAAACTAAGAAACTTATGTTATGAAATTATCAGCACGGGCAGATTTTTCTTTTAATATCGAGAGTGCGATTTTTGGATAATTTATCAGTCAGAAAAGTTTATATTTACGTATTGAATTATTAATTTTTTATTTATTTATTTATTTCTTTTGAGGCATGAAAATTAATTCAATTTAAATTTAATAATAAATATTGCACAAATTCTTTTAAATTATTCGTAAGAAAAATTATAAGAAAAAAAAAATTATAGTCGTGAAAAAAAAAAATTATCAAACTAAGAAAATAGATTTGCTGTGCATTTTCCTATGTGAAACTGTCACCAATAAACTATCACTGGATAATATTTATATAACTTAAATATTTTTATTTATTTTTTTTTAACCATTAATATTTTCAAAGGAGATCACTTACTCAGAGACGACATTTTCATGTGTGTTGTTTTGTGTATGATAGTTAAAGGGAGGCTTATTGATTATTATGTGTATTCTTTGATATGATTGCGGGGTTCTTTCATTGAGTGATTAATTTAATTCAATTTTATTTTTCAAATTTTTTTGCAATATTTTTGCATTCTCATGAAAGATTCTTTAAAAATGTGTTGCATTTAATGTGTGTCGCGTTCATTGGATTGTTTGGTAGTCACGAGAGTGAATCAGATCGGCGACAATCATCATGCGATTGTGGTGAAGGTAAATTATGATTGGATGGTGGCGAACATGCCGATGCTGGCGATTCTGATCGTGGCGTGAGTCGTGATGATGCTGATGATGTTGCTAAATTATTCAATTGTTGTGGTAACAAATGTGAAGCAAAAGCAAAGCCTGGTAGTCCGGCCAAGTGTGGAAATAAAAATGGATTATTAACCGCAGACTGTGGTGTCTTTTGAGAGTTTTTGAAGAGAACATCTTGATAATTTTGCTGGTTAACCATTGGCAGTTGATTTTTAAGCGCTTCAAGTTTAAGTGAAAAGTTCCGTGGATCGCCATACAAACGTGCCAGTAATTCAGCTTGTAAAGGATTTGGAAAGCCACCGGTAAATCCTTTACCATCAAAGCCGCCATGATGTTGTGGTGATGATCCATTACGATCTGATGTTGATAGCAATTTACGATGTAAATTTAAATTGGAACTGTGACGATCTCTTGATCTTTTATTGGGAAATGCAGCATTGCATCCATCGATGTTGCAAATGTAATTCGACATTTGTTCATTTGCGAAATGTGATTTCGTTTCACAAATCGAGCACTTCTTAATGCCATTGTGATCTTCAATCAGTACGCCATGTTCACAGCATGGTGAACGGTTTTCTTCATTATCAGCGTTACTCGCACGATCCGGTGTCGGCGTTCGTGAGCGTGATCGCACGGGACTTGGTGGCGTATTATTAATTAGAAAATTAAGCGGTGGAAATTGTGGACCTAGTAAATTTGTTCCATTCATGAAAGAATTAAATGCGCCCGCGTTATGTGACATTTGTTCCAATTGACGCAATGTGTTTGCTTGTGCAAAATTTTCAAACTCAATTTTTTTGAGCTTTTCACTTTTTGATTCGTTTGCTGTCATTTGAGCATTGTTTGATTTCTTCGTCGACAAATTCAATGATCCATTATCGTAGCCATCATATGGTTCGTCTTTACAATCAACTGGCTCCCGCTTCGGCTTTACTAATTTTGAAATATTTTCTTCATCGTCGTCATCATCATCGTCATCATCATTCCTGTCATTTTCCATTGAAGCTTTAAACTTTTTATATTCAGGAGAATGTGCCTCTTCCGGTTCTTTTTTAATTTTTGTGATATATTTATCATCATTTTCATCAGACATGTGATCGTTGTCGTGCGTTTCAATTGCTGGTGACACTGAGCATTTCGTTGGATTTTGATTTTTGCGCTTTCGTTTGCTGCCGTAATTATGTGCTGCATCTTTTGGGATCATAATTGAATCCTCATTACTGCTGTTAGTACCATTAGCTTCGTCAATATTTGGTGAATCACGATTTGTGTGTCTCTCCTTTGAGGGTAAACTAAAATCTTGTGGCTCATCATTTGACATTTCACTTCGATTGCCATACGATTCTGGTTCTGGTGTTGAATAGCGATTCATTTGTGAATTCATATCATCAGAGTCTGAGCTCATTCCATTATCGATATTAATATTCTCATCGTCATCATCTTCATCACTAAGATCATTGCCATTACTGCGATTATCGATGCCTTCTGCATGCGATAATCTTCGTAGAGCTTCCATGTTCTTTTGACCTTCATAGTTTTCGCGTCTACTTTCATGTTGACGACGTTGTTCATGTTCTTTAAGGCGCAACGCTTCCATGCCTTGCTTAAAGTCCAACGATGATAAAGACTGATGTCGCATATCACCAGGTGGAAGCAATGGAAATGGATTAAATGGATGCAATGGATTCATTGCACCACCCAATGGAAGCGATCCAGGAGGTGGTAAAAGCATTGGATGTGGTTGAGCACTTCTACCATCGTGTGGTGAAATTTTCCTCCGCAAATGTGGCGAATGTAGCTTCGGATTGGGATTTGCACTATGACGATTACGTGAACGTCTCGAGCTGAACATCATGCTGCAACCTTCGACTGTACATTTGTGCATTTCGCGTAAATGAACAGCTGAGAAATGAATTTTCAAAGCGCCCTTATCGCAGAATGTCTTGAAACAGACATTGCACTGAACCCGTTTCTTGCCAGTTGCTGGGTTAATGAACTGCGTGCCAAGATTAGCTGGAATTGTGCCCCATTGACGTTTGTGGGGCGAATGCGACTTACGTTGTTGTCCCATGTGACTGGATGATGAACTATTATGAGTTGGCGATAGCCTTAATGGTGATCGATTGTTGGGATAATCATTGTGATGCTTTTGCATTTTGCCATTACCATTGCGACTCAAATTCAGTGCATCCATTTCTGAGTTCTTTTTTAATGACAGTCCATGCTCGTAAAGATTTCCACTTAATTCTAATCTTTCATTAATTTTTGGTGACTGATGGTGTTCAGACTTTGATGATGGACCCGACATGGGCACTTTGGCGGATGCCAATAAATTAGGAAATGATTGCGCTACCAACGATGCCGCTAATGAGTGATTTAAGGAACTAGCTAATGACATAGGTGGCAAATGAAATGGTAAATGACCCATCGACAAATTCATAAAGTTTGCTGGCAGATTGTTTGCTGATGCATTTGATGAGTCGGATGCTGATGAATTTCGTCGTTTATCTTTTTTAAATTGTTCATGTTGTTGATGTTGCTGCTGCTGTTGTTGTTGTTGATGATGATGATGTTGAAGCTGTAGTTGATGCAATGCTTCGGGACTAAATTTTGGGGTGGGCATTGTGCCGTTATTTGTGAATGGATTAAGTCCCATTTGATGTGCAGCATTTAATTTCCTAAAGTCAAATGGCTGCATATTTTGTAGTCTATTTAATGGATGTGCCGATAATTCGCGCGTTGGCGATGCAGCCGGTGATCTATCTGCATTGTTGTTTGTATTTGAGTTGTTATTATTGTTATTGTTTGTATTGCCCGAAGTATTTTGATTATTCGGTGATGACGATGGACTTTTAAAGAATCCACTTCCGAGGGGATTTGGTGTTAATCCTGTTGCTAATTTCTGATGCATTTGTTGGGCCAGTTGAAGTTGTGAGTGTTGTAATTGGCTCAAATGCATATTGATTGGATGCGTTGCTAAATCTGGTGATGACAATTGACGACTCGGTGACATAACCATTTGCGATAACGAATTTTTAATGTTTCTTTGTTTTTCTATTCGATGTTCATTTGGTTAATTGTAAGTTTCATTTGATCGTTGCTTGTCCGCTGATGGCGTCTGTTAAATCTGTAAATAAATTAAAACAGATAAAAATAGTTAAAAATAAAACTTTTGTTTGTCTGCTTATGGTTGATGAAAATTGGATTTTGTAACATCGTCATTGTGTAAGATATTAAATAGATTAGACGCATCAGAAATGTGTTCATCTGAGAAAAGGTGAAGATGATTTGGCAGAAATCGCTTGAGGTTCGTTGAAAATTGTAAAAAAAAGTGAAACACATGTTTCTCGCTTTTTTTGTCTATTCCACAACAACAATGAAAGAAACAAAAAAAAAAGTTACACGTTTGTGGGCACGAAGGAATGGTATTGTGGAGCCACATGTCACTCGCATAAATCGATTTTCATCACGAATGACTTTAAATATTGTACAAGGAATAAAAAAAAGTCAAATAAAAAAAACAAATATTTTGATCGTTTTCAAGTTCAATTTGTGATAACCCCAAAAAAAAAACTCGTGAATGTCTTTCTAATGTAGACAGCAACAGCACAGAAAAAAAAGAAAACACATCAACAGCTCTCAGAAAGGTGATATTTCAAAACCCTCGAAGAATTTGAGAAATGATATTTTTTTTTTTTTTAGTCAAATGATTGCTCAAAACTTTTGTTAGTAACGCTCGCTATCGTGACAATTGAAGACAAATCATAACAACATTTTGTTATTATTTTACATGTTTCTCCGCGAAGTTTCTCTGTGTGAAATAATTGTTTTGTGATTTCGTCAATTTTCAACAATTATATTCGTTTGATTGGTATTTTGATGTTTTTTTTTGTTCTTTTCATTGAAAAAAATAACAATATTTCAATACTGCAATTAATCGATAAACATTTTTTTTTTTACGGTTGTTTTGTGCGCCTGGTTAAATGTCATTTTTATTGTGACCTTCAATAATCGCGTACATATCGAAAAAAAAAATTGTTGTTGCTATACACAATTTGTTGTTGTTTGTATATGAAAAAACTGATTTTAAAAACGGCAAAAAAAAATAAAATACTGAAATTCATTGCTATTAAAGGGAGGTTTCCATTTTATAAATCCACAACACAATATTAAGCACTATACAGTAAAGTGTCTGAAGTTGTCGCCGCGATATTTGATTTGCTACAAAAATCTTTATGAAACCGGATGAAATTTCAATGATATTTGCGGGCGACAAGCACGAAACTTGGCGACTGTAAAAGAGGAAAAAAATCTATGAGCGAGTACCGAGCAAAGAAAAAAGCAGCGACATGTAATTACATTTATTAAATTGTTAAATGTGACATATATTTCTTACAATGAAGGCGATTAAAGAGCTAAAACCTTGAAACCATTTTTGCCTCGCAGGAATTTAACAATCATAAGAAATATTTTTTTGATTTAATAAAAATTATGACAAATTCATTTAGTTTGGTTCCAGAGTCGTTTCATATTTAAGTGACAGTCTTAATATCAACGCGAACAATTTCAAAATATTTGACATTGAGTAAATCAGTGTTTTGAGTGAATTATGCGGCCGCCGATGGGCACATTAATTAGCAACATTTTCAAATAAATCACCAATTCAATAACTAGTGACCACAGCTCTCCGTTCCGTTACACAAAAAAAAAATTAAATAAAATAAAAACTTAAAGATCATTTCTTAAGTGCTTAAAATCAGTAAAATAATTTGTTTCGACTCGGTGCGTCCATCAACTAATTAAAAGACACCACTTTTGATTCATTAATTTTTAACAGTATCAGAAACAGTAAAGAAACTATTAAAAACTCTATAATATGATGTTTCAAGACTATATATTTGATGTTAGCGCGAGATTTACTAGAGCATAGTCAATGTGTTGCCGCGAGATCATAAATAATTCCGCATTTTTGTCATAAGTCTGTGAAGAATTATCTACGGGATGGCACTTTTTTTTTAAACCACTGTGAAATGGTCGTGCTCTATGATTCATTAATAATTCTTCGCCCGCTCACGCATTCACATAAATTAGAAATTTGTTGCTTTGGAAGAAAAAAAAAATAGATTCACTCGAAATGATAAATGAATTAATTTTCCATTAAGAAAACAAAAAAAAAAAAATGATTTCATAGCTCCGGCACATCACAAGTGCGCGTTACACATTAAAGATTTTACACGCTGGACTGAGTGACATAAGTTTTCGGGGCAAAAGTCTGGTCGATAGATTGGACAGTAAATAGATTCAGAGTACGCCATTATGAGCACTGAACTTCCGTGCCTTGGAAAAGGCTCGAGATGATGGAAAAATGAATTAATTAAAGAAATTATGTTCTCTCATAATAATCCACTGCGACTGCGAGCTTCTTATAAATGATCTTAAACCGATCCGCAAAGATATCTCATTGAAATTCAACTTGTCGCCCACATCATCAGATACAAAATTCGCATGAGAACTCGCGAGCAGCCTGCAAGCCAAAATGAATATTATTCTGCTGCCTTTTTTCGTGCAGCATTCCGCGCAGCATAATATTAAATTATTCGAAATGATTTCAATTTATTGTGCGTATGTATGTTTATTTGGTTTCTTTCTGTTCATTTGAGATGCATTCGCGAGAAGCGAACAAAAAAATGTTTGTGAGAATTTTTAAGTTGTTTCCTCGTAATTAATTACCGATCATTGAAGGTAATATTGCTAAAAAAAAAGCTTTCAAATTTGAAATTCAAATATTGATAATTTATCATTATTCGAATTATAAGTTTTTATTGCCTGGCTCCGCCAATATCTATAACATTCGCTCATTGGATATGGATAGTTAAAATAAAAATGCGATATTCATTTGCTGTGTATAACTTAGTCGTTGTGTCATTTGCTAATTCAATGAGTCAATAATGTTGCTCATGTCACCAAGTTGTGTCTTTTGTTGAAAACGATGTGCTAACAAGTTATTATCAACTTTTCGCCTGATGACGATTTTTCAAAAATCACTTTCAGTCTGAAAATTCTAACTTGCGCTAATTTATTGAGAAACCTAATTCAAATAACTGCTGATTCCGAATCACATTTCATTGCGCGTTTCATTGATAACTTTTTTTTGTGATTTTTTTTCTTTCAAATATCGATTGAACAATAAAAGAACAAAATTTCTTTGTCGATCGAAGAATCTTCTTAAATTCTTTCAAGAAATATTTTTTTTTATTAATTTATTGAAGGCCGAAATTCTGGTTTTCTTTAATTCTTTGTGATTTATTAGAAAAATTTTGGTAAATTACAGTAAGAAATAAATTTTTAATTCAATTTTCTAGAATGAATTCTTTATTAGAGAATGTTTTTTTTTTCTTCTTCTTCTTCTTCTCCAATTTCCGAAGACAAAAGATCGATGAAAAATTTGTGAACGAAAATCTCGGTGGCTCGCATAATGAATGACCACAGACACCGGCTTATGGCAGATTATACAGAAAATTACTTGTCACAGCTATAAAAAATCAATAAATACATTGTTGTTAAGTGGGAATTGTTTGTAGATTTCATCACCTTACATAAGATTCTTTAATATAAGTAAGATCCGACAGAAAGGAAACGTAACTTAGCGATAAAAAATCAACACATTATGGAATCGTTAATTGAATGTAACTCAAAATCTATGAATGCTAATTGTTTAATTTTCGGTTCGGAAACTTTATTTGACGCCTTTGGAGTGCGAGTAGAAGTCATTAACATTTCGATTAAATTGAGACTAAGGTCATGCAATTCACTCATCACTCGCAGCGCAGTGAAACTCATCCCGATTTCCAAACGTCTAGTTCACGTCATTTTGCCGCCTTTCAGAACTCTACTCCTGCTTCACAGCGCAAATTGCTTTGGAGCTAATTTTTATGGGCGATTGCGAAACATTGTGAGAAAGGCTCAATGCGATATTGCAATTATGTATGCAACGTATATGGACATAAAAGTTATGATGTAATCACTGAAACACGAATTCTTGTCGTATAAAAAAAATTGACAGATAAAAATTAAAATACAAACATAAAATCAGTTTTATTGCATCATTACCGAGACAGTGTCCGAGTGAAAGATTAAGAATATTTTTCGTTCATTTTTTATGTTTCCTTGCAATCAAGAAGATCAACAAAAGCGACAAACACACACACATACGAATATCATAATGAGCTAAGAGATGAATGATTGTGTTGATGATGAGTGATGACAGTTGTGAATATTTTGATGCCGGGTGCATTTACTAGTAGGAATATTTCTCGAATGACCAAAATGAATCATTCATAATATAAGATGATAATTTTTCTTGTACGACTTTGGGAAATGAAGAGACAAATAATTGTCTGAAAAAACGAGTTTTTCACATGTTATTTCCTTCATTTTTTTATTGTGTTTATTACATACATTTTGATTTGCTGTCATTTTGTCATAAAAATATCGCTAGTTATTACCGTTCCTTTCGGCTTTTTGTTTTTATTGCTAACTTTTGCTGGCAATTTATACATTTTTCTTTACTGAGAATAGTAAACAATTCACAACACCCGGTGATTATGCTATTCCCGCGGTTGAATGGAAAACCTTTTTGAGAATGATTATAATGATTAGTGATTTTATTGATGACAAATGTCATTATTTCAGGTTTTTTTTGCTAGATTAGACAGTAATCATAGCGCTGTATATAATGCATCTTGCCCTGGAGAACATTTCTTGCGAGCTGATTGCGTCAAGATGAAACGACGTAATGGAATAAACAAAGAAATTGACACAACAATTAATCATTCTGCATTAGCATTACGACAAAAGTCATTAAACAACTAATACGTTTTTTTTTTTAATTCTCCAGCACACTCAAATAAGAGGCATATATCTAGTCATAAGAATCCCAAAAGAATCAGCAGCTTAATTGAAGAATTTCAATAGAAATCAACAAAAGTGACTAAAGAGAAACAAAAATTATTTAATTTGCGTCTTCACTTTCTTTCACCGAAAAATTTATCAATGGACAAATAAAAACTTAGAGACGCACAAAGACAGAAAGAAGTTTTTTTTTATATGACTTTTGTGTGTAATTTAGAACCGACCACAAAACTATTTCCGTAAAATTGTTAAAGCGATCAGCGAGCAGTTTTCATTTTTATTGATTATTGTCTTTTAATCTCTCGTTAAATCTCTTTGTTCCCGTTCATGTTACATACGAAATTAATTTCATTCCCATTTAGTGTGAACTTTGTCGGATGATTTTATTTCTCATTGTCGGTAGAAGTGAAAAAAAAAAAAAAATTCTCACTTTTTATGAATTGATATTGCCACCAGCATTTTAACAAACAGCACCGAAAAAGAAAATTATTAATCTGTCAATTTCGTTACTGGATCTGGCATTTTCGAGCAATGTCACAAAATAGAGGGAGTAAATCCATTGCTGATAAACAAACGTTTCGAGTTTTCGATTTATCGACGGCAAATCAACACAATGTTGTTTTCACTTCATTTCATTTTGCTTACCGTCATTAAATTTATTTCGATTTTCTCCGAAACAAAAAATAAAAAATTTCTAACAAAAATTGTCAATTTTCTAAATTTCTTTTTTTGCTTTTTCGAACATTAATTTTCAGCTATTTTTTTTTTTTGGCACCTAATTTTCCATTCAAATTTGTCACAAACTTTTATTGCAACAAAATATTCTTTTTCGTGTCACTGCAAAAGCAAATTTTCATTTAAATCGACAAATTATTTATGATTTCTTTTTTTTTATCACTTAAATTCTTTCAGAATATTTTTTTTTTATTTTGAATAATATCAATTTGTTGCACAATTAATTTTTTTCAATAAAAAGAAAACTTTTTTACTTTTCCGCAATATCAGTTTTGCAGCACAAAATCCTCTTGATAAATAATTAAACTCCGATTGACATTCGAATTGGTGGCGGAATTAAAAAAAAAAAATTAATCGAATATCGTCGTCGTGCAGCCACAACTTGTTTCGCATTCGCGGACTCGACACGTTATACTATACGAACGGATTTAAAAATAATAATAATACTGTTGAACTTTTTTTTTTCTTTCGATATATTTTTTTTTAGTGACGAACTGAGAGCAAAGTCAGGTGTCGTCCGAAACAGAAATCGAGAAAAATAAAATAAAAAAAAAATATATACACACTCTTGAAAAAAAAGCTCTTATGCTTATTTCCCAATGTATTATTTCACAGATATAGTCGTTGAATGTCCGGAAAGGGTGGGAGACTCTCTGAGCTGAGCACTGGTTGTATGCATGTATATTTTATCTATGTTGTTTTATTATTATTTTTCTAAAAAAAATCGTGTTGTGCTTGTAAAAATATCACATGAAATGCTCCAAAGCATAGATATACGATGGTTAAGAAAATATAATATCAACCGCACCAGAGCAATATCACAACAACACAAACAAGAATGAGCGCGCGATGTGCTGCTGCCGATAGAAAAATCTAAAGTACAAACACAAGACACACAGACGATATACTGGGTAAAAATATATGTATAGCCAAGAGAGTTGACAAAGCAAACGACTAAAGAATCAAGAGAAGTAAAATACACAACAAAAAAAAAAAAATGTGGCGGGGGAAAATCTGTATACTTTTCGAACGACTGTTGCGACGACGGTGCCTTCGACAAAACTCGAAATGATATTTTTCCTGTGACGATGATACAAACAAACACTCATACACACGAACAATTTTCTCTCTTTCTCATCGCATTGCACAACGACCCGGGTATCACGGATAAACACAACACAAAAATCCGCTTTACCACAAATCGTCATTGTCGTCGTTGAAATCCATTTGCGATGCGAAGGGGGCTTTTTTTTCTGTGAGACAAAACTTGTGTAATTGTGTGGGTGACTTTTTCGTGTGACTCTCTCAAACCTCTCAATTTTTTTTTTATTCAATTTCAAAATAACATTAAAGCATTTCTGTGTTGTGCTGTTGTTGGTTCTTTATATTCAGAGAAAAAAAAATTTTGTTGTATAGATGGTAAAGAACGAAGGAAAAAAAATTTGTGAAACCGGGAGAGAGAGAGACACACAATATATTTACGATGTGGCATCATCACCCTCGAAAAAAAAAGCTCACCAAAGAATCGGAATTTGAAGCAAGCTAAAAATAGAGCAACTGCTGAAATTGTATTGGTGAGCATTGTGATTGTGAGCGATTGTGATTGGACGACTTTTTTTTTATTTAAAAAAAAAATTCATGTGACATGCGAATTCGTGTCTCCATTTAGGTGCTCGTGTCGTCATTGGTATATAGACGACGCTCGTTTTGTGTATGGCATGATTTTCGGGATCTTTATATTTACATGGAATTGAGGGAGGATGCTAGAATGCTTCGTTTTTTTTTTATTCGACATGGGACAGGACCTGGGAAAATATTACTTACTTAATACTATAATCTGTTTATATCAACGAGCATCCTTTCGCAGCGTGTTGTGTAATATTAAAATGTCTCCCTTTACTAAGAGCTTGGCAATTCGAACTTTTCCAACACTCCATTTTTTATTGATTTTCTTATGAAATACATAATATGTATAGGTATATAGCGCACATATAACATAAATTATTTTGAAGAATACACCACACGCGTTTTTTCAGCACACGGCATCAGACTTTAAAAAATAAATATTTCACGCTTCTTTTCTCTCGGCGTTTATTAAATATTACTAAGAATATTACGGAACATAAACACCTGTACATCCCTACTACTTAGCTCTAGTTTTTCTTTTTTCTTTCATTCAAAACAAAATACAGCTCTCGATTATTTCAAGGTAATGCTAAGGATTTCGGGGGAATATTTGTACATTTCTCACATTCGGCGATAAAACATTCTGCAAAAATGCTGTAAAATTTACATTGTATTTCGTTCCAGTCTAATAAAAAGCAAATTTTATTACGTATTTTATCTGGATTTTGTTCTAAGTTTGTTTACCTATTTGACTCAAATTGCCAATATGTCGAGTGTTAAAGCAATGGAATGCTTGACGCTGGACGAAGGAATAGCAATGAATAGCGGCATCGCGCGCATATAAAGTTTCTAGTATTTGCCAATATATATTCAAATTTTCGCCTTAATATGCAGTGAAACAGAAATTGTTTCTATGCTCAAAGTGAAATTGGCTTCTGATTGTGCAAACAAAACAATACCTAGAAAAACGCACATTCATGCATTGTTGTTTGTGCTTTATACATTGCTTGATTATTAGCTTGCGTGAATATAACACAAAACAATAAATTTTATGCGAGCTTCACAAAAATTCCTTGCCTTGGAAACGGACGGCGCGCAATTTTTTTTTTTCGTTTTTGCAAACACAACTACACGCACATTGCTTTTGTTGCCTACATTGAGCTCATTGAATGCACAAAAGAGCGACTAGTATCAATTACATGATAGTACAGTTGGAAAACATTAATTTTCACAATGTGCGCTTTAAGAATTTTTTTTTTTTTGTAAATTCTCATAAGCTCGAAAATTATTGTTGTGTCATATTTCTTAGCAAAATATGTTGCATTCGCTATGGATGAGCTGCAATGATATAGTTTTATTCGTTGTATTGCTCTTACTTCTTTTGGAATACAATAAAAACTGCAATACTTATATTCTGCTTGCATATAAATATTGGAGCTTGCGCATTAAGTTACAATATAAATAAGCATCCAAGAAAGCGAAGAAGTAGAAAAAGACTGCACAAGGTGGAAATGGCTTTAAGTTTAATGCGCTAATTTGCACAAAATTTACTTAAAGAGCCTTTAAAATGTGTGGTATTTAACTATACGCATTGAACTAGGCGGTGCTCATTTAAAAGCCCAATTAATTAGTAAATTGTTCGCGTCGTTTAACTATTTTAATGCTCGCGCCACGCAGATAAATATAAAAAAAACCTTAAAATGAAAATATAAATAAATTGTTTGTGTGGCTGTTTTGAAACAAACACATCAATTAAAACTGATGAGCATTAGATTTCATTAAATAATATAGAGCTTTTTATGAAGGGGTGCTAATTGATGCCCGATCGTCAGACTCGTTGTTATAGTCTTTATATTTTCCTTGCCGCATTTCGGCAATTGAATTTTTCCCAAAAAACACAAATATTTTGTACTTTTTATCGCACGAGAAACAACAAAGCACAAAACACAGTTAGTTAAATGCCCATCAACTCATTAAAGCAGATACTTTTTATATTTATTTCAATTTTATTTTTCCATTTTTAAATGTTTCTCATTTTGAAGCCATTTTTTGGGGGAAACAATAAAACATTCATAATAATAAACAAAATAATTAGACAAATTAAAATGCTCGTGTGCGCTACCGCACAGGTTTAATTGAATTTGGTGAAGTGATTTTTATTCATTAATGGTCCAAAATGGACGCATTGTTGTCGCGCTTGAGTTATTCAGTAAATGACGCACAAATAGCACCCAACGCCCTCTTTAGAATTACGAGAGTATATATAAAAATGCACTAGATTGTGTAACGTCATCATGCAGTGAGCTCAATAGGTGGTCGTGGAGCTCATATCTTGAAATCATCACCATCAAAATAATGTTTCCAACTGACAAATGACCGCCGACAAAGGACAATAGACAACATAAATGTTTCAGCTACAACATGTTTTTTGCGGTCATTTTTCCCCTTCGGTAAAAGTTTGCCTCTTGTGTGGACGCATTTTGATTAGAGTCCCGTAGAACCATAGGAGGTCTAATAGGTTGAAGTTGGCTTTATCTCATCTTTAACATGTTTCTAAGGTTGCTACAAAAAAATCATAATCCATCTGGCGCTTGAACATTGAATGGCAAGTAAATGTATATGACAACTTAATCCCAATTAGATAATCCTATTCCAGTTTAATTGTTATCCTTTTTTTTTAAAGAAAATAAGATTTAATAATTTACTTCATTGACAATGGAAACATCCAAAAGCCCAGTAGATTGCATGATATATAATTGAACTAAGATAACCATCTAAAGCCTTCTCTTGACATTTTATTTGAGGGTCCTGCTCCGACAATGCCAGCAACTAGTTGCTCACAAGATTTTAAAGGGTTACTATTTGATGTTTTATGGCTTCATCGATTCCATTCGCTTTACTTTTTTTTTTTCAAACATGAACACACAATTGCCTACAGGTTCTACTAGATATTATTTTTTATGAGCGGTTTTCGGTAAACTAAGGGCGGTAAACTCAATAATTTGAATTCACATAAAACGATAAAAAGAGTGAATAACAATCTTTACCAGCCAGATTCGTTTGATCCTCAGGGTCTTGAGACAAAAGACAATAAAAACCCTTTTTTGTCGCATGAAAGAAGCTCAATTCCATTGCCAGGAGAGTTCAATAAAAAAAATCTGAATTTTTTTATTGCGTTGAATGTGGTTGATGTGAATTCGGTGAAAGGGTTTAAGCCTGGAATGAAGAGAGCATAAGAGACGAAGTTATATGGCAACAGCACGATGAATTTATAGATGGCAATTATTGTGTAGTTAAAAAAAATTATATTTATTCATTTATATGTATTGGACATCTTTTGATGATTTGCCTCATTTTAAGTTCAGGTATAAAATGTCAAGATTTTCACGATACGACAACTTCACAGACTGGCATTGCATTGATATCTGTAATGTCGATTTGTTCTCTGTCGATACATTGTCGGATTGTTGGATTGAATTGATTATTTTGAAGCGGCATTAAATCGCTTCGAGTCACAAAAAGATGCCATAATAATAGGAAGGAATGAGATTGACTGCCGATATCATTGCAGAAAATTGCATGCCACAATAATGCTCCGTCGCCCAGTTTCAGTTTTGCGATGCATAACATAATATATTAGCAAAGTCTTTATTTTCATACCACAAAATCACATTGTGATATTCACAAGAATTTAATGCGCCATGTAAAAAAGCGTAAATCACCTCGAGGTTCTTCGTGAGTTAAGAAAGAATTTTTATTTTATTATAAATACATATATACGGTTTTACGACATTAAAGCAGCGACAAAAATAACATGAAGGAATTTTATAACAAAAATTCGTTTGCATGGCAATGGAGTAACAACTTAATCTTTCGATTATCGTTCAGGTAATGCTCTCGTCGAGCATTTCTCGTTTCTTCGAAGTTTATTTAAAAAAATATTTCTCCTAGTTCATTACTCCACATCTAATTACTAATTAATTCCGACTAACTCATACTGCAAAATTTTTATAAAAATTGTGCACTCAAACTTCGTCTACTAACAGTTTTGTTAGAAAAAATTCCATTGAGCGAAATCTCAGCTTGAAAAAAAAAATTTAATTCAATTTTCAACGAAAAAAAAAAAAAAATGTAAAACACAAAATTGTATCTAATTTAAAAAAGATATTTAATTTTTTTTTCTCTCCTCGTTATTTTGTGATGGTCTGTCGCATATTTCATAAAATAAAAAATCGACTTCACTTGACGCTACAATTATATACGAATAATAATGTTGGATATGTGTAATTTCAACTGTTTTTGCTCGACTTTATTTTCGCTAAAACGAAATGTTATGCGGTGGTTGTTGTTTGTTGATAATGACCAAAGAGACCTGATGTGGCTTATGAAAAATTACCGTCCAACAGCGTCCACGTCGACATCAAAGGTAGATTTATAAAAATGAATTTAATTATATCAAGCCTTCATATATATTATGACACGGATCGGTGACTTTTTATAGTCGCTGCCTTGAAAGTTCTCTCTTTTCATTAACTGTGGTTTATTCTTTTTGTTTTTGCTATGTTTTGTACAAGAAATCTCTTTTACCGCATAAAAAGATCGACAAACGAAAGGAATGAATTTCTTTTCTTTATTTTTTTTTTGTAATATTAATTTCGTTTCATTGCAATTTGTGCGTTGAATGCCATATTGCGCACCATCAGCATTAACGTGATCGTCGAAAGGAACACAAGAAAAAAAACTGTTAATTGTGATAATTAACGCTTCATAATGCTGCTTCGGGATATTGATCATCGACCATTTTCTGTTACAAGTATTTATATTGTTATTTTTTTTTTCGTGTATTCATATCAATCATTCAACTGTTTGGATGGCTGGCTGCTGTTGCAGTTATATGAATGCTCATCAGTTGGATGATTTTTGCTGCTAGTTAAGTGATTACTAGTTATCACGAACATTTATTTTCTATCGATTTGCTCTTGTTGCTTTTTTTTTTCTTTTCTAGGAAAATATTTTGCAACAGATTATGACCGCTTCGCTTCGACTATTATAATCGTAGGCCCCCATCGAAAAAATATATTAAAAAAAGGGCACAGACAAATCACAGTCATGAGATGATTAAAAATCAGTTTTCTTCTCGTTTCATGACTGTCGATGAGAGATGAAAATTGCACAAACATTTCTTTCATTTCTACCTTCTTTCCATTCTTCAGTAGCTCTAAACAGAGTTCAGTCGGGCATGAATATTTTTAATAATTCGCTGACAATGCAAGCGATTTTTTTTTACCGATTCCGACAATTTTTTTAAAATCTTTCTTTTTTTTTTTTTTGTTTGCTAGAATTATGTAACAAAAGAGAATCATTTAGATTTTGCCGATGCTTTAAATGAGAAACAAACATTGGCGACTGGACCAGAAAGATGTTTTTTCCGGCTCTACGAATTTCTTGTAGCATGCAATTTCAATTGTCTGAAATTTTGGGAAAAATGAATCTCAAAAACTGCAACTGGTCTTTATTATGTCATTATTTACTTTCCTCGGATGTCTCTCAAATGCTCCGCCTCAGTGTCCTCTTGAAAAAATCTCATAAATACAAGCACAAAAAAAGGACAGACATTGCACAAATTTTTCGAAAACAATTTTCAATTGTTTGGCATTTTCGAGAGATTTTGTTTGTTATTGCCAGAAGGCCCAAAAAGAAAAATAAATTCATTGTTCATTGCAAACTCATGAAAACTTAGCCGTTGATGGTGATGAAAACTATCACAGATGTTTGTCTGGCATTTATACAATGATGACACAATATTATATGGATGAACAAATATTTGTAATCTTCTCAATTTTCCAAGGGCATAAATGTAATGTATATATAATAAAAAAAAAGGGACGACGCCATTAAACAGGAGGGCGATTTATTTTCATGAGAATTTTACGCACTCGACAGGATAATTGAGAAATTCTATTTCTGTCCAAATGGTCCCAAAAAACAGTTCATTAACGGATATATCAATGGCGTTCGTCGTGTATTTTGAGCACACAAACAATGTCACGCACTTGAGTGAGGGTTGATGGATTTCAAAATATTAAATTATATAACTTCTCATTTGCATTCGGCCGTGCCACTCGAATTAATTAAGGCTTCAAGTGCACTCGTCGTGAGTTATGAAATTGATGTTTGATTTTTTTTTTCTTCTCTATTGTGTACAAAAGAATTATATGTTAGACATCATTCGTTAATTATAATTCCATTAAATTCAATGGATTTGAAACAACAAAATTTTACATGATTGACGAATAAATCCTCATGGATATAAAGTGCAACCCCACGAGTATTTGATGGATAGAATAAACACTCTATTCAAGTCCTTCCAAAATAGAAATTGATCCTTTAATTTAGAGCATTTTATTTATGTATACAAAATATATATTCGTTGATTATGAAAAAGGGGTCTGAGCGGTATGTCTCGATGTTCTATTCTCTCCGTCATGTTGTTGCGATTACATTATATTGGTGGAGAGAGATTTTCTTTTGTGCATGTGACACAAGCTTGAACAAATAATTAAGTGACATTTTTACAAGCAACATTGTTGTTTGTGTCGGTGCTTTGTGTTTCCATTGGATAAAAGTCACAAGCCAATCCCACTCGAGACTCGGCAACGACAAAAACAAAATAAATGTATACGAAGAGAGACAAAAAAAATAAACGAGTGACACAAAACAAAAAACAACTTCAAACATTTTTTTTTTTTGATTGTGTTGTGACTGTCGATAATTTTGTTGTAAATTGTTCACAGGAACTTCTTTTATTGTCATTTCGGGGGGTATAGGGGTTGAAAATTATTTTGTACATTTTATTTATTCTAAAAAAAACTGTCACGCGAATAATGAAAAAAAAAAGTCTCAAGCACAATTTTGCTTCTTTTTGTTTATCAGTTGTTGTGAGAGACCTTGAAGCCAGGAATTTTATGATTGTTGCAGGGATGAAACACACTTTATTGTCCTCATCATTATGCAAATATTTGTTTTTCTATCCCTGAACGTGTGCCAGTGGGGAAAAAATTTTTTTTTTTGGCAAATTAATTTTGAATTTTGCTTTTCACAAATTTGACGATATTTTTGTTCGTTTCTTTGTCAATTCGCCTCAAATTTTGTGTCTACATTTAATGATTTTGTGATATTTTGTTTTGAAGCCGCTTTTCAAATCAAACCAATTATTAAATTATGTCTCGCGCAATAAAAATAAATATTTTTTTTTTAGTTTCTGTTCGTAAATTTGACAATTTTTACTTTTTTTTTATTTTTTTGAGGGAAATATAATTGGAGTTTTTATTGATTGAAACGTAAATTGATATGCTATTTGAGCAAATGAAAGTGAAAAAGTATTATTATTATTATTATTTTTTTCTTTAAAATTGTGAAATTAATTGCAGCGCAATATTTTTTTTTTTTATTTCTTTCTTGGCGAATAAAAAGTTGCCTGTCAAAGAGTTTCGCAACAATCGAATGATATTTTAGTGGAAATGTACTTTGCTGTGTACAGCATGTGTTTAGTTTTGGATCGTTGCGTTTTTCGTTTGTTATGATGAAGAAGGAAAAAAAATTAAGAAAGCGGATCCATCAGACTTCGGCCGATGAGATCTGCGCGTATGTGTTTATAGCATTTCGATCAAATAGCTCACTCGAGTGAATTTCATGACGTTGCAACAGCGGCAGAAAACCGACAAATACATAAGACTTCGAAAGTGCTCTAGAAACAATTGAAGCCATCTTCAGTCATTTGCTCGAAAGTATCTCTCTCACAAATATGCATTGAAAAATAAATAATATATGGAAGCGAAGCATCGCGCGTGGTTTGTTGCAACAATAAAGCGTAATAAAAGAAGAGCACACTTGATGATCACAAGACTCCTCATTCTCATTACAACATTACACACGATAGCGAATGCTCTAATGAATTATAATTGCATCTAATAAATATTCATACATGATGAGGCATGTGCCTGGGCAACGCATCATTGTTGTTTAGATAATAATTATTTGCTAGCTCAGTTGCACATCAAGTGATTTCACAAAATGCAAAACAAAAAAAAAAGATTTCAATGCAGTCATTGATGCAATTCACAAAGAGCCGCGGCGCTATGAATGCTTCTGACAAGCGTGAACACGCACCAAAGTCACACAAAATGGCTTTGGAAAATTAGAAAACTTTGTAGAGTTTTTTTTTTTTTTTGAAGGAAATATATTAACTTTGAAGGCACCTTACAATGTGCTCACGCAATATTTTTTTGTGTTTTTCATAAAGTTTTCACTTGACGATAAAAATCTTTAATTTTTTTTTTGCTCATTGAACATCGTGTCGAGCTAATGATGTACGAAATTACAAAAAAAAATTGTAGAAAATTATAAATTCAGTGGCTATTGAGTCGTGATTTTTCCAGTCGAGTCATTGAAATTGACGCAACTTGAGGGTCGTCGAAACAATTGCTGAGGGTCATCGATACCTAGTTGTTAGTTTTCCTATTTTGTAATAAATAACCAGCAGCTCCCCGATCTAAATTCATAATAATTTTATGCTTCTCTATCACAAATTGGCGTCCCGTTCATTTTCCTCGTGTAAAATATGAGAAATGATTATTCAGCTTCATTATGACGTGAAGCCACACAATTTTGCTACTTTTTCGTCAATTTTAAGCTTCAACTATCCAATGGCTATTCAGCTTGAGTTGTTCCAAAACAGAGAAAAAAAAAAACAGTTAATAACATTAAATATCATACATCGCAAGCCATATGCTACAATTTTATATTAATTCCCCGCTCCGGACCATATTAATGGGAAGATCATTATGGATTTCAATTGTTATTAAAATTTGGCAGCATTTCGTAAATGACTTGAGAAAATATTCTTTAAGAATTTTCTCTATTTGGGCAGAATCATCCAATTTGTCTTGCAATTTGTTGTGCGCGAAGGAGAAGGAGTGAGAGAGAAAGATAGTAAGTGTAAAAATTTGTTCAATAATAGTCTGAACTGTTAATATCAATTTAGTTCAGATGTGTAAATTAAAATGTGTTTGATTGGTCAAGTCCGATGCTTTTTGATGATCAAATGTATCTATCGAATGGATGACGGGAGATATCGTAGCCGTTGGACCATATGGGATTGTCCAGTGGAGAAATATATTTAATTTTTAATTGCCTGTAATCTTCGAATAAACTTAATTGATCGCTATATAATGAGTGTACAGCTGCTACATGTATGAAATTTAAGAAAAAAAAAAAATGTAATGTACAACGACGCATTTGAAGATCTATAATAATGATTAATGTCCAGATTTTTGTTGGGGAAGTTATCAAGCTATGAAACGAATTCTAAATCGAACATCGATAGATGGAAATCATGGAAAAATCAAAAAGATTCCAACAGATTGGCGGCAAAATTGTCTTTCTCTTTCTCGCATTGAATCGAACAAAGGCAAGGAAATCAATCACAACAAATCAATTTACCCTCTCAGCGATGCTCGAATTGGGTTCTGGCTTTGCGTTTTAATTTTTTGTCGAATTGGATTTAGAGGAAATTGTGGTGATAAATGCCTTTAAAATGCCTCATCTTCCTCCTTCGATTACTCGATCTTGCGTTCATTATATTTCGTCTTGTGGGGAATTCAGCAGAATAACATTCACCCAGACTCTTCAATTCAATGACGGCGGGGGTCATATTTGGAAATTATTTTAGCTTTTTTTTTTTTTGATGCCTTTAGTTTTAGCTCAATGACACCTGGGGCGCGTTTAGATGTGAAAATTGCCAAATTGGTATTTAAAACAAAAAAAAAAGAGAAACATTAATTACGACCCGCAAGGTATTGAAATTAAACTTTTAGTCTCCATCGCAGAGGTCTCAATATCTTTTATTCCTTTTTATTATAAACAAATGTTGCAGACATCGGTCGCTCATTCTGGACTCGATTCTGTTCATCGAAATGGTTTTAAAGAAATGACATCGTTGATTTATTTATTTAATAAACAATCTTGGAGGGTTCATACTGTTGTAGACATTGACGAAGATTGCGTTCTTGATTGTCCATCAACGCCCATTCCCGTTCTGGACTCATTAATTTTAGTCATGGACCTTCGCGCACGTTGATCATCATCGAAAAAAAAGGATTGAAAAAAAAACTTTGGAATTCCATTAAGCACAAATTCATTGGCACAATTACTTCGAGTAACACTTCAACAATTTCCCATCAACCAGAAATAACGAAAGTAAAATAAAAAGCATTTCCAGAATTTTCGTGAGAATTTAAAATTTTTATTTCACTTCGATTCTAATCAATTAAGGAAAAGGCACTTGATGTAACTTCATTTGATCGTTAGTTAAGACCGCATTTTGCCGCCATTCATTATGATTTCTTGGTGGTGGGGTGAGCTATCATTATTAAATGAAGCAGAAGAAGAATCTATCAATCACACAATTTCTTTCGAGAAAACTGTAAAGATGTTTGTGAATCAATTCATATCACACATTAAATGTGAATCAGTTCAATAATTTTTTTTTATCTTCTTTCATTGCTTTCTTTCATCAAAGGTGAAGGCGATAAATTTAGAACCATCACATTCGAGTGCCATAAAATGTTTATAATATTATCGCTTTTTCGCTCTTTTTGATATGTGCCCCGCGCAGTCTTGGGATCGCACTTCCGCCATATTCCAATAAATTTTAAAACGTGAACTTTATTGTCCGAAATGTCTTCAAAAACTTGATATCTCAAAAAAAAATTTCTTGTACAATGTCTGGCAAAGTTTTGCTTTGATCTCAACACTTAATTTTTTTTTGTTGGTCGAAATTCATCGACAGTCATTAAATGCACAAGTTAAGTTATTTAAATGTATCAGCAGGAAAAAAAAAACTAGCACAAAAAGTTGTCTGGATTTCTGTGAAAACTAATCTGGTGAAAAGGAATAAAAAAAAAAATGAAACATATTTAATTAAAACTGAAGATGCGGACTATCCAAATTATGACTATTATTGAAAAGATTTCGTGTCTCAGGCTCCAACAGAAGAAGTCTAAACATGCGAAAAATCTATGATTGACTTTCGGCTGCGATATCCCGCAAGCGAAGCAGGTGATTTTGTGATTATATATTATTTTGTCGATATGATGATACCGAGCCCGTTGTTCACCACAATCATCTTTTCTAACCCGAAAATGAGAGAATTCTTCTTTCTATATGTGCACACTATATTTGCATAATAGGGATGATAATTTGTAGTTAATAGAGAATTAAATTGCTAGTGCGCAATCATGCAAATTGATTGAGTGAGGAAAATTAAGAGAGAGAAAAAAAACGGAAGCTTTTCGCGTTTTAGCAAAAATGGCTCCACACGAAATTTACTTAATTTGTTTGGTGAATCTTCATCATAAAAGGCCAGAGCAGTTATGTAGAATCATAGAATGGCGCAGAAAAAAAAAATAAAATTACAAATGTCAGCTTGAACAAAACGCTGTGGCTCCGTAAATCGACGGTAATTTTTATGTTTTTTGGCTTTAGGAAATCAATTTGATGATTGTGATCAATCTAGGAAAGTCGCACGCCATATGTAGATGGTTTTTGGTTTAAAAGTCCCGAAAATTATCATTAACTCTCTCTCATTCGTCCGCTTGTGGTTCAATAGTGTAAGCTCATCTACCAGAAAACATCCATCAACAGCGCTCACCGCTGCGGCTATATCATAGAGAGAGATGCTTTGAATCACCAGAAGACCATTTCTAGCATCAAATTAATCTCTCTTTAATCACACTATATACACATTAGAAAATGCTAAAGTGGCATCTACGCCATCAAAAGTCTGTGAGCAAAGTGAATTCATTTGATTGTCAGTGGCGTCGTCGATTGAAGTTTATTTGAGCCTTTTCACATTTCATTCCTTCACTGAAATAATGTAGTCTATACATCAATGTGTTTGTAAGAAATCATTCAATCACCGAATCTTCAATATTTCTTTTTTTTTTCGGGTAACATATGGCAAATTAAGATTTTTCAGTCTTTCTATAAATATACCGCAAACTTAATTGCTTTGAATTTAAAACTCAAAATGAAAAAAAAAAAAAAAATTGCTTTGGTTTGGAAACGTCAAGATGCTCCAATCTTGAAAAAAAAAAAATTGCCGTAAATAACTTGCCATCTAAATTTACCAGAATCGCGCCCCATAATTTCTATTGTTTACGAAATTTACTAATTTGCCAAATAAAAACGAGAACAGAGAATGCTAAAATATCAATTAAATACAGAAAAAAAAAATCGAATGAGCCTCTTTCGCGCCCGCGTTGATGAACATTTTTTGCCATCAACATTGATTGTAAACACGACCACGGCAAGCGACTGAGAAAATTAGTTTGGCCGTGTGATGGCGATGGGAAGGTTTATTTTCGGTCAAAATTGTTTTTCTAGTCCACGAAAAAATAAACAAAGTCCAGAAGCCCCTTCGGCCGAAAAAACAATTTTTAAAGAAAATTATTAAGACAATTTTCATGGAAAATAATAAATTTTCTCGCATGGAAACCCCAAAAAAAAATGTTTTCTCCGTGTGGCTTTTATTTCTTTGTAATTTATCGATTGAGAGAAAATTATGTGTCGAATGAAATTAAACATTTTCAATATGTGCTCGCGGGGGGAGTACTTTAGTCGCAAATGTGTACACTTAAAAATAGTGTAACGGGGGATAATTAAAATGAAATTATCCAGAAGCCATCGTTCGCGCGATATATTTTTTTTTTGTCGAATTTTTCTTCTCAACTTTGCTCACGAGAAATAAACAAAAACTTTTTTTTTTGTGAATTAGCTCATTTCACGATTCATTTCTTTTTAAAACACGCATTTCATGAAGAATTTTCATCCAATTTCACATTGGCACACGATCACGTTACACACAGAAAAAAAAATCATTTTTCAGTTGGCAGATGCATTCAATTGGTAAAGTGCATTCAATTGCGCGAAAAAGAAAGTTTTCTTCTCAGATTCTGTTTTTAATTGTTTCGCCACAATTGCGCACTTTTTTTTTTTGAAATTAGAAAAGTGTTAATTATATTACACATTTCATTGTTTGTATTCAACATGACGCTACTCGTTTTTGACGTTTATTTATTTTTATTACATTTGATCGTGTATCATTATTGAAGATTCACTTTTTTGCATTGCAGAATGCACTCAAGCGTGAATTACAAAAACAAGAAAATTATTGTGAAATCAATGCGAAAATGTGGAAGTTTATTAAATTTGTTTTCAGGGATATAAGATTGGGGATAATCAATAAACAACGTCATGCCTTGAAGTTTTTAAATTGCGCATTGTCGCAACATGGAACTCCGCAATTTGCCAACCCTTGTTTGCAAATTCTTATATTTCACTCCAGCATCTGTCATGAGGTCATAAACTTGTATGCATATATTTTTCAATTTCTGATGCTTGCAGCACGCACAAAGTGTTAAGTGCAAATCTATTTTCGTGTTCGGAATTTCATCAATAAAGTTGTTGTGGGCAATCAAGAAAAAAACAAAATACTTCTTGAGTTCAGTTTTAACCGCGCACATCATAATGAGTAATCAGAGTTCGTGAGTATGCTGTACAAGAAACATTAAGAAACAACAATCGAAAGAGGTGTCCATAATTTATTGAAAATAATGTTCAGGCCGTTTGTCGGCGTACTCGCGGGTTCTTTATTGCTCCAGCGCGGCTGTCTTCACATTGAGCATAATTACACTTCACAAAAAAAAAATATTGTACAACATCATCCTAGAGGAGCTCTGGAACAAGCAGCGAGCACCTTTTGTTATTGTCTTGTTTTCACTTTTTTTTTTTTATTTCAAAGACGACACAGAGAAAATATTTATTATTTGAGTTCTTTTTTTTTTGACTTTCTTGGTCCATTATAATTATTATTCTGATGAATGTGCGAGATGTGTCTAGCGAGGGACGATGACGACGATGATGATGTGACTTTTCTCAGACACATTCCATTCGATAAATCCTTTCTTCACAATCCCATGAAATCTTTCTCGTTCACCAGACAAATCCAATAAACATTTTTTTTTTAATTTTCGTCGCTTAATAAAAAGAAATTCTTTATAAGAAAGAAACGAAAAATTATCACTTCGAAAAAAAAAATGAAAGAAATGTGATTTAATGTTTTGTTGCAGACAAATTGAAGTGAGGAGTTTTATGTTGAATCATGGTTTATGATTATTCGTCGGTGTGACAAAAATGTCATAAATTTCCATCCAAATTGATGGCTTCGACTAGTATGAAAAAAAAGGATGTGAATCTGTCTACAAATAATAATTTGTCAGAATCATAAATAAATTTATTTATGAGAAATGAAATGTATGCGACGAAATGCCAAGTTTATGAGCTGCTCGCAACATGACTGATGCAACTGCAAATGAGATGAAATCAGAACAGTTATTTCTCGCGCTTGGCATTTAGACAACGTGCAGATTTATGGTAGAAACTGACACTACGAGGGCGAGCAAAAGCTATGAAAATCACATTTTGTGCTCATAAAAATGTTTCATTTAAAAAAAAAAAAGTGTAAATGTGGCCATTAAATAATTATAAGTTTCTTATGTATAATCAATTAAAATATTTTAAAACTTATAACTTGCTTCGACGCTTACAAAGAAGTTCCTGTAAATGCAGATGTGCGAAAGAAGGAAAAAATATGCAGCAACAAGAAATGCAATGAGTTGTGAACAATTGCAGGGATATTCTGTAGAAAGCGCATAATTGGAACGAATTAAATTTGAGCATAGTCTGACAAACTTTCTTTAAATTTAACAACTTCATTAAATTGCACAATAAGAATGGGATGAAGAAAAAAAACCACAACAGAGAAATACATCATCAGTAATTTATAAATTCAATTAGCTAATCATCAAGACGTTTTGAATTAATTACTTTGTGAAAGATAAGAGAAAGAACGAACAAAATGAAACGCTTTTTTGCCGCATATAAAATTCACAGTGTACTCGCGCACTTAATCGATTAAGCATTTTTATGCCCCGCAAGACGATTGACTTTTATTTAATTTTGACAACAATTCCCATTCGTGCTCAAAGGAGAAGACAACCGTCATCACCATCACTACATCGATTTGCGTTCTTTGATGGACCATGAATATTTCAATCACAGCCGAAATCACCGCGACTTTGCTATACAAAAATATCCGGGATGTCATTTAGTTGGGGCCCGCGTCTCAAACAGTCACCGCGATTTGCCTTTGAGAATTTCAGCTCAATTAGGAATTAGTCTCACCCATGGTGACGCTCAAAAATAATGTTGATTCATCATCTGCTACAATGTCTTTCATGTGTCCACTTCAAATGTGTGTAATTATTCAGAGATAGAAAGAGGTATGATTTTTAATTTTTTTTTTTTAAACATTACTTTAAATGTTCAACTTAACCTTCAACCGTCAGCAGCGCCGTCATTTGTGTGTGCGATTTTATTTTTTTTTTTGCCATCTGAACGCGGACAACCGAAAAATTGTGTGTGCGATCAAATAAAATATAAGAAAAAATTGCTTCATAAAATATTTTACAATTTGTAGTTTGAGATCTATTGTGCGCTGCGCACCCAATTTTATATATATTTTTTTTGACGAACATTTTAGTCGTCGATGGAGTTTAGCACACATTTGACTCCTTGTGAGATTTGTTCGGTTGTTTGAAATGGAGAGAAAAATATTTTTGCTTGTATCTTGACATCTTTAAAGTAACAATGATTTCAAATCTATTTCAATCTTTATTCGTCACAATGGTGTACAATTCGATTACGTGTGAACTTGAAAAGGTAACATCGTTTCATACAAATATTGATGACTCATCGATGGGATGTTAATTCATAATATCGTCTCGCGACGAACTTTGTTTCAAAGAGTTACAAAACGAGCGGTTTGATAACTGAAAATGCCAACAGAATAATTTCGTGATCGCTCCAACCCATCAACGGGTGATGTGTATGTGGCGCAGCCCAACTGGCTGATTCCTGATGCTGATCAAATCCAAGCTTGCTTGGGCCCATGAAGTACATGACACTTTGATTTTATTTTTTCTTTTTTGTGTTATTGTCAATCTTAATTCGAGGCATGAAATGTTGTTTCAGGCAAAGTGTGGAAAGTGCACTTCTTAAGTGATTCGATAAAGCAAATTGATTGTGAATTACATTTCCATACCTTGATCATTTCAACTTCACTCGACGCTGTACTTGAACGCTTTTGGGTACAATTTTAAAGCGTATAGAGATTAATTTTTGTATGTCATCGATAATTCATTTTAATGTCGCCTCGCCGCGTTATTTTTCTAATTTTTTTTTCTGTTGCGGACGCAAAAAAGCAAAATAATGAAAATGTTTATACTAAAAATTGTATAATAAAAAAAAAAAAAAACATTTCATTTGTTATTTCATGTCTTCATGTGATTTCAATGTCATCTCGCGCATACTTCTATTGCGCGGGTAATTCATCAACGAGACACGTCTTTCGTCTCTCGACATCGATCGATTCAATAGAACATCAAAGATTGAAAATCAATTTTTTTATAGATATTCAAGAGAAGGAAAAAAAAGTCATCAGTGATTCTTTGAATAATAACATGCTTCATTATTATATCGATACACATGGTCAGGGCTATCGCAGGCCATCGGTGATTTGTTAAGGCATCGATCGGCATTTGACGATGAAACAAGTAACAACAATGCATTCTTGAACCTCTGAACTCCTCCGAAAATGTCTTATGACAAATAGGTTTCTCTAACGATCGAAAACGATTTTTTTTTTCGGGAATTTAATTCTCGTTTTTTTTTTAATTAAAGTGAATGACAAATCTAAAAAAGCACTGAAGGAGAGGACTCATGGCAATGTAATTGACAGTCAAAAACGTTCTTTCGAAGAAGAAAAACGATCCATCATTAAAGCAATTTAATTAGACACACAACAAAATATTTCCTTAAACTTTTTTTTTCGGTGGATTCTGGCAAGTGCTTGCATGGCATGTCAGGTAACTTTATGGTGGTGTATGGTGCTCATCAACGAATCACAATTCATGGAAATCACTTTTAAGTGGCGTTCATCATTTTTAGCCTAGAAAGAGGTGTCGTGACAGTTTGAAGCAATTGTCGTAATTGATTTTATTAAATATCGTGCTTAGCGCCAATGTGCGACACGAAATGGAAACTGAAAATGTTCCCGCTCCACCGAGAGTGAGAAGCGAGCACAATTTTGTTTGCAAATCACGCACACCGGATATTAAAATCTGACTTTTGCTCAGTACTCGCCTTGTATTTATTGCGAAATGTGCGCCTCGAGATGTCTCAAACATTGATTTTTCTTTCAATCGGTGCATCATAATAATAATAAAAAAAGAAAATCTAATTTAGGTCTCGATATTATAATGCACATAAATAGTTTTTCTTTCCCTACTTTTGATGTTTAACGACTGACGTCCCCTGTAATTACATTTGACATTTTTTTTTTCTTCTTCCTTTATTCACATCGCTCAGAAGCCAAAGTCAAAATGAACATTCTAAAAGCTAATCATCGAAATTGGTCCTTTAATCTTTAAAATCAGAATTTCGCCTTTTTTTAAACCCTCATTGCGACTAACCGAAAAGGAAATAAAGTGAATGACTTTATAACAGTCGCAGTCTGGTGCTATTTACAATGTTTGACTGAATTGCGGACAGCTCCGAATACATTTATTCAACAAATCTATAAAATCCATTGAATGCACGAATAATTTTAATTGTTTATTGTTCAGTTATGTGTGTGTTTGTGTGCATCACACCAAAAATAACTCTCATATTTATTCATTGCGGCGTCGTGATGACGAAAAATTAAAAAAAAAAAAATTGTTTTAAAGTGCTGATGAACGCTTAAAGATTTTTTTTTTTCTTAAATTTTCGTTGTTCATTTTCCTATTCAACGTTTCAATTAAATATTGAGCACATTATTTGTCAGACATGGCTCGGTATTTTTTTCTACGTTTCTGGTTTGGCTTTAAATAGAATTTTTAATTCATATATATATTTTTTTCTTCTACTCTATTTTTCACATTGAGGAAATATGTTACATCTCAAATATCTAAAGTCTTTTATTATTTCTTTTTTTTTCTTCCCCATCGAATTCATCGTCTTCGTGCCGATGTTTATGAGTTTTGCGCGCGCGGCGACTATTTTTAGTCGTCATAAGTCATAATCATTTTGAAGAACTAGCTCGAGCCTTTGTGTAATGAAAACACTTGACACAGCACACTTCAGTAATTCGTCATGAAGAAATTCCAATTGTGTGCACCAAAATACAAGAAAAAAAATTTGTTAACTAAAAAGATCAAAAGACGCATTTGTCACTGAGCATTTAATGAAGCTCGTCGCATTTCAGTCCCGTAGGTGTCACCCACGAGAGAATGAAAATAATAATGAAAAAAAAAAAAACCACGAACAGTTTCGAGGCAGTGAAATATTCTATTTTGACATTTTAATGATAATTAAAACGTTTCTCACTTAATTATATGCGTCGCTCGAACATTTTGTGTTGAGCTACAAATTTGAACACATTAGTCGAGTCGTCAAGCGATTTATTGTGAATACATTCGTATAACATGACGGCTTACATGACATTTTATTGTGATTTATGCGTGAGAATTTGAATCGTATGCGCATCAGTTTCGCTTGTTGGTGTGTTGTTGTGACATTTTAATTAAGCATCGATCATTTGGATCGTTGCACCTCAATGCCACACATATATACTCTCGATGATCAATAAGAAGCCTTGAAATTCCTTAAAATCGCAACATGTGCACATGGAAACGAAGAAGGATCGTGAGAGTGATGTCAAGAGGAAACAGATCCAAACAGTGACAAGCATTGTAATTTCGAATCAATCTTCACGGAGCAGGCATTTGTTGTTCGTTTCACAGTGTCAATGAAGACTTTAAGTCATCACACAGATGCTTCCAACACTCGCTCTATAATTTTCCAACGAAACCATTTCTTAATCCATTAAACTACCTAAGAAGTTTTAAAATCGTTTTCAGTGCAAAATGCACAACAATGGAAACGTTTAACTCATCGTGGGCCACCGACACATGCAGTAAAATATAAAGCCCCGAAAATTAGAGGATGCATTTGGCGTTTTTTTTAGATTTCTTGCACATATTCACAGGAATTAGAGATGAGAAGCGACCAGCACAAAAACACTGTAAAATAAATGACTATAAAGTTTATCTTTGAAAACACTTCAGCAACGCCCAATCAATTAATTTGTAAATGATTTCTTGAAAACGATTTTCGTTGTTGTTCATTTTAACTGTCTTTTTGAGAAGAAAAAAAATTGTTTCAAGGATGGAACCGAGAATGAGGAGAGAGAGAGGGGGGAGATGGATTTTATGCATCTTTTCTTTTTATTTCGGACGCACATATATCATTCGAGATAATATAAATTGCACAACATTCTATTGTGAAATACATTTGGTGCTTTGTAAATAATTCTATGCGAATGTATCGTCGTTCAGCTACGCCTGAGCTGAGATTCTCAACTTTGATTTCAAATATCAATAATGTTGAACGCACATTGAAAACAAAACAAAAAAAAAAGTGTTAAAACTTCAAATGCAAAATCGACGCAATTTGAAAGATGTTGACTCAATATATTGAGCGAAGGTAGCAAATTGACGATGTCTGAAGGCGAGTAAATTTGCTCTTTGTGACTGCTCAACGAATTAAAACAATAGCTTTAAATGAGAAAGATCAACATGCGCCTTCTTCGGGGGGAGGGGGCTTCTCGCGCTGTAAAGAGAACATTGAAGCAATGAAAGTTTTGTCGAAGATGAAAGTTCTGAAGAAGTTCTCGAATTTAATATTTATGCGAGAAATTAGCACGCCATTTGAAGAGAAAAAAAAAAGATTGTTACAGAACTCTTAATTTTAGCACTCGAAACGTCTGCCAAGAGATCATGGCAAAAGGGTAATTCAAGTAACTGAATCGAGCAGTGCTAATTTCCCAGGCTCTGATTTTATTTTCCTTCACTTTGTCTTATTTATTTTGATGGTGCACAAATGCTTCATACGAAAAATCAATGTCAAGGGCTGGTAACTTCAGGAATTGATTTTCAAGGCTTTGTTAACATTTCTGGAACTGAAAACAATTTTTCCATAAATTTTGCGGAAATCGTCGAGCCTAGAGAAAAAGAAACCAGTATTGTAGAAAAAGTAGTTGCAGTAAAATTTAATCACTAATAACGATCGCCTTTTTGTGCGCGTTACATGAATCCGCGTACCATTAAAGCTTCTAAGAGTTGAACGGGCGATTATCCATAAAAGTGCATAGACAGCATGTCTATGTGTTCATGTAGCTCATATGTATGTTGCGACAAACATGGCAAACGATCATTAATGATGATTATGATTTACGGTTTATCATTTTTTACTGTCGATATTGGTGTCCATGAGCAAAATAAAAATTTGACGCGACTCCGTTGTGTTCAAATATTTCACGATACTGCGCCCGAAATTTATCGCCGCATGCAAATATTTTGGCACATTTTAATTAAATTGATATTAATCAGCGTCCATTATTTGGTTTCAGCAAAAAGGAGTTCAAAATTAAGGTACGATTTGAATTTTACAAGGCTGAGAATGAAACCTCACTTCCACCATCGACCCCACATTAGCTGAAAATTTAACCCCTTAAAAAAACCATCAACGAGCGATTCTATTCAGATCGATCAAAAGAATTTTTTGCATATTTGAACTGCGGAGTTTTGCTTTAAAAAGGTTTCCATTAAATCGCAATGATTATGCAAGTTCTTTTAAATCTAACACTGCTGCTGTTGTTGCCATCAGTGAGTCTACAGAAGTGAAATTAATGATAGTCTCAATATTTTTCCACTCCTCGATTAAGAGATGATAGGAGGTGAAGTTTGTTAATGATGTCACTCGACTTTGATGAAGCCTTCCTTCAAATGGTCTCTTTTTCAATGCATCTCTAACAATGAATACCGTAGAAAGCACTTGATCACGACCAACAGTTTAAGGTTGATTATGTTTTAGCGTGGAAATCTTATAAATACTAGATTAGCCTTTAAGAAGCTTGTAATATGCCGTTCGGTGCAGTTACAATTTTATATGTATCTATTCCTTATTTCTACGCCTCTGTTTCTGCATTTTGTTTGCAAAAAAAAAAAAATATGATTCTACTTCGAGGCACTTCAATAACCTGTTGCATGGCAATATCAAATGAACATCATACAAATATCGACACAATTAAACTTTTCCACTGCGATCGTTCACTGTGCGCATTACACTTAACATCACAATCTTGCGTCGTGAAACAATTTCTCATAAACGTTTTTTTTTTTCTATACAAGTTGGATCAACCGCACATTTTGTAGGTTGGCTAATTTATGAAAAATATTATGAGTAAACCACACCACTCCACATACCCACAAACAGCTGAAAAAACATCACCAGGCGTTCAAATTGAAAAATAAAAAAATGCAATTCAATTTCAATTAAACTTAATACTTTTTTTTCTCTTTATTCCTACGGCATTGATATCATTATTTTAATTGATAATTTGATTTTCATTTACAGTTATTTTTCTTCTATTTCATATCATTAAAAGCTAAAACATTAAATTAAAAATTTTTAATTTAATTAAATTTATTTACTGTGTTCTTTTTCACATGAGAAGACATTTAAATATTGCAGAAACTTATAAGAAAGTAAAAGAACTTCACGAAAGTTCAAAAGTGCATTATGATAATAAAAAAAAATCATAAAAATTAATTTTGTCCTAAAGAAAATAAAAAAAAAACTTAACTTGCATTTTAAAGGTGAAATTTTAATTTTGCGTGTGTGCAAGCAGCTTATCTAAATGCTTTCCTAATTTTGATATCAATTGTTGTGTAAATTTAATTTATTGCAAAGAACATTAACTGGAGGCGAGGATTTCTCTCAACATAATTTTTTTTTGCTGTCCATTAATTCGATGTTGATTTAAGGGATTTGTCATCAATTAAAAGACGCTAATAAAGGAACCATTCTCTTGAAAGTAACGATTATCCTCATTCTCGTTTGTCGAGCTAACATCGGATTCACTTTCGCCATCCGATGTCGCTGACGGTTTCGAGAGAATGGAATTAATTAAAAAATTAAACGGTGGATATTTTGGTCCGAATATTTTCTTATTCGATGACGCCATTAAATTATTGTTGATTTCGTCATCGTTCGTGGATGAGTTTTTTGGCGACTTGGCGCGCAAATCAATTGCAACATCGCCGTCTTGCATTTTCAGTTCTGATGATGCCTCTGATGAGTCTTCATTTAAATCGAATTTCGATGTTGTCTCATCATCGGCTGTTGGTTTTGAGTTTTTTGACAAATCCAGTGTCATGTTGTCAACTTCCACTGAATCGCGTGGTGATTTTATTAATAAATTCATTGTCATCTCTTGAGGATCATTGAATTTCATCATTTTTGCATCCATCAGCGAATCCAATGTGCTGTTTGTACACTTAATTGGATTCTGGCTCTTTCGTTTGCGCTTCGAAATTGAGCTGCTCGATGAGTGGCTGGTGTTCATGGGGTCATCGGATGGAATTGTTTTGCCTGTCAAATACTCATCACTTTTGACTCTGATAACTGGCGATTCTTTTTTCACGCTATAATCGTGCGGTTCCATTTGTGATTCCTCATGATCGCTGCCATTTGTGTTGTTAAATGAAATCTCCGAGTCATTATCGTTAACCGAAATGTCACCATCATCGTCAAAGTCACTGACGCTCTTTGTATCGTTGAATTCGCCGGACTTAATGGAATCAATTGATGGCGATACTGACGGTTGATTGACATATTGAGACGATGCTGGTTGATGATGTTGCATTTGTGGGACGGCACCATTTGGATACAATTGAACTTGTGGACTTGGTGGGAAGAACATTGTGCGTGATTGGAAGCTGCGACCATCGTGTGGTGAAATTTTACGACGCAAATTCGAGGAGTGAAGTTTTGGATTTGGATTTGCACTGTGACGATTCCGTGAACGTCTCGAACTGAACATCATATTGCATCCATCGACTGTACATTTGTGCATTTCGCGTAAATGAACTGCTGAGAAATGAATTTTTAAAGCGCCCTTATCGCAGAATGTCTTGAAACAGACATTGCATCTGATCCGTTTCTTTCCGGTTGCAGGATTGATGAATTGCGTACCAAGATTCGATGGAAATGCATTCATTTGTCGCTGTTTGCGGACCTTTTCGACTGCGGGCGTTTGTTGAACGGGTGACGCAAGTTGTTGTTGTTGCTGCTGTTGTTTCTCACAATGCTCTGGGGATTTTTCGTGCATTTTTGATGGATAATGGGACGATGGGAAATTGTTATTCATCATTTCATGTTTCATTTGTTGCTGTTGCTGATGCTGCTGTTGTTGTTGCTCATATTCGCCATATTTTTCCATTGATTTGAGTTTTTTCATTCGCAATAATTCACTGTTTAAATTATTCATATCAAATGCTGGGCCCGATTGGTGATGCTGATGATGGTGCGGTTGATGTGATTGTGGTGTTTGCGGAACATTGGACGATAAAACTGATGCCAATTGTGCCGGTTGATTTAAACGCGAATAAAATGGATGCATAATTGATTGCAAATTATTATTGTTGGCTGCAGCGGCTGCGGCCCGTTCCAAGGGCGATAATAAATTTTGCGGTTGATTTGGTGGTGACGGAGGTGCCAAACCGGCCATTAATTGCATTTGCAAATGTTGCAGTAAATTTAATTGCATATTTAAACGGTGCTGCATTGCTGCCTTTTCCATATCGCTTGGCATAAAGTTCGGCGGCTGCTGTGACGACATATTGGCTGATTGACGAATTCAAAGTTTCTGGTGCAGTCGTTTGTTGTAGCGAATAAAATGATTTTCAATTGTTTGTCGTATGTGTCGGTGACGGGCGAGAGCGAGAGAACTCAACAAAGCATAACACAATTTCAAAATTCAACTGGTTCGCGCGTACAAAACTGTTTAAGAAGAACAGAAAATGGAAGAAATAAAAAAAAAAAAAATTATTAAATTAGTAAACGAGAAATCTCTTTTAAAAGTGATCATTAAGTAATTGAGAGAGTGTGTAGCTCGGCTTTAATATATCTCGTGGCTTAAGATGTCGATGCGATTTCGATATCTCTTCTTTAGTCAAATCATTCGTTTGAATTGCTTCCAAAAAAAAAAAAAGGTTTTTATGTCGTTTACCAGTCACAACGAAGCCCCTCCGAAAATAAAAAAAAAGAATTATGAATACAACAAATTTGTTTCTGGATTTGATTCCGAGAATGAGTGAAAAGAAAAGAAATGACGAAAAAAAAAATATAAAAATTAACCTCAAAAATCATGTAAACGAATGGAAAATTGTTTATGTTTCAAGTATCACATTGCTGTTGTTGCCGAAGCACATTGAATTATTAACCATACGGCTTTTTTTTTAAATAACTAAGCAAACACTCATCAATGGCGAGGGGCCTAATAAAGGAAGAAACAAAATTAAATCGGGAAAGAAGATTCCGACGGCAAAACATGCTCTCCGTGTTTCGATTTTTGCGAAACATCATCTTTCTGTACCGCGATGCACTGAATGAAATTCTTCTGAAAATGCTTGCCAACCGCTTGGCTTGCCGAAATGTGTGAGAGAGATAGAGAGAGACAGAGAATGGAAATTATGAAACATAACAAGCAATATCCATTCGAAAGATAAAAAAAAAGAAACATCGCCAAAATAATAATTCCCGAAGAACCTTAATTTTAATTTATTAAAAAACACTTAACATGCAAAGTTTTGTGTTGTCTTCGGCAAACAACATTGGCGCTTGCATAATGGCCAAAAAGGAAACGCAACCAGACAAAACAAAAAAAAATTGGTTTTATATGTTGTGTGTCTCGGTTGTTTATATCTGTATATCTTGTGGTCCGTGGTCCGTGAAAGGGAAAAATGGGAATTGCGATTTTCTTTTTGGTTGTTTGTCGCCATAAATTTACAAGAAATTCAGCAGCCTAAAGAAAGATTGAAATTTAAGTTTCAAGCATTTCTAATTTTGATTTTTATTGTTTTTGTTGCGCGTTAAATTTTTTCAATCATTTCGTCACTGGAAGCCGTTTTCGGTGCTTGCCGTGAGCGAGAAGTTAAGACACAAAAAAAATTACCAAAATGACAATGAAATTAAATTGGTTTTTTAATGCTTATTGCATGGCTTAAGCTTGTTCTTCTTTTCACTTACGCCAATCATTTTTCAATATTGTACGCGGATCATAAAAAAAAAATTGCTCATATAATATTGGACTCGATGGCAATTATTGTGATTTTCTTTGTTCTTTGCTTTTTTGCTGATGGTCTGCAAGGAAATATATTTATTTGTGCTGCAATAAGCACAAATCAAAGAATAATGTTTGAATTTTCACAGTTTTTCAGCAGAAACAACAACAAAATCTTTTTTTTTCGTTTGAATCACAGTCTACAATAAAATGCATCTCGCCTGGGGCGGATTCTTTTTGGGGAACTTATCATCGTTTCATGAGTTTTTTTTATATTGAGCCTGCTTGTCGATGGATTTGAGAATTGCATTTCGAAAATTTGCCGAAAAAAGCGTCACTAATTCCAAGAAAAATAAATTCTTAAACCGCGCATTTATTTTATTTATTCACAATTTGACGTCTTGAAAAAAGAGTCATAAAACTACTTCTTCCACCGGTTGTTTGGATCGTAAAAAGTGATGTAAAATGAACAGGCTACAAGACACATCAAAATAATCAGCGGAGAGAAATATAAAAGATTATTATGGAGAGCACACAAAAAAAAAAAAAATAACAGATATGGGGACAGAAAAAAACATATATATGTGAACAGCGCTGATCTCCGTCAACGACGAGCTCATAAAAATCGAGCATCAATAAAATCATCAATAAAATGTAATACAACAATTAAAAAAAAAAGAGTCGTTTGGTATTCATTAGGAGCCGAGGAAAAAGCGTTTCTTTAACCATTGACAATTACTTAAGTACCGTAAAAAATCACAAAATCGCTTGACCGGCTTAATGCAGCACAACACACATTTCTTTATCGATTACTATTAATGATCTTGTTTAGGAAAAAAAATTCTTCTTAATCTTAAGACAGGAAACTTACCGATTTAGTTTGATATGTTTTTCTTTATTCACTTTAATTTTTTTTCGATTACTTGAAATTTTTTTGTTTTCTTTTTTTTTGTCTTTGATTTGTTATAATTTTTTTTTTCACAACAATTTTTTTTGCTCCAACTATTTTTTTTTATCCGTCCATCAACTGTTAATGTCTTTGGTGATCTAATTTATAATAACTTTTTTTTTCTAATGCTGCTTCTTGATCTATAAACACAGCACATGCACTTGTAAACTTAGAAGACTGTCGTCTAACGAAGAAAAAAAAACCAAAAAAACACGTCTGTCTCGTTAGAAAAAATATTAAGCAATGAGAGACGTTTTGTGTAACAACATAAGAAATATACATTCGAAACGGAGAAACGACAAGATACAAAAACGGACTTGCTGAGTCGAAACACTTGTGTATTTTTTTTTCTTTGAGGGGAAATTGAGTTCCACAAATACAAATAAAACATTTTTGAGAGAGATGTTGTTTGTGTGTTGTGCAACATCGGAGCGACATCGCATAAAATAAGAAAGAAAAAATAAATTGAAAATCAATTCTGAGTAAATTTGTAAGGAAGGAAAAATCAATAATAATTAATTGAAAATGTTGTTCAAAATCTTAAGCGGAATTTTTTCGGGAATCTTAGATACTAGGTATCATACAAATATCTTAAAGCAATTTTCATTTAGGATTTTTTTTTTCTTGTACATAAAAATATTTGTTTTAGTATATATATTCAAAGGCGAGTGCAATAAAACAATAAAATGCCATTTCCAGGAAAATTTGTCGCGTAAGTTGTCCAATTCTCAAGTTCACATTTTTCTTCTCCTTCATATGCCGACCGACCGACAAAATACATCTTTATGCATTTTTTAAAACTCTTTATGATTTTATAGATTTGTGAAATCGGCAACCCTTTGAAATTGAGATGCAATGAAGGAAAAAGAAGAAAAAAGTTGTGCAATATTTATGGTCAACAAGCACAACAGCAATTTTCAAATGGAACTCTAGATATGACCCCGGAGAGGACTAATTGGTTGCATTTTTATTATTGCTGTTCTACAAATATTCTTCTTCTTTTTTTTTTCAATGAATATCACATGTTCTGGGTCAAATTATGTTTCTATTGCAGCATCGAACACGAAATATTATAAAGTCATGAAGTGCCTCGGGACGATCATAAATTAAAAAATTAAATAAAAACTAGAACATGTGATGAGATCAATATAAAGATGATAAAACATTTTATTGCGATATAATTTGGTTTTCATTTTTACAACTTGCATCACAATACAATGCACCCCAGTGCAGCAGCATCGCACCATTCTTCTGTTCGCCTTACTCGGTGTCCCTTTTGACAACAGGGAGTAAATTTTTTTAATGTGGTTTGAATCGTTTGATCTTTTGCCTACAATTTGCCTCCTTCATGGCCTCTTCACCATATTAATAGCAATTCGGGGCCTATTGTAGTCTTCGTTGGTGGACTTTTTCAGGTACGAACATACAAAAAAAAAAAAAAATTCCAAGTCAGTCAAAGAGCAGCCAAAAAAGAAAAGAAATAAAAATGTTTACAAACTTACTTATATGCATGCATTAATCGCTCTCTGTGTCTGAGGCATTACTTGCTTCCCAATGGGTTTGTTGTGTATTGAAAATGAGCAACAATTGAACGAATGAACAAAAAAAAGTAAATTTTGAGGTTTGTTTAAAACACTCGAAAAATTATAAATGCGGATATGGCGCTACCGATTCTCTGACAATGGGAATAATAGAGTGATCCATGCACCCAACAAAGGGCTCCCGAAAAAAATAAATTTGTTTTGTTGGACACGAAGCGAAAACAAAAAAAAAAAAAAGAAATTAAATTCATTCTTTGCTCATTTTGCGGTTGGAGGAATTTTCAAAAATGTTTTAAAGTATTTTTTTCAAAGGATTAGAGATTGATTGCCAGCGATAAAAGACTTTAGTTGATAGCAATCTGTGTTATTTGTATCGGCTGGAAATTAAATTATTCATGCTTGACTTAATTGCTATTCAATAGATAAAGTTAAAAAGATAGAAATTGATGGTGAAAAGGACCTTCATGATTGGGACATATAAAAGCACAATTCCTGGAAAAAAGTTCTTTCTTAAACCGCCAAAAAAAAAACAGAAACGAAACAAAAAAAGTATCCAAATGTAACGCTCAAGAAATGAAAATTAAGAAAACGCCCTACGGCGCTATGACATCGAAAGAAACATTCGCTCTGACAACAATATTAATGGCTTTTATATAAAATTAATTATTTTTTTTTTTATATTCTTTCTTCTTCTTTTCTTACGCTGCTATGCTGTATTCTAAGCTGTTGATTTTACTCTATACCTGTTGATGATGGCTTTGATTTCTGCAAAAAAAAAAAAAAAACATAAAAATACATAATTGTTCACCTTCTACTCGAAATCGAGATGAGACACAAAATTTACCGTCAAGTGTTTGAGTTCAACCGAACAAGATGACATTACAAGATTTGACTGAAGGATGATCAAAGGCAAATATGAGAAACAAAAATGCATGTCAGGTGCGCCGTAAGGGATCATCTCGATATATTCCTTTTGCCTTTTCTTTTTTTTTTGATAAATGACAATTGAAGGATTTTCGGGTCCTCGTTGATGATTGTGGATGGCGCAGACATAGCAATTGTTATGTTGTTTAATTTTATGGAAAGAAAACTCGCCCCGATTGAATAGAGAGTGACACAAAGTGTGCATCGCACCACAAAAGGACGAAAAAGGACAATAATCGATTTTTTTTCTGTATTGGGATATTTCTGAAGTGTCTTCTTTTTCTTTCTTCTTTATCTCCCTAGAAAATGTCATTGAAAAATTACAATTCTTCTGAGTGTTAAAAGTGTCTCGCTTGAGGGCATTTCATAAGAATAGATTTCTTTCTTTTTTTGATTCTTGTTGTGTCATCTCAATAGAGAAAGATAGAAACGAAAATTCCCTGATGACTTTTGACTTATGATGCATCATAATTTCGTCTGCACAAAAATCAAAACATAATCAAAGCGAGCAACAGAAAGCGATTTCACGTTGAGAGTCAATTTAAATGAGATTTTTTTTTTCCTTTTTCGTTGGCTAATGATAAATGCGAACACATTAATTATGACTCGGGAAACAATAAACTATGTGTCCTTTGTGTAAGGAAACCGAAAACATGCTCAATGACTCCTTTTGGTAGAATACACAAATTCATCGAAGTCTTGGGGCGTTCTTTGAGTGTTCTTAAGTATTGTGATTTAATTCTCAAATGCAAAGAAACGCGAAGACCAAACGACAATATATATGAATTAATATCACCATTTGAGAGAGAATTATTAACAATTTTTTTCCTTCTTGTCGTAGCCTTCAAACGAGAAAAACCGCGAGCGCTTATGATCGAAAATAAAAGCCATGCTGAGACACCAAAAAAGCCCCGAAATGGACTTTCTGGAGACTTAATGATTTTTCATATTTCTCTCTTTTTTTTCGTCTTCACCAAGGTCTTCATGAATCCATTTCTTGTCCTTTATGATCGACATCGCACGATCATTAAATGGTATGTTTGTAGGAAAGTTGGTTTGAAGCTCATTTTAAGAAATCTTTCCTCATCTTTTCATGACAAATGACTTTTTCTTTTGATTGATTTAAACCTTATGTCTCATAATTATATGTTTCTCAATTGAGAATGGTTCTGCTTTTGTGTGGACTCTCGTTTGATGATTGCTGAAGGTTAAACGTCTATTGCTTTTTAGTAATCTTATGCTCTCAATACAATCAGTTGCGCACCCTGAGACAACATTAATTTCATCAGTCGCATCATCACAAATCGAAAGACGGCGATTTTGTCATTAGATATGGTTCGGATGGAAAATAATATCAAAAGAAAGTTAAAAGACATCAAGTTGTGTGAGAGATTTTATTTAATGACTTGTTCGAGCCACCAACTATGAAACTAATCAAATACAAAATTCATCAAATTTCGATAGAATTTTATCAAACATTTAATGACACAACAAAAATAATTTTCTTGAGATGAAGATTTGATGATGCAAAAAAAAATAAGAAGAAGAAACCTAATTGGTCATTCCACTTCATTTGCCGACATCTCACATTTTTCACATGCTCTTCATGTCCTTATTGTAATGAAAATAAATGCTATCAAGGATCAAGAAAAGAATTGGATAAATATAAAGAAAAAAGAAAAGGAATAAAATTCTAAATCCATATCCGTAAAATTTTTCGTTTATCATCGTTCGGTCTTTTGTTGTTGTGGACTTGAGAAATAGATGTGAGAACGACATGTAAGACCTTGGGCGCCGCTTCCAATTACTGACAGTCTAGCAGGTCTTTTGTGCGTTTTTGTGCCTTTGGCCCTTGCACAAAAAAAAATGCGTGAAGAATTCTCTTTCGTGGCTGTCCTCGACGGTTACGTGGGGTAATGTTTACCATTATTTTGCATTTTCATGTTGCTCAAAGATCGTGTCTTGTATTCAATTACACCCACAATTTTTATTTAAGCCATTTATGGAACCTCAAAGAGTGCTCACAACACTTAAAGAATTTGTCATTCGAACAAACAAGCGTTGAAAGGCTTTAAATAATAGCATTAAAAGATTAAATTCTTCGAAAGAATCTTGAGATCATCCAGATCTATCTTTCTCTTGTCATTTCGCTGCTTGTCGTCTTAAATACATCAAACCACAATGAAAGAAAAATAACACTTTGATGACAGATACTTGAGAATGTGTCACTTCAAGTAGAGACAAAGTGAAAGAGTCAAATTGTGCAATGTCACACTTGGTCGGGTGCCTTACAGTGCGAAATGAGGAAGAACGAGAAAAATTGTCACAAGAAAATTTCTCATGAGAAACTTTAACTTAATTCATGAATAAATAAAATAAAATTGTCGCGATATAATCTTCCATCGAATTAATTCACTTAGATATTTCCATCCGAGTCCATAAATTTCACATGACTCGCAGAGCAAACCGAAATGGGAAATGAGAGTCAGTCCAGTGACTGTCAAGTGTAACGATTATAGTGAATGAGACTATAACCGATTTCCATATTCATGAGGTCACATCTTGGATAGTTCTTTTGCATAAATTAGAAGCATTTAATTGCCACACACAAACACTCCAATTCAGCTCACATCAGCGGCACTCAAGCATTGCACAGAATTCGGTTGTGAATAATTTTTCTTTTCTTTTCCCCCAATTACTTATGATGTTAAGGATTGCTTGCAATGTGCACTTGTTGCAGTTCTTTGTTTTCTTAAAAAAAAATTCTTTCTCTCTCACCTTCTCTACTAAGTAGTTTAGTAAATTGTGGTGCTTTAACGAGCTTGCAGGTAGCGATAGTGCATAACAATTAAAACAGTTACGCTTCTCACTCGCCGGCTCGGTAATTGTGCTTCCATTCATTAGCTATGTGCGGACTCAGTGGATATATATGTTCTGTCTATGATTTACATGTGCAATTGGCTTTGATAATTGGCGCGCACATTAAGCGATCTGTAAGTAGCCGAGAGAGTATAGTAAGGCGGCAATATGGGCAAGTTTCTAAAACGATTGGTCCGAAGATTGTCTTTCGCATTTACGCCACGAAACTAATTTATCGGTCTGTTGTGGTCAATTGTTTGTGCTTTCGGTAGAAGTTTTTTAAAAAATGAGAATCTCAATTTGTTCGCATCTGTTGAATCATTAAAAAAAAAAAAAAAAAACAAGAAATAATATTTTTGATGATCTTACAAACACAAAGCGATGGAACAGTTTTTGGAGCTCGTATTAGCGGGCTCAAGTAATAGTGGCGTCTCTGCTTACTATTTATTAGGAAATTATATTGCATAAAATGTAAAGCATTTAGTCACATTTCGCAAGTGAATAGTGGAATAGTGTTTAGTGAAAACTCGGCCAGCTCAGAGTCGCGCAGATTTCAATGTCACTAGTTAAATCAAAGTTAAAGAAATTATTTAAAGTGAAAATTCTAGAAAGTAGTTAGTGGAATTCAGTGTTTCGATCGAATTTTGTCACATTTATCATCAAAAAGCCACAAGGATCATCACAATTTTGTTAGACTTGCCTTAGAACAGTAAGTAAGTACATTATTACTGTTGTTGTTGAAACCAACAAAGACGTAAAAGCATATTAAATTTTACCATACTAAAATATCTTGTCTGTATTCTCATGAAAGCGTCGAGCTTCTGCCGCTTCTTTGTGGCTACTCTGACGGTCTAATGCTACAAAAATGTGAAAACACATTTGTTTGTTGCCTTTGCTTATATTATTATAGCTCTGGTCAAAACCCAGATGGCCAGCAATTAGAATGAAAATTAGATTTACACTCACAAAGCACTAACTGTCTTGATGGTTGATGCTTTCGCTGCCAACCTTATGTTTCATGAGCACAAATCACGGTTCAGGTTCCTTTTGACACCTAGCGCTAATGAAACAAATTAAAAATTTCGACAGATAATTGTTGAAACGCTTCGCGCGCGAAACAATTTTTGAGGTTATGTTTTAATCAGTGATGCTGGTGATTTGGTCGACAAGGCAATACTCTTTGAGACGGTTGATTGGCACATTTGGATTCGGGCAAAGGTTATGAGAATGAGGTTTTTGAAAAGCGAAGAGATGCTTAATCAAGTCAAAAGATCTAAACTCGATAAATGTCGATGGACATGATGCTCGTGAAGTGCCCCGACGAGCAATAAAAATACACGAGGGTGAAGAAAGTGTGTTGAGATATAATTTACGTGAGCTGCGTGTGCAATTGCCTGTGTTTGAATGATTTCTCGAGGGAATTGTCAAATGCTTTGACATTGGAAAAAAATAAAAATTATTTTAATCTATCACAATTTTTGCTGGTATTTTGTTACTGCGCTTTTATCTCGCTTATCAATTGTTTCATGAATAGATTATGTTTCGCCTTAAACACCGCACATCACAAAAAGATCAAAGCTTTGTTGAATCTGCTCAATTATTCAAGTGAATTTAAATAATTTTTATCATCATCGTCGGCGTCTTAATTTTCAGCAAACGCCACAAAATGCCTCCAGTCTAATGTGTTATGAATTTAATCTAACGGAAAATTGTTTTGCTTTCTCATACAATCATCGCTCGGTAGTTAGCGACAAGGAATATTTCTACGAATATCAAATTTAGCGGCAACATGACTGCAAGTAGCAAAGCGTAAATTATTTATTATCCTCATTACATATCGAAATGTCAACAACTCACAAATGATAAAGTGGCCAAATGGGGATAGAAAAAGGAGATGAATTATAGGGAAAACGTATGTTATGATAAGGAAATGAAGATTGTGGGCAAATAAAGATGCTGACAGAAAGAAGAAATTGGCAAAGAAAGTTTTCAAGGGAAGTTTGCGAAACAAAAAAAAAAGAAAGAAATACAAAAGTCACAGATGATGATGAATGGTCACTTAATTAAGGAGCCAACTGCTGAATTTGATCTTATCCATGACGTTTCATTTTGCCTTATAACAGGTATTGTAAATACATAGTTGCTCAATGCTCGGGGGTAAATAGATGTTGAAAGACACAAGACGACTGCACACGCTGCCTATTATGGACACAAACTTAATAGAAAACTTTGCATTTTTCTTTCTGTTTCTTATCAACAGCAACTGAATCAAATGCCAATTGTGAATAAATTACATTTTGCATTTAATGCTTTGCAAATTAATGTTTGCACAAAAATACACAAAACCAAACAGAGCCAATTTCAATATCTGATTGAACCACATTGCTGAAAGATTAGGTTATTATAACAATAGCCCGAAGGAATTTTACTAAAACCCAAGTTAAACTCATTACGTAATTGAATATTTGGTTAGAGATTTTGTGCTGCATTTATTTGAGTGGTGAATAACATTTTTTTTTTGCTGGATGAAAATCAATTTTGGGAACCGAGAGAATCTTTTATCATTTTTGTATGGCAAACATTGGATATAATGAGCTAAAATATTGATGGCAATAAATTAATAATAAAAAAAAAAACTGTTCACTGAGTCAATAAATCGCCGCATTTTTTTTTTATCAATTTGACATGTTTGCTGGTGACTATGTGTGGTGGCATCATCATGGCACGAGCTACTCAATTCGCTTTTGTGTGTCATATTACAATGGGACATCTGAGAAAGTTCACACCGTTCGTGACAATGGGTACCATAGACGGGAAGGGGAGACGTCAAGTAATAGTTGTCATGTGTACACATCAATTTTGCCACTTTGTTTTTTAATGACTTTCGGATTTGATTCGGAGAAATTTCCGATTACCAACAAAAAGTTTTGGTTCGATTGGAAATTGGTTGTATTGTTAAATAAATGAATTTTAAACGCTATAACATGCCGTGAGGGAGACACCTTTGCATATAATGTATGCTGAGATCGAGACAAAAAGGGAAACATTTAACATATGGCACAACAAACGACATTTACCCACGTTTTGTTTGATCATTGAAATGACTCGATTCTTTATTTTGTGTATGCAAAAATTGATTTTTTTTTCTCTTTATCTATGAACAACACTTTGTCGAATGACTATAAACGACTGCTCGAGAAAATGTTATTCACTTCCATTTGTTTTCTGAATTGAGTGAAAAAAAAAAGTTCTTGAGCGCGATGTAGGACGAGACCGAGGAGGGTTTCAATTGGAAAATGAATCTATTCGATGGTAATTTCATGGATGTAAATTGAATCAACCCTTTTTCTCATTCATGCGATGGCAAATTGAAATTATGTGTGTGTGTTTGTGTATTTGTTAATCCTTTCGACAGATAGTTTCACTTCCAGCCATTGCACAATACGTCCAATAAATTGCCAATCACACAAATGATATCAAATCGAATGTTTCGAGAGGTATTTTCTGAATTAAATTTTCCGGTGAAATATTTTGTAAAATCGTATTTGTGTCATGATATTTATTTTCACATTTCAACAGCAGCGCACACGAGAGAGCAAATCAAAAAAAAAATCCATTACACTAATGCAATTTTGTCAAATGAAACATGAAAACTCGTTGATGGGGGGTGCTGGTGTTTGAGAGGAAAATTGAAAACCCCTTTTTGTGCCTATTTTCCATTGCGCTTTACACGCCATAAAACCAGTGAGCCAATCCTCTTTCATTTGCATAATGCGAAATTTTATCCTGACTGAAAAGTCATTGGCAATTCATTATTGGAATTTTGTGGAAATTGTGTTTGATGATGTTTGCTTTATGTAGTTCGATGTTGCCAATTGCCCGATGGATTTTTCCTCCGATGACGTGTTTGCATAAACGAGTGAGTTGTGCAACGAAGCTTTTTGTTTAGCATATTTCAATCAGACACAAATTTCAATTAATTTAATGACAAGTGCCAATCGAAAATGGATTTTACACATCACATTACACATGTTTGCAACGCTGCCCTTCCCTTTATTTTCTCTCACTCCAATTAACGTTTGTCAATCGGCGCATTAAATTAATTTTCATATTTTTCTCCCGTCTCCAAATTGCAGCTGCTGACCATGGATAATCCAACGAAAAACCCCTTAGAAATAATTTGCAATATTTTTTAAAGCTATTTTCAATTTTTTTTATGAAAATAATTCAAGGCGTGGGAAATGGTCAAACATTGTTATCAATATCGATAAAAAAATGTATCTCCTTTTATGATTGATAAAGCATAAACTTAATATTTCACACCCCTTGACAATATTTTTTTTTTTCAAATAAAAATAAATTATCAAATATCCAATATATTTTGTGTGCCAATATCATTACCTCCAGCAAACTAAAACACAACGGAAAAAAGCTTATTAAATGCACAATGTGCGTTTTTCGATCATTTCGTGTTGCACAATTCTCGGTTTTACAAACAGATAACGAAATGAAAAATGTTTTCCCGTTTTTTTTTTTTTTTTTACAATATCAGCTAATAAATATCGGTGCGCGAACGGCAAAAGACGAGGCTTTTTGAAGGACAATTTAATGCCATTTCAGTTTGATGAGGCATATCGAGGTCTTTCATTATTGAATTACTGCACGCACTGATGCCAAACGCATATTGTAGATGATGTGTTTTAAGCCCTTCACGTCTAACTGTCTCTTGTTGGGTCGATAACATTTTTTTGATATGTGCATTGCATTTTTAAAACTAAACAAATGTCGTAGAATTTAAAAATTTATAACTTTATACAAAAAATGCGATCCAATAAACGACATCAAATTGCTTGAAAATTACCTGAAAATACAAAAATTGTTGTCGAATTGACAGTTGAAATGTGTTGCGTGATACATTTAATATTTTATACGAAAGGATCGTTCGGACGATGCGACCTGGGACAATCTAAAACTCGAGTTTTACTTTTATTTCACCAATCTCGAATGTCGTGGCAGACAATTCAGGCTTCATTGATTGCGTTCAAGTGACGGAGGGACTTTCATGTGCACTCACACATAAACACAAAAGTAATTCCTAATAATTGGATCACTTCACTTCAATTTCATCGGCATTTTTTTTTTTTTTAACGCAAACAACTTCAAGTAAATTTCCTGTCATCAGTGTCAATTTTTCATTATTTTTGTAGATTTTTTTTGTTGCTCGTTTTCGTTGGAAACATGCAAAATATACTTTAGCAAATTATCATTCGGAGCCAGCAGCGGTTAAAGTGGTCCTTTGCATTTGATAATTGACCACAGGTGACCAGTACAAGCATCATCCTTGCAGCTACTGTCAGAGTCATCAATTTTTTCATGAATTAGTTGACATGACTTTTAAAACAAAACGCTCCTGGAGTGAGATACAAAATTACATTTCAACAGAAAAACGAATTTCATGTTTGATTGAGCAGAAAATTTGCTTAAAACAATTTTTTTTTTTTTGGGTTGTTTCTGATATTAAACATCACATGCTTTTGTGCATTGTGGTTGATCCAAAGCTGGGATCAATAGCATTCCAGTCGTTCTTCCTCTCTCTCTCTCTCTTTTAGTTAGCAATTTAAATTAAATTTTGAATGCCCGATTGTGTAATTAATGTACAAAATAAATAGTCGAAAGTCTTTATCATGCTATTCCAATCTGATTTGAATTCTTGTTATTTTTTTCTATTTCATTGCACTACAAATTACAATTTTTTTTTGCCAATGTGAAATTCCAAACTCCGAAACAAAGCTCGCGAATTGCCAATTGTAACAATAAATATTGAATGTTTATGGCACTGATTGCATTACATACGAGAGACCAAGAAAACCCATTCGAAACAGCAAATTATCAACATCCAAACGACCGAAATGAGAAAAAACCTGAAAAAAAAAGTTCGTGCGTTTCGTTTTTGCGCGACTTGAGGCTCCGCGACTTGTTTACACATGACGAGATACATGCAATGCTGATAATGCATACCCCAGTAAATTCACTCTAAATGGCCTTTTCTGTAAATGCTGGTGACAATTCCAATCCACTGGCACTGCCATGAAATTGCAAATCCGATAAATGGACATTGACGTTAAAATGTTTTATCCCATAAACAGACCTTCAAATCGCCTATAAGCGTTCCACCACAGTGGCGGCCAAAATGTTTGTGTAATGCAAACAAAACTTAATCAGCCCCTGCTGCCGCCACTGTTTTGTTGCAAAGTCATTGAAGGAATGAAACAAAAAAACATGAAGCACCAGCAAATTAAAATCGATACTTTTGTTTCTGTTGCCCATGTGCACGAAACCGATTAATTAGTTTTATAACACAAATTGCGCGCGCGATTTATTGGTGCTGTTAGTGAAATGGGTGGAGGGGAGGCAGGGAGAAAGCCACACACATGAGAGCTAAACAGTCAAAGTGAGAAAAATATTTTATCGCTGATTGAGTGTTAAATTGCTGTAAACATTGCAAATTCACGTTTTCTTTTTCATTCGATTGTTGTTTCGTTATTTTCGGACCCGAGCGACTGTGGTGGCGGCAGCGCAAAAAAAATTGACAATAATTAAAATTCATTGAAACTAATTAATTTGCTCTCGCGCTTCTACTGATGGTTGGTGTAGTGATAAATGGCAAGCACGAATGGCATGACGGTGGGCAAAAATTAAAAATCACTATAGCACACATAAATGTTGCACCTAACGACGTGACTCTGACGATGTCTTATGAATAATTCAAATCTCGTTTGCTCTCTATTGGAAATTATTTTTTCTTTACTTTCCGCTTCCGCATTGATAACATTTCTTAAAAGCAAAGAAACAAAGTAAAAAAAAAGTTTTCTCTAAGCAATGACTTTGGAGGTTTAAACATTTTTAATGTCCTTTGAAGTGTAACAACAACTGACTCTTTGCCCCCTTAAAAAGCAACCGGAGAAAATTCCATTTAACGAAAATATTTTCAACGTAATCAGATGAAAATATATTTGTAAGTAATTTTTACACAAAATTAAACAATTTTTTCTGGCTTTTCACCAATTTCGCTTTCCCCTCTTACAGAGTCGCACGATTACAGTTTTCTTTTCTTTTTCTTGGGTGAAATGGAAAATTCCTTCTTCGAAGGGTTCCCGTGGAATAAAAAGTCCCGAAAGGAATTTTAAAATGCTCTTAAAATTGATAAATTTCTTTATTTCGCTCGATTTATTGTCCCTCGTTGCCTTTAGCAGAAAGCACAGGAATTTTGTTAATTAGTAATTAAATCAACCTGTAGAGCACGTTTCTGACTTCTAATGTCACATTAAACGTGGAATAATTCTCTCTCTCTGCCACACTAAATGTATTTATTTATTCCGGCCGCCCGTCACTTGGAATCCAATTAAAAAATAATAAATTATCACTCCATTACAATCACAAAAGAGACTTTCAATCATAAAATTTGTTGTTGACATGAATGCTTGTTCATTTGCTTCGTGTTTTTGTCATCAGCTAAAAACTCCCCCAACAAGCATAAAAATGTGTCGAATGACTTTCACATTTTTTTTTTCGTTCGTCGAACGCACTTTCAATAATTTGGTGGGGGAAGGAGCAAAAACGCAGCAACAACAAAACTCTTAATTACGTGTCAATGAGCAAGAAATCATGTGGAAAATGTGAGTTTATCTTGGCAAGTGGTGAAAGAAAGCATAAAAGGACAAACATAAGAAAAAAAAAACAGCAATTAATTTGCGACTATATGTGGGCTGATTAGATCGCAAATTGAAAGGAAAAAAAAAACATGGGAAATGAAAAACGTGGTCAACGAAACGTTCCATCATTTGGTCAGTGTGAGGAACATCTGGGGACTTTTGCTAGCATTATAATACATGCTTCGCACTCTGATGATGGAGAGTAAGAAATCTCTTTAAATATGATAAATTGATGTTGTTTATTTGGCTTCCTTCCTTTTTTTGGCGTAAAAAGTTGCTGATAACAACGGCAAGAATATGAATTGAGAGCAATTCATCATAATTTTCTAGTTTCTTATTAAATGGGGAAAAGCGAAAAAAAGAAAATCCTTCACATGCTTGAAAATAACCTTTGACTTCGTCGTAATCAAGTTCATTAAACAGTTTCCGCAATCGCAGAAATTGACATCGATTTTCAGTCCATTGGAAGTTCAACATCAAAAGGAAGCCGAAAGTTGTTGCGGCTAAAATGGCAATGAAGCATCACAACAACAACATGGAACAGGCGACTAATCTACTCAACGTAACAAATGCAATCTTATCATCATTAACAGGCCACAACAAAAAAAAATATTTATTCGTTCTCGACGTAAGCAAAAGAAGTTTTTAATGCAAAATGTATGTTGGGGCGCGTGAGAAAGAGAGAGGGAATATGGTGAGGACTCTATGTAGCTACATTAAAGTTTATTTCACATTTCGTTTTTTCTTTAGTTTATTTAAGTGTTGATCTGATAAATATTTGCTCGCGAATTTCGCGCGCTGTTTCTTCCAGCCGCATCATTTTCTACGTACGGTATGCATTGAGGATGACGCTGAAATTGGAGCAAGAATTCTTCGGATATTGCATAAAGGTCTCCATGTAAAGTGCATTCAACTGCATGGTGCATCAGCAGTTTGTCGAACTATTTCAAACTGGGCGAAATTCAATTTTGGGGGAGGGCGACTGAAATTTCCAAGGTTTTCCAAGAAAAACTTCGAAAGTCTTCAATCAAAATTTAACCGAAATTAAACTTGAATTGCATTGCGTACAACTTCAAATTTCAAAAACTCTTGTACAGAGAACAGAGTAAAAAATAACGCTGCAAGTTAATCTTTGTACTAAAGTGGTGAAACCTTCGCGTTGTGAGTGTAAGCGACTCACCCGAACATGAGGTTGATACATTATAATAAATTGCTCGAATGTTTTGTTTTGATTCCTTATCAAAATCAAACGTTAATTCATTAAGAATTTCTTTCACTTCTTTTGCGGTCTGTAAGTAACTTTTTATGTCGCATACATTTCGTTTGGTTTTTTTTTTTGTCTTGCCTTTGTCTCACCAGATTACCATGAATATTCATTCAATTTCGATAAGATAACATAAAAGTGTCGTCAAAGTTATTTAAGTTCACATAAAAATGTGAATGATCATTAATTAAAGCGCGCTGTGGTCAAGCAACAGGGGATTGAGATGAATACAGACAGAAATGCTTCATTCTCGGAAGGCGACCAGTTTTATGTTTCTGTCGCTTGTACGGTTTTTTTCCATTTCATTTTATTTATTGACAAATTTTATGGGTCTTTGACAAAATCACGACGCTAGAAATTTGCATAATATTAATTCGCAGCAAAACAAATTTCTATAATATATAAATCGCGATTTTTCAACCGTGACTTGTCAACGAGTGTCTTAGATTTGAGATAATTCTTTAGTGGGCCGCCCGAAAAAAAACAATAATAAGAAAATAATTATGAGTGTGATCACGTTTGTTAAATGACAGAGATTAAAATTGAACATGCGCCGTGAATGCTAATGCCATCAACACACAAGTCAAACATTCAGAACCAGAAGCTATGAGAACTACACAGATTGATAACACAATTGAAAACTTGAAAGTTTAAAGACCCACACACTTCAAGTCCAATCATTGCCGATGATCTGATGCAATTTGCTCGCGCGCAATATTTATTGCTCTCGGCATTGTCGGCGGCATCGCGGGACAACGCAAAACAAACAACAAAGCCGCGTTGATTATTTTAAATGCGATGCAAACATATTCAAATGACATGACCGATAATAAAATAAAAAATAAAATAAATAAATAAATGACAATTGCGAACGACTTTCGAGTTTTGATTGACAAATCTTATCAGTTTTTTTTATTTCGTTCCCAGTTTAATTGCTTGTTCTAGTGCTTGCAAAAAGTTCACAATGCCGTTATAGACATGTGACATTAATGCAATTAAAAAAAAAGTTTATTTTGTGCTGTCAAATAGCACTGCTGATATTTTAAAATTACAAACATCTGACTGCCATCGAAACTGGGTTGAATCGCGAGATTGTTATTGATGTTGTACATGTATGTGAAGGTGGATGCCGTTAAAATTTTACTGGTGACCATTTGAGATAGTGGAATTTGTATTTGTCCTACATTTTGATCGATTTACTCTATTACGCACATTTCCTGTCTCGAACGCAAAGGCGGAGTTTTAAATGAGAGGAACATTCACAATAGACATCTCGAATCTAATCAACCGTAAATATGGATGCCATAATGGTGACCCCAAAAATTACATTTTTCAAACAATCATTAGAGAACAAAAAAAACATTAAACAAGCATTTTATGCGATCTGGTTCCAGTTCGATTCTGAAATCCCATTTCTTATGCAATATCAAACATTGGTAATGACAGGAGATGAATTTGCTGTTTATTTAAAAAAAGAAAACTAAACTGAGCCTTTTTTTTGATAAATGCTTTTTGTGTTGTGTAATGAAATTGCATTGTCATGGAACTATCGTTTTTCTCACACAACCAACATAAATTGTGATCCCGAATAATAATTTCACCATCATCATGCAGCAGAATTTTGTGAAGTATCATCTTCAAGTTTGATTTACAAATGAAAGGACGAAAAAGTCCTTAAGTGAATGACAGGAATAATTAAGAGCAGCTCCGCACGCTAGCTTAATAACGGTTCTTTAGTCTATTGTGAAATTGATCCAAACCATCAATAACAAAAATATTGATCAGTATTTTCTACCTACAAGAGAGAGACAAATTTATCGCAATACATTATCAGGACTGACTGCAAAGTTGAAATGAAGCATTCAGAAAATTAGAATAATTGAAATTGCTTTGAGGTGGAATTCTTCTCTCTAATGAATGTTATCAAATTGCATTATTTCACAATTTCTTTGGCGTTTATGCGTCAAACAATGGCGAACGACAATGAATGAATGCAAAGATATCTTAACTGCCACAAGCTACATTTGTCCAGTTCACATTCACAATTGTTATCATTCCACTGCGGCAAAACTTAATCAGCTCAACTCGCTTTTCTCTTGCGATTTGCGATTGCCCTGAGACTGATTTTGATGGCTTTTTATTTATTCATCTTTTGTTTGATTCACTTTTCTAAATGCACAATTCAATCTACCTGCATTAATATACCCCGACCGATCCCATAACATTCATTTCTATTGCAAAACTTTATCACGATGAAATCACACAGAAAAAAGGGGGTGTCAACAGCGTCCAATGCGCGAGACAGTACAGCACTTAAAAGTCTTGAATAAGAAATTTTCACTGAAATGGAATTTCGAAGGCTCCCGATTTAAACGAATTTTTTTTTTTGAGATTTCTTGTCGCGGGGAGGAGTTGTAGCAACAGAACCTTTCATAAATATTGCCAAATAACATATCGTTGATTAGAATTTTGTTTTGAATATTGCCTGCGAGGACCATTCACGTTGCAACATCCAAAAGACACTTTTTAATTTGCTTCGTTTAGAATTTTTTAGAGAATTGTTAATAAGTGACGTAAAATATCCTGGAGTCATCTAAGCGTTTCTTCAAGATGACATCATTAATGCACAATATTCGAGTCATCTAAATCGATTTTCAATATAATAAGCCCAAAATTTATCTCAATTTAAAAATCGCAGACGAAACCAAAACGAGGCGAGCGCGAGCGAAAACAACGACGAGGAATTTATTAATTTTCTAAGAAGTATTAAATGGGAAGAAAGAGCATTATATGTCATATATAAATTGTCTTCGGGCCAAAGAACACCTTCAAAAATACAAAAAAGTTATTATAGATGTTTCCTTGCTCTTGCTCGCGTTTGTCTCGGCAAAACTATTTCGACAGAAAAGAAAAAACCAATTGTGTGTGTGTATGTGTGCAACATTCCATCAAATCGGCCCGCGGGGTAATAAACGATTTCTCATCGTTTGCATCGTCTGAGAATGAAAAAAAAAATGTTTAATTAAAGAAATTGACGAAGGGGGAAGTAAATCAAAGGACATCAAATGGAATACATCGGAATGAGATCAAAACGTGACGTTCATCCGGGATTTTTATTTGACTTCTTCCGCGTAATGAATGCTTCATTTCTTGATCCTTCCGACTGAGAACATCATGTGTGTTACCGCCACGATTAATTGATTTCCCATTTGGATCAAGATAATTAAGACAATTTTCAGATCTTGATAAAATAAATTTTTGGTATCGCTTCTGGTTGCTTTTAAAGTTTTATGACCTTCCACGGCTCACCAATTTGGGGGTTAAATTTAATTGTTTTTCTAGCTGCAATAAAAAAAAACTATTTAGAGATAAGTGGCTTTAATTAAGTTGCCTTTGTTTTAATTAGACAAAAAAGCAAACACTTGCGGTCTTAATAGTCCTACAATTAAAATCTCATAACGATCTCGCGTCGATATCAAAATTTCATTTAATGTGGTCGAAATTTTTCCCAAATGCTTCAATAAATTTTGTCATTCGCAAGGTCTTCTTCCAAGAATTCTCGGAAACTGAATATTTTCATTTCAATAAATTTAAAAATAATCGCAACATAAAATCGATGTTCCCAAAAAACTAATCAATAGCAACATTAATAACTCGATTCGATTATAAATTATTCACGAAAAAGGTCTTTGTGGACAGGCTCCAGATAGAGGGAGAGAGAGAGATAAAGAAAGACAAATAAAATGTCACAAAATTTATGACAGCGATTCAGCCGATGGTCGTCGCGGCGTGTAATAAAAATTTGAAGACTTGAAAACAAACCGCAAATTCGAATTATCATTTTTTTTCTACTCGAATATTCAAGAGCTATAATTTTTGAGAGACTTTTTAATATTCCCGATGACAAATAGCCCCCGACGAGACTGATTATATGGATGGACTTCTAAGAATCATCTTCCAGATCTTCAATTTCCGAAGCAACAAATTAACTGTTAAAACTCTTTTTTTCTTTCCCTCAATCAAGGTTAATGACATTTGAACTGCGAAATGTCGAAAGAAAATCACTCCTGAAGCGAGTGTCATTGTAATTAAATTTAAAGTCAAACTTTTAATGGAACAAACTGCAAACTTTGTATTGATGTCACGCGATACAATTTATGAGTTTGTGATTGATAGCCAAAATATATAAAAAAAAGAGAAACGTTTTTGCGCAATTTCATGCAATTACAGCCATTAAAATGTTCATCATTTCCCAAAGTTTGATAAAATAATTTTTTGACTCTTGTCATTCAATGAAAATTTTAATTTTTTTTTAGGTTTTTTCCCCGATTTTCTAGGCTTTGATTCAATTTGAGGGCGATTTTCTATTTTCTATTCGAACACAAAACTGAAACATTTTTTTTTTTTCAAATGCTTTATAAATGATCTATTTTTAATTAAAAGTAGCATCTGCAATTTGTCACATCTTAAACATCACTTTTTAGAAAACACGCGACAAAGTGGTTTTGTGTTGTTGTCGGAGAGTAATTTGATTCGAACGAGTTAAGATGACTAGAAATAGTTTCGAAGCATCTGGTTTTTGTCGAGTGAAAGTAATTTTCTTATGATAGCATTTGGGATCGTTTTACGTGTTGTCGGGGAAAAATTAATGTCTTAAATCGATTCGTGAAACAGGTCATCCCATGAATCGAAGCCATTAAATTTCACAATAATGGATCTTTCGGCGCTCATTAAGCAAACATGAAGAATAATAAAATATCCTTTTAATTGTCTATCGAAATGCTCGAGGAGTGTCCAATAGATGTTCATTAATAAGTTTTCTACAGCACTACATTTTCCTTTGGTAGCTTTTCTCACTCCTTTTTCTATGTTTTGTCGTGACCGGGCTTTTTAAAAAGGAAACTAATAAATCTTTGTCGTCCGAAATCTCGTGAGGAAAATGTTATTTATCGTGATCTAGAATACAGTTTCAGATACTCAGAGTGAACTTTTTCTTAAGTAATTAGATACGTCTTAAAGATTGTACAAATGATTGTCTGAAAAGACATTTCAAAAGCGAGACAAATTTAAACGATGAGATTTCTTTTATTCAAATTCACTGTCTCCCTTCACCAGGCGAACGAGAGTCACAAAGATTTTCCTTATCAAAAATCACCTCTCGCTTTCATTTCTTCATTCAATGACAATTCTTTGTTATGATGTTGTGTTTTTTTTTTTTTTTGTATTCAAAAGAGAACCACAGAAGTGCCTTAACTTAAAAAAGACTTAATCGCGTCTCTCGATGGAATTAAATCGCTACCACATCGAGTTCTCTGTGTCTCAATGAGTCAATGCAGATGGTCGTGGACAATACAAAAGATTTGTACACACAAGCAATGAAATATGACCGATGCGCTCGCTCAACACTTTTTCTTTTCATTCTTTAGTTGTCGAGATTAAGCGCATTTAAGAATATTAAAATATATTTTTTATAATCCGCATGCGCAAGAGATGAGATTGAAATTTAAGAAACATCAAATGCGACATTAAAATGCATTCAGTTGAAATTGCAACCGTGTAGGTCAGGACCGTAGAATGCAAGCCTGGCAAAAAAGGAACGCTTACACTGGAAACTTTTGAGCCGCAACACTAAAAGTCATTCCCATTAAATCTCACAATTTAATGTCAGTATTTCTTTTACAGTTCAATATTTTTCAATCGTTTCTTAACATTGCAGATCGACACTGAAGTCAGTTGTCAGCTTCCAACCACAATCATTTAATCAAAATATTTATTCACCAAACGATTCCGTTAATTACAAATCATGAGAGCAAAAAACCAACGAAGTTGAGTGCAAGTTAAACATTAGTCATTGTGCTCATTGCGGAAATTAATTAATCCCTTGTGATAAATACAACGAATTGGCAAGTAAAATGCTTTTAGGAGTTTTGTCACGCAGTTTTTCTCCCCAAAGGAAAAAAAAGAAACGACGGAAAATGCGAAAATCTCGACAAACAATTTTTCATTCAACATCTGAGACATTCTGTCGGAGATTTCATTTTGTCGAGTGACTCTTGCAAAAAAAAGAGAAGAAACGAGCAGATCGCAATAATATTTATCGAAAGTCATTCGTCATATTTTTGCCAGTCCTGAATTATTGTGTGAGTTGCAAGTTCAGTGCCTCCATCAAATATCTCAGCCACCGACAAACCAGTTCTGATTCCCATCAACAAAAATCTTTATAACTCTGGCGACAAAACCGTCATTTGCATAATTAATATATTGGAGGCCCCGCGTGGAATGAGACATATAAAAAAAAGAAAATCGATTGACAATTATTTAGTGTCTCGTATAATGATCAAGAAATCGAGATATTTATCTTCGAAACCGAAACGACGTTGAATGTGATTCTAAACGACATAAAATTTGTGTCTCGATTTGTTTTATTGGATGTCAATCTTGGATGTAAGTTTATATTTTATAGCTACCTGATTTTATGATTGCCATTAGAGAGATATCGATACATAGATTCCGGTTTCTTAAGATGAAAAGTGGACTGTAACTATCGTTAGTGACTTACTGGAATGACGCAATTTAAGAGCAAACAATCTCGTAACCAATCGACCATTTACCACGTTTCTCAATCAATATCTTTCAATTTTCATCGCCATCAGAAAACGTCTTAAACAGAAGAAGAACAAAAAAAGATCCAACAAAGAAATTGATGTCATGCATTTTAAATTCATCATTCGTGTTGTTTCGGTCGCTGATCATTTCAGGTAAGTAACAAGCGAACAGCATCAAATTGGAAAACCAATATCCCATGCCGATAAACATTTCATTAAATGGCAAAATTGAACATTTCCTGTCTCCATTGCTGCGACGAGCTGTGGCCAGAGTTAGATTGCTACACTTAGACGCGGTCGTCGGTCAGCACCAAGTAAATAATTAGAATTTATTTTCCTTCATCTTCTCTGTAAAACCAATTCTCGTCAATGAACATCATCAAATAATGAACTTTATTCTCATCATTATTGAATGTTGTTTTGTAATGTTTGATTTATTAATAAATATTTCTTCTTCTTCTCCATCATCATCATCTCTATGTCCAGCATATATTTTTTTTTTCTTTTTTTTTCGGAGGTTCACGTTACTAAACTCCGAAATAATTGAAATTTTCTATGGGAATGATACAGTGGCTGAATCTTGGCTTGTCTCAATAGTCACTTCGCATGGTCGCGTCTAACGTCCAGACCGATATTGCTTCCAAAAAAAAAAAAAGCTAACAAATAATGAGTCTTTGATTGAGTATAGAAGCATGGAAAAATGGTTTGATTGAAGTATAACAAGAACATGGGTCGCTTCTATACACAACACTAACCGAGAGTGAGAGACAGAGAGAGAAGAAAAATATTAATGAGGTATGAAATTAATTTTTTTCCTTTTTTCAATGTTGATTTTATTTTGGCTACATCTCATAAAGCTCCAGCCAGAGCTCTCTTGCGCGCTTAAGAAAATCTTACGACGTGAATAAAACCAAAATGTGCCCAAACGATTGTGGCCTAAAAATGTGTATCATTATGAGTTTATAATTTGTAAATGAAGCGAATAAGGAAAGGAATTCAACCGGTGAGCTGCTGATGATGAGCCAAAGAAAACCCCATAAAAAATAAAATCAATGGAGAAAATAGTTTGATGAGATGAGTGTGATCAATGGGATTCAATTTCCCGCGTGCATCATGTTGTGAAATGAATTTCTTTTGCTGGAATCGACGTGAAATTTTCTGTTCGAATGAAGAAAATAATTATCGAAGCATTTAAGAAGCTTTTCTATCTAAATTGTTCATTTCTGTCCAAATATTGCACCTGTTAGCCAAACACTGATCGGGGCGGCCGGAAAGATTAAATTCATGTTTCTCTCTTTTGGCTTTTAGCCCAGGCGATGAAAATACAATTTAAACTTTTTACGCATTTTTATGGTTGATTAATTTTTTAACATATTTTTCTTGACATTTTTTTTTTCTTCTTCGGTGTGTGGTTGTTGGCTGAGACTACCACAGTCGGTGCTTAGGCTGGCGGTAAACAGGTGTAATTTATTCAACAAAACACTGCATATATTTACACACGGTGGCCGACAACTAAAGACGATTTATTATTTCATTAAAAGCACGTGCTATTGGATGTTTGCAAGTTGTATGTATGGAAAATCTTTCTCGCTCTCTCTCACAAAATTCCCTCAAAAATAAAAGTTCGACAAATTCCTTGCATTTAGTGCAAACATCGCCAAAGGGGCCAGATCGGTTATGGTCTGATAAAGGATAATTACAGGTTATTTTCGATGTCAAGTATTCAAATTAACCGGAATGCGACTCTTAATAAACAAATAGCGTAAATTGCACGTCACGCCGTAAAAAAAAATAAATTTATAAAACAAAATAATTATTGCAGTTGTCCATAATTAGATAATTCTCATGAGGAACTTTAATCAACGATCGCAGTTTGAATTTTCCCCTTTCGCACTCTAGGGGCGACGTTAATAAATTATCAATTCCAATTTTGTGTGACAAAAAAAAAAGTTGTTGTAGCAATACTCGAGGCTATGAAGCATTTTGATAAATTACAACGATGTTGCTTAAAAATCCACAATATAGAACCAATTGAAATCCCATTTTGTACTTATAGCGTGGAGACGACTAGAGTGGACCACATACTGATTGTTATAAGAATGAGAAAAAAAAGACGTTGCAAACTCATATTGACATGACGTGGGAAACAAAGTGAAGGAGAGAAAGACAAAATGAATAAATCTCTTGATGATTTGTCTTCGAATTTCAGCGATCGAATAAAATGATTTGAGATTGAGATTGTTTCAAGTCGAAAGGTCTCATTGGAATCACTAATTATAAACACATCGAAGCGATATCATGAAATATAAAATCAAACAACACAAAAATGCGCATTTTGGGTACAAAGTCATCGATTGGTCGATTATTTATGAAGCATTTGAACATTTGTAATTGTGATAAATGTGAATATTGATAAATTACTCAGCGGGGGGAATTTCTCAAAATCGAATCCGTCACGTTAATGGCACAATTCTTTGGCTTCGTCGTGTCTTGTGTAAAGGGCCATTAATCTTTCATCAATAAATTCTTTAAATTCGTGAATATTAGAGGAAGTTCTGATTGAAGTTTGTTTGTCAATTTCTTGTGCAATTTTGCTCAGTTCTTGCAGAAATTCATGCGTGGGAATATTTTCCAGCAATGATCTCAAAAAAAATGTTCTTTATCGTTAAATAATTGCAGGCTTCCGAACGATCTCTTCAAAATCATAATAAAGTGAGCGATCATCAACATGAGAGACGTAAAACAAGAGCAACAAAAAGTTGTACAACCTGATAAGGCAACAAAAAAAAAATCATAAATTGAATTTGAGACCATCAACATTAATGAATTTTCAAATTATAATTTACGGCCATGAATGGGAAATGTTTTTTTTTTCGTTGAAGTTGCGTGCAAAATCCGAGCGCCCCCTTAAACAATGTGAGGCTCATACGATTCATTAGAATTCAAAACAACAACCCGCAGTAATAATTATATTAATCGCAAAAACAGCAGAAAGAAAGAGCGATTCAGTAGTGGCAGTCAATGACGTAAATTCGTGAGAATTATGAATGTTTAATCAAATTAGTATCAGATGATTGTACATCAAATCAGTTTGTATCCAATCTTTCGTTATCGATACATGCAAAAACAATTTCAAATTGTTTGTTTCATTCAAGGTCCATTCTGAATATAGCTTTTACCTTTTCAATGTTAATGGGCGCGAGTGAGTGAAAGAAGTACGAGACCCCAAAAGTCACGATTGCACAATTATCATCGTGCTCCTTTGGTGTATCATAAAGTTACAAATTAAATGTTTTTGCACTGCTTGTGGTTTGCGCTGCGGTGTTCAAGTTATTCACCAAAGCCATGATATTCAATCCGCCAATCGTTGTACTCACACCACAATCACCACTGGACAGTTCGGCATTTAATTTGACAATTAAAATGGCATTTAAAAGTGAAAAAAAAAGAAATAGCAAAACGAACCATATGGCAATTGGGGCAGAGAACTAAAGTCCATCAACAAAGAGTGTCAATTTGAATTATCCTAAAGCCCCCCAACCAATGCAACACACCCGTCAAACAGATGCTTTCACATTCACCAGGCAAGCGCTTAGTAAAGAGAGACACTTGATTTTTTTTTTAGTTTTCTTGTTCCTTTATGCTGGCATTTGTTTTTCAGATTGCTCTAAATTTGTGTTGTATGTGCGGCTTGGAATTAAATTGAGCTTAAAATGTTATAAACGAAGCTCGTCGAGAAAACGTTTTTTTTTTATTATTTGAAATGCTCATGAAACGCCCAATCAATTAACTCGTAGATCGAGAGTGAAAGAAGAATCAGGATCATCATTTTTGTGTTGGCTTCATAGCGTCATTATTGTGTTATTGTACGGAATAGCCCCGTTGATGCATTTAAATCGCATTTTTGAGGCTTTACATGTCATTCATTCAACAATGAATTGTTAAATTTTTCTTAAAAATGTCTGATGCAGTTTTTTTTTCTTTGATTTTTGTTAATCTTTGTTCGCCTGACTTTTTTCTTTGATTAATTGTGTCCGCAATTTTCCTTTGTGTCTGAAATTCGGAATGAAACATTCACATTCTATAAACGCCGTCTAATGGATTTAATGATAGGCTAGAAGTCACAAAAGTCTAAGCTTTCCAATTACTTACTCCACAAATAAGTATCAAATGTTTTTTTTTTTATTATCTTTTGACTTCTGCACCATGGTGTCTAGTCGAAAAACGCTTGCGGGACATTGGTCAATTAAAATCAGATCACGAACGATGCGGAGTCCCAATTGATTCCCTTCCAGCACAACTTGCATAAATTTTAATTGCATGATTAATCGTCATTCGCGCATTCCAATCTTAAATGCTTGTCGATTTCAGATGAATTTCCAAGAATTGAATGATTTTGATAATCTTTTTTTTGCAAAGTCACCTAAAATAAAACATTTCTCGTCATTTGCATAAGTTCCATTTACTTGCTAGAATGACACAAAAGTGCACTAAAGTCGACTGTCGTCAGGCGTTCAAAGATTTTTTTTTATATATTTTGACATTTTAATATAATTAAAATTAATCATCGCTCATTTTCCTCTGCAAACCCCTTCTCAATTTATACAAAAAAAAGGGTTCCAGGTTCCATTGTCTGATACTATAGATTGCACAGAATGCTGCAACATGAACATCCCCCCCTCAAATAGCAGCAACCCCTGCTCATTAATTACCGAATGGATCACACAAATGAGCAACCCTATTAATAAACACACATTAAACAATAGAGCTCACATTTCACGACTCGAAGCGAGCATCCCATTAACCAGCAATGAGTTTGCATAAAATAAAAAAAAAAGTTTCATTTCATTTTTCCCTCTGTAGCTTTCATCCATCAATTTCGGTAGTTACACAAATGAAATGCACGCGCGCAATGTTTGTTTTGGAGTTGTGAAGTTATGTTGTTTCTTTTTTTTATTTCTTGTATGCTACAAGCAATTGAAGCATAACTAATCATAACTAGCAATCAGTAATCATCAATATGGATGGGAAATATTTCGCTAACCATATAAATTTCAAATGTATTTGGGAAAATTTCCATTATGCGACTGTTGCTTTTTGAGAAAGGAAACAAATTATTTAATCAAACAAATCGATATCTAAAAGCTTAAAAGTTCAAATTTTTTTGCGTTTAATTTGTTAAGAACGCTATAAATGGCTATTCATTCGATATCATTTAAGAACAATCCCCTTCGATTGTGCGACGACTATTATTTCTTTAAATAAATTTCTAAACGATCACCTGCCGTTTCTTTCATCTAATTGCAAAATTATAAAAAGGCCTTTTATGCTACAGTTCACCTATCTCAACGCTGCCATTCACTGGCCTTTTTTCACGTCTTCTGTTGCGGTTTGTTGCGTTATACTCATGGCAGAAAAAAGAAATGATTCGGTCACGATAAACTATTTAAAGTTGATTATTCTGTGTGTGTATATTACACACTCTTTTTATTCGCTATGCTTTAGTTCAGTTAATCATATTTCTCTTTATAGATTGTTTGTGTATAAATATTGTTCAAAGGCACCAGGAACATGATATATGGCGGAGAGACGGATTATGGATTAAGAGAGAAATAATAAAAATAAAAAAATGTGGAACCTTTCAGTAATTTCAAATTATACCTATCACACAACATGATCTTAATTTGTTTTCTTCTGTGAACGGAGAAATAAAAAAGCGACACACAACTGAGACACATTTTGCGCAACGGCAAAGAAAAACCGTCGGCGAAAAATCATTTGCATAAAAAGATTTTAAAAGTTATTGCATAAAATTAAGTAAAAATCAACAGAAATTTAATTAGAGCGTGATGACTTTAACTAATGCACTCTAAAAAAAGATGTTACATCGAAAACCAGATGAAATGAATCAATAATATTGCGATTGCACAAGCATCACATTCGTTTTCTCAGACTCTATTGCAATCTTTTCTTCGTCTTCTCTTCTACCTTTAACCCAAGCCACCATTACCGAAGCCTTCCGTTTTTTTTTTTCATATGTTTCTCGCTTTTTTGGAGTTGAGTGCTATATTGAAAATCAACTTAGCGAACATCGAAAAAAAAAAAAACTTCCGATTTAGATGGTGAACAGTACGGAACAGAGGAAAAAAAAGAGTTAATACAAAAGCACATCTGTTTTTTGTGGTAAAATACTGTGTACTGGAAAAACATAAAATAAATGTTTTTAATGTACATAAAACCACAAATGTATAAAGCTCAAACAAACACAAACAACCCGGCTGGAGGAAGAACACAAGCAAAAGTTTTGCTCTGGTCGAGAGTGAGAGCGAGAATTTGAAATTGAGTGAGAAGCTTAGCGGGGAAAATAAATAAATATTGTAAATGTTGCACAACTTTGCGACTGTGGCGCGCGCAAGAATATCATATTGAAGCAAATACACAAAGGCAATGCCAGGTTGAGGAAGAAGAAGATTCCATCAGGGAGAGAGAGATGAAAATTTAAATCTATTTCATGCATAAAAAATTAGAGTTGAATTAACCTTTAATATTTTAAAGGCTCGTTGTTCGGATGTTGGTGGTTGAGCATTTATTTGTTTACTCTGGAGGAATGATGTTATTTTTCGGGAGGATTGACTGGATTGAGTCAATCTCAACACAACCCAAAATGTCCTAGATAAATAAATGATGTTTTGGTAGTTTCTTGGAATTATCGAAACTTGTGAAATCGGAAAATTTCTTTTGATGTTTTTCTTTCATGACCTCGCAATAATATTTTACAACTCACAGGGAGAAAAAAAAATAATTTAATGAGAAGTTTTTTTTACACATCTCCTAATTCGTCGTTTCACATGTTTTTCTTCTCCTTCTTATGCTCGATGTCCTAATCTTGAAAAGTTTTAACACGAAATGTGTGCCGTGAACAAGATAAAACCTATTACAAACCATTCAAATAGCTCTTTTATATCGAAACCAAAGTGTCACGCAAGGTGATTCAATAAATCTTTCTTCGTTGCCGTCCCATAATTCTTTACTAAGAAATCACACAAAAAAAAAAAAATTTCTTTAAAATTTTGCCCCAAAAGATATTTGAACATGCTTTCTATCTAGTCCACACTAAAACAATGCGCTTATATCACGTTATTGAATCGATCCCTTTAGTTTTTGACAACAGCCCGAGTTCGTCTTTTATCTTTTACCTCCCTTTTCGGTATTGAGATGAAATAGAAGAAAAAAAAAAAAAACATTTCTTGAGAGGTGGACAAGTTGTTCAAGTTGTTCAGATGTCCAGATAATGGACACAGAATAAAAAACTGTCAATATCATCGTTTCTCGTGTTCTTACAACAGCTTCGATGATTTGCTATCAAATAAATGTAAAGTCATTTAGAGTTCAGATGCTGATGGAACATCAAGTTGAATTTCCCAGCAAAATGAGAAGTTCACAATACAATTTTAGTTATTGAAATGATTACAAGCAACATTCATCGACCGGGGGGGCTTAAATTAACCATCCACCTTGAGTCAAGAACATCAAAAAAATAAAATAAAATCTAAAACGCCCAACGGCGCTATGACATTCATCCAGAGAAAGAGAGAGAGAAAAGAAAAACCAAATATAAAAAGAACACGACTGTTAACAAAATTAATGACCTCAGATGTCTTGTGAAATTAATTACATTTTTTTTTTCCATTTCTTTTATATTGTACCTGTTACTGGATGGTTGACTTTTTTTGGTATTTTCGCAATATGCGGGCATCAAGAAATGTCCATCTCTCATAGTACACAAAAGAAAAATTACCGTAAAGTGTTTAACTTCTTTGTCCATCTTTGGGATTTTTCGATGTTTTTTCTTGCCTTTTGCAACTGTAACAAAGATGACATTACAGAAAATTTGTTCCACATTAATACCTTGCACAATGAACACCAGATTTGAACAAATAATAATAGAATGTAACATCAGGTATCAGGTGCCTCTTTGTTGCCGCAGACGCACACAATAAATGACACTTTCGGTGTTCGATTTCAGACTTTACCTGTAATGACACAATAGCCTAAAACTGGTAGACACACATTCATTTGACAATCATTTCGTTATTCAATTTTATGGGAAATGCTGCACTGTCTGGATGAAATGAAGTTAGTTGTTGACAAAGGACGTATTGTCATGGAACACAATGGTTAACTGTCAATTGGCAATATCACAATGTGTCTGGTTTAAAGGACACAAAAGGGAATGATTTTTTCCCACAGGCAATCAATACACGCGATATCGACCCGATGTCATATGGATGGAAAATTGGTTTTGTGATCATCATGGCGTAAAAGAGAGTTCACTTAAAATTATGATAATTATTTGCCTTCCAGCACAACAATCGAGCGCAGAAAATTGTAATGAAAATGTATCGCGCACAATATGAATGACGTTAGGAATGTTTCATCAGTTGTGTCATTGAATATCCTTTGAAAACGATTTTAAAAACTTACTGTTACAGTAATTTAAAGAACATTCTTGACATGTTACATTATTTATGAATTCTTCCCATTTTGTGTGTGAATTATTGCAAAAAATATTTTCGCTCTCTTCGCTGAAACAGAGCATGATATTAAGATCGCATAATATACGAAACATCATACGACAAAATGATTGCATGCTGGTGGAAACGCACTGGCGGCACAATGAAGCGGCTCTGAACTCTCGGCGCAAGCAATGTGCTTTATTATTTCATTCTGCTTGAAAAAAAAAAAAATTATTTCACTGTTATCACAATTTTTGCCATCGATTATTATTTATTGAAATTCGTTACTAGCTCAATGGCTCGTTTTCTTAAGTATATTTAACACGCCAACAAACATCCAGAAAAATGGAATTTCAATTTCGCGGATTGTGATCGCGGGAAAATAAATTCGATTTTATGAGGTTTTTTCTTTCTCAATTTACTCTTGCGATCGATTTAAAATGAATTCTTGAATTATTGTCTTAAAGAATAAAAAAAATTCTTAAGAGCCCGAAAATTATTAAGTGAAACTTTCCCATGCGACTTTTAATTTGTCCTTAACGGCAATCTCTCGAGCATGACACGATTTTTATTCGTCTCATTGATATTCCACTTTGCAGTCATTACAGATTAAGTCGCTGTTGTCACGCTACATTCTTATATAGTCAATTTTTTTTGTCCTTCCTTTGGATTTTGCTTCGGACTCTTCTCCACACGAATTGTTAAAAAAATGCACACAAGGCGACGCTCTTTTAATTTTTATATTTCTTTGCTGTAAAGTGAAAAAAAGGCAACAAGCATCACAAATTGGACAGTTCAGAATTAAATTGACGCATCAATTTTCGCTATGACGGTTTTCGTGCGGTGTTTTTATGGTCGAACGACACAAAATGTTTCTTCGGCGTCTCCTTAACAATTGTGTCATGGTCTGGATCTTGAGAGGGAAATGATGTGGGAAAAAAAATTGAGACAATTTAAAAATCATCAATTATTCATGATACTTTTCCTCTAGATCCCATTACAAAATGCCAATTTCCCTCTTCCACCCCCTCACCCGAAAATTCCAAAATTCAATTGCCTTATGTTGAAGAATTTTTAACAGAAAATAAAAAAAATTCACAAAAGAAATATAAAAGCGAAGCTGAAAAAGATCAATTTCTTTGACACAATAGAGAATTTATAGAAAAAAAAAAATCATTGAGTTGATGAGGGGGGAGAATACAATTGGCCCTGGAGGGTGAAATTTTCCTTTTCTGTATGCGCTGCCGGAAAAAATTAGCATCCGAGTGATGTTGATGGGATTTAAATTTTCATGTCATTTATTCAATCAAAGGAAATTTTGTTTGAGTGGAAAACAATTTGAGTCACTTAATGACAACAATGCTGCTCGTTGTTGGCTTTTTCTGTGGAAATGAAATGCAATCGCATTAAATTTTCATGGATAAATTCGCATCCAAATGACCGCGTTCTGATATATCCATAATTCTTGCACAACGAACGGACGTCTTAGCGGCATCATCGAAGTTTTCGCGCATTATAATGTTAAGCTTTGAGTCGATAATAATTTTGTTGGCTTGGTCATGATCTGTGTCTTGTAAGCGAACGACAATTGGAATCTTTAAGTTCAATTCCTTGATGGCTTTAACGATTCCTTCAACGGTGATGTCGCATTTCATGATTCCTCCAAAAATATTAACAAAAATCGTTTTCACTTTTGGATCCATTGTGATAATTTTGAATGCCTCGGTAATATTTTCTGGTATCGCCATGTCACCGACGTCCAAGAAATTTGCTGGATCACCACCATGAAATTTGATAATGTCCATCGTTGCCATTGCTAATCCAGCACCATTCACCAAGCAACCAATCGAGCCATCCATAGCGATATAGTTCATATCCAAGTCAGCCGCTGCAGCTTCCTTTGGATCTTCTTGAGACAAATCGCGCTTCTCAAACAATTCTTTCTGACGAAATTTTGCAGAATCATCAAATTCCATTTTGACATCGAGGGTATAATAATTGAGACAAACATCTTCAATATAAGGATTAATTTCCACTAGCAAAGCATCCTTTTCGACAAATAGCTGATAAAGGCTCATTAGCATCTTAATTGTTGCTGCTGGTTGATCACAAAATCCAATTTTCTTGCATGTTGCTTCTGCTTGCTGCATTGTGAGTCCTCTTTCAACATCAATTTTTTCATAAATAGTCAAATGTGGGCTGTCTGTGGCAGCATCCCCAAAATTAGCACCACCACGACGTGATGCAATCAGAACTGGACTGTTAAAAGTGCGTTCCATCTTAATTGCAAAACAGAACTCACGGCGTGCAAATTTGCGCTCGGTCACCATAACCGAATTACAAATTCGTCCTTGTGGTCCTGTTTGTTCTGTCACCAATTTCTGTGCAATCATCATTGCTGCAATTTCTTTTACTTCGTCTGTTTGCGTTGCTGAGTGGATACCACCTTTGAAACCATTTTTAAATTTTCCTTTTCCACGACCGGCAGTTAGTACCTGAGCTTTAACCATTAGATTTCGAGTCAATAAGTCTTTTGCAATTTTCTCTGCCTCACAACTCGATTTTGCTACTCCAAATTTTGGTGTCACAATACCATGCTCATTCAAAAGTGCGTGCGCGACATGCTCCTGAAGACTGAGATTTCGATTAATGATGTCAACCGCATGTCGACGGATATTTGAAATTCTCTTTAAAACGTGAGCCATTGCGATGCTTTTTTCTTTCAAGGGGAAAATATTAATTTGAAAAAAAAAAAAAAAAATTCAAAGCTAACTTTGCGGTTTCATAGAATTAAATATTTATCATGTTAGAAAAATTTATTGCCGCACAATTTATTGTGATGTAATTTGAAAGAAAAACTCAAATATTTATGTGGCATAAGATCGCATTCCATAAATGACAAATGACCACTGTCACAGTTCATCATAAACAAACTTGAACTTCACTTTAGAAATGCCTTAATTGCATGATATCGATGCGAGTCAGAGTCCCAAGAGAGTGGCAGCAACATCCATAAAGCACCATTACAGCCATTCGTCATTTATTTCTGTTTTGTCCCTGACCATCTTTCGCTATCTGTTGTGCCCGTGCTCTGGTGTGTTATTTAATGTTATTAAACGATTATTTATGTTGCTTTTCATGCAATATATATACACATATAACATTTTTCTGACTCGCTTGATGCGGGGAAATATCGAGAGTCGTACTCAATAAATCACAACTCGCACATCAAAATATAACTTTGATCGACAATGTTTTATTAAATATTTAGAGCGATTGTGTGTGTGTGTATATATGATGGGACACAGAAAGACGAAAGGCAATTTATGAAGTCACTCACAGTGTGCACTGACATCAAAACTGATTGTGAAAAATGAGCTAAATGTCATGCTGATTCAATTTTAAATTGAGCTCATAAATATTTTTTTTTCTTCTTCTTTTACCGAATCTATCATTTAATTTCACAATTTTGATTCATTCGTCCTTGGTCATATCATCAAGAAAACCATCCTTTCCACGGCATTAGTCATCCCCTCGTCAAATCTTGATATCAATCTGATGATCGGCAAAAAAAGAACAATTTTTATGAGCCTTTTATTTTCGAATTTCTTACACCTTTAAGACAAAAAAAAATAATCGAACAAAAAAGAACAAGAAAACAATCAACAACAAAAAAAAATCCTTTTAATGAGTTTTGTATGTGCCGTGAGTCTGATGATGCCGAAACAAAAAAAAATAAAGATCATGCTGTGAATTAGAGTGAACTTTTTTTTTTAAGAAATTAATCGTTCGATATAAATTTGAATTTCCCCTTAAACAAAAATAAAAACATTGCGCAAAGCGAATACAAATGTATTCCATTGGCCAAGCGGGGCATATGTTGGTTGAAGTTATTGACAGTTGAGAAAGAAAAAAAAAATATCAAAAGGCTCGTCCAATGCCTGGAATGACAAATGACTTTTATTTTGATTGATTTCTGCCTTTTGGTGTCTCATCTATTTTCTTTCTTCTTTCTTCCAACATCTCTCGCTTGTCGATTGATTTCGAATTTATCTTTTATTTATCGACTGTTGTACATCTACGATACGCGGGGTCCTCACAGGCACCGTCATTACATTATTATTTTTTGTTAAAATGTGTCTTTTGTTGTCCATTGCTCTCGATCACATCTCTCGGACATTTATTTCATTTCGTTTCTTGACCGTAATTACGGGACAATTTAACTCGCATGTGAACGAGTGCTTGGACATTGAATGGGTTTGTCATTAGTCATACGGCCGCGAAGTTGAAAAAAGAATATATATTGTCATGGGATTGTAAATGCGATTAAAAGATTTGGTGAATGTCGTGAGAGCGCGTCGCTTTTTTTGGACCGCGATGATTAATTCGATGGCATTCCTGCTATGTAACTAATTTGAATAGAAATTAATAAATAAATGATTTCTTTCTCAACTCTCTTCATTCTGTAACACTCGAGAGAAAATGATCGATATGACAATCAATTTCTTCGACTGCGCAATTCATCGAGCAATGGAATCTCTTCCACGTTAATTAATTAAAGGAAGAAAAAGAAGATTTCTGCCGTGAAATTTGTCGTTAATCAACAATTCAAAGCACATTTCCTTTGTTACGCTTTAGTTTATGTATTCTTGGCGCCATTCAATCCTCACAGACAGGATTCGTGTACAATAATATTAGGACAAATAGTGACGCTGCTAAAATGGCCATTATCGGGAAATAATAATAAAATTTACATTCAAATCGACAACTAATTAAAATTGATTCAAGGATAGAGAGAAAAAAACGTGCAAACACGTAAATGTGCATAAATCACGTGTAGTATAATCGAGGGGACCATTTGAGCCACTCCTTTACCATAATCTACCAAATACAACCGCATTCGATCGGAAATCCTAAATTAAGGTGTTTTTTTCTCTTCCAGTTCACATATTTTTTTATGATTTATTGTCACGATAAAGGAGAATCGTCGAATGTAAAACATTTTTCATGAAAACATAAAAAAAAAAAACAGAATGCTAAAGATCAACATTAGAAAGAGCGTCCGACGAACAACCAAAAAATCTACAAAAAAAAAACCCAAAAAAACAGTGGGAGATAATCAATAACACAATTTCTATAGTTATTTGCAACATTCATGTTGTGTGTTTGTGTTTCTTGTTTATTTTGCATCCATTCGCGGGACTCACTTTATCCCGAGTCCCGCGCGCGCTGATGCCCAAGAACCCAATCCCATTCATGCATTTTAATATCATTTTCGGGCGCGCAGATGATGAAAAAATATGTGAACAAGGAATTTAAAGAAAATTACAATAAATAAATTACAATGAAATGAAACAATTTTTTTTTTTTAATAAATCCAATAACAATGGAGGTGATGAAAACATAAAAATGAAATGTTTATTTTACATTGCGCGACATTGCGAGTTCGTCGACAAAGGATATTTAATGATACAGAGAGGAAGTTTATGATTAAGACAATTGAAAGCGATAAAAATGGGAAAATTATTGCCTTAAAGGGACCCACGACATATGATGATGGTGACTGGAACGCTGTTGCTGCTGTGATGATAAACTAATTTTCTACTCTCTTCTCATTGCCTTATCATCCCTTGTTATAAACGAAGCCCATCATAAATTTAATATTAGACAGCAGATTACAATTTTTTTTCTTCATCTCTTTCTTGTCTTGCGTAAGTCTCTCGGCATATTATCGGGATGCCTCCGAACGAGAAGGAAAAAATGATATTATTAAATGTTGTTTCACATTTCACCGAAAAAAATATATTTTTAATCTCTAAACGACTTCTTCCTATGGTGCTGGTGGCACGGCACATGAACGCGTGTTTGCCGGCAGTGAATGAAAATACTTTATTGAAGCAAATTTCACTGTCTCTACAGAGTCACCATGGTGGTGTCTTCAGAGAGTTATTAAAGATGACTTGCACTGTCACAATCCGGGATAATTTAATTTGCGCAATAATAAATTTCATTTTTCTCCTCTCTGTCTCTTCTGTTTGACGTTAACAAGAATTATTGCGCAAACTTTTTTTTTCAGTCTTTTGCGGTAAAAAAAGATTTCAGGAAATTTTCTCTTTTTTTTGGGAAATTTCCTTTGTTTGACCTTTTCTAAAAATGATTCGGCCTCGAGGTGATTTGAAAACTTTGACAAGATGCTTTGGTTCCCACGCATTTTCGATGATTATTAATCAACTGGTTCAGTTGCCATGTTATCAACTCTTAGAACATTTCAATTAAACATCATTATGATTATCTTTTTTTAAATGGCCATCGCTATGAAATTCTTTTTTCCCTCCGAACTCTGACTAGAATTATGGCCAGAAAGCACGCATCTAATCATGCACAATGTCTAGCTAATGTTGTTGTGAAAACTAGAGTGGGGGCACTTTAGTGAATGAGTCCAATCTACTTAGGAAAGCAAAAATAAAATTCCCTTCAAGCCATTCAAATGTACCATTCATGCACAACATTTGCTTCTTCTTCCTCCTATATTTTCATCCCCCAAGAAACAATAAATTAAAAGAATACACAACAAACATTTTTTTAAAGGTAATATAAATGCGCAAAAGGGTAAATTACTTCAAAACCCCTTTCCACTTATTGCCTTGACTAAAATATGCTGGATTTTCATTTACAACATTCTTTCTCTCTCTCTCTTGTTCATCTCCATCCACTAGGTCTCCAGCAGTAAAGAACGTTTTCGCTTAATTTGATTACCTTACTTGTTTTGCTAAGTAAATTTAATGTCTCAAGAGACAACGACTGAGAGCATAACAATAAGAAAATTTCCTCTAATTGGCCTTGTTTGGTCCTTTTTTCTCGCTCGATTGCTGATGTTGTTCAACTCTTTATCATATTGTTTGGAGCATGTCCATAATGCCCGAGGTGCCATCAATTTACTGCTGCAACTACAGAGCCCAATTTGAAAGTCAAATTTGTCTCTTTCTTAAACACCATTCCGTGTCAACTGAATGACTTTCTTTCAATTGTTTTCTTTAATGCTTTGATTTCCATCAGCGTGCTGATTAGATCAGTCATCATGCGACATCGAGCGAATCAGAATGTAAATCAGATGTCGCTTGTTGTTGACTCTAATTAATGTCTCAACTTGTGGCAACTTCCTGCTGAATTAATCTTACACGCTCAAGACTTTTTTTTTGGAACTTACACGCAAATCTTTAGTGCCGCTGCGACAAAAATTAACATACAAATAAAGTGTAATTTCTTCGCATAGTTGATCCGCACCAAAGTCGGTAATTTATATTGCTCAAAAAAAAGCAGCAAAACAGAAAAGATGTGTCCAAGAAAATGGAGCAAATGACAGTCAAGTGAAACGAACTGTTTCAACTCGTCATTCTCATATTTATGAGCTCGACATCATTAAAAAAATACGCTAAAGATAAATTTACATAAAAATTCTTTGGCAATTTGAAAGTCTTGATCTAGAGACGAAGCACTGGACAGAGTTTCTGCCATGTAATTGACAAAAGCACCCGAAAAAAAAAACGGAAACAGGAAAAATGATAATGTGAGCATAAAGCAGAACATGATTTTCATCATTAATAACTGCTCTTTTTTTCTTGTGTCTTGAAGACATCTTGAGGAAGTTATAAAATTGCATTTTTCATGAGCGATATTTCATGTTTATTAAGCGAAATTTTTCAAAACCCAAAATGATTGCTTACGACTCGGGCTCGTTCTTGATCGAAAAAGGGGTAGATTTAGTGCGGAGGGATGATAAGAGATCCAGTAAAAAACTGCCCACGTAACAACGATGATACATTCGCAACATCATTTCACTTAAATTATTTATTCGTTCCAAGCGTACACAGACATACGAATTCATAACCTCAAAAAAAAAATAAAATTGGATAAAATATTAGAATCTATCGCATGGTGATGGTAGAGTAGAATTCTCATTTGCCTTCAAGTGGTCAATAAGGAGCTGCATAAAATTCTAATAAATTGCGGTTCTCAATTTTTCCTCTGTGTGCCATAAAGTGTGAGTGCCATGAATAATGCCATAAATGGCAAATGATGCATAAAATTGATATTTATTGCGATCCATGCCATGTAAAATTCATTTGCTAGTTTCTTTTCTTTTTTTTCTTCCATGTGGCTGCTGGTCAAAGCAAAGTTTCTTTTATTTTTTTTTTCGGGCAATGATTGATGCAATCTCAATTTCAATCCCTTGAAGGTGTCATAAAGGCACCAAAAAATAAAAAAATATTCAACTCTTTCTCGTTTTGTCTCCGGGATAAAAAGAAAACCAAAATTATATTCTGGTCACTGGCAGGTTGTAAAATATATATATATATATATATAAATTACTTTATGAATTTCTAAATGAAAAAATAAAAAATCCTTCTTGAATAACGCACTGGAACAACAGAAAAGAGTTATTTTATGACATTTCTAATAGAAAAGAAAAGAAAACCCCTTTTTCTCAATGCCTAATAATGATTCCCAAGGCACCAACAAAACAATGGGATCGTTTCATAATTTTGTGTTCTTTTTTCTATACTGAATGGTAACCAAATTAGGAGGACATTTCAACATTCAAGAGAGTGAGAGAGAGAGAGAGATTCTTTATAGCTTTATTGAAGTCCCATTTAGGGCCACTGTTGTTAAAGGATTAGCATAATACAATGTTCAACTCTTTCATTCTCTTTCTTGGTGCGGTGCAAACTGAAAAGAGTTAAATTAAAATATAAAATCCCATCGGACAAATTTTTGTGTCGCTTGCTTGCATAATATTTGAGTTCTTTTTTCAATTAACGTGCACTTTTCTGTGTCTTTCGGTGACGGCTCTTCGTGCTCAGGCAATAAATGGCAAACAGATAAACAAGTCTCTTGGGGAAGAGATAAAAGGACGCAATAAATTTTTATTGTGTGTCATAATATTTTACATTTTAATTTTCGATCCTAAAGTAAATTGATGTATGTATGCTGTTCGGGGTCCTTTGCAACAGAATGTAGCAGCTGAATTCCTGCTGTAGCAAGTTATGCCATCAATTAATTTTCTTCATTCCATCTCATCGAATCGAAATCCATTTCACAATAATGCGTGAGAATTTGTCCAATTTATTATTTTTCTCTTAACTGGATCCTCTACATGATGATTCAGGTGGAATCATAAGCACATACAGAAAACAGAGCGTCCATAACAAATCACAATAATATCGATTTGGCTGCTTACCGAGAAATTCTTCAAAACCCCAATATCAAATGCGAACACTGAATTGTGTATTGAAGAAGCGTAACAAAAGCTTGGTATAAAGCCAGTGAAAATAATTACAAGTTTCAGCGGGCACGGAGGAGTCAGAGATACGAGCCGAAGCAATAATAATCACTTATGGGATTGAAGGAGAATTATGAGGAATCGATACTTAAAAAAAGTCTTATACCGAGATGTGTGTCCATTGCGACGGTTGAAGAAATTCTTGCGAAATCGACAGGAAAAAAACAAGACGACGTCATGAAAGCAGCATAAAGTATGTTTTGTGCGCGCATCATCTCCAAACCGCCAATACGCGCATCATAATATCGAATTCATTTAATGACTGTATTGCGTTTTTTTTTTCTTCATTACGGTCCACGGCTCTATATTTTGGGATGCTCTTTGCAAGATTTTTTTTTGCGCAAAAAGTATTGCTTTGAAAATTACTTCATATGAATCATGACTGACCTTCGCGCGATTGAAACAACAACAAACGACGACTCGAATAAATATCGTGATAAAGTTGGTAAAGAAATTGCATGCAGTGGTCGATTGAAAATTGTCGGCAAGGCGAAGAGATTTCATGTTTGTCTCAATCAATGGTATCTTGGAAATGTCTTCAATCATTTCACTCCGGGACAGTCTCAGCCAAGTGTCTCACGGTGACGGTATGGGTCCATCTACCAAAAATTCAAATGCCTCGAATATGTGTCACATGTCACAAGAAATGCGTAATCTAACAACTCCCGAAAGCGACATCATGATGTGATTCATATCGCATTCCAATCGCTTTATATCACAAGCTCACAAGCTGCGATGATGGAGAAGAAATCTGAATGTGTGAGAGAGAGAGAAAGAGACAAAAATGATGAATGTTTTTAATTAAATTTTTTGAATGACGCGACAGCCAGAGCAGTTTAATTTAAAGTAATTCATCCAGAAAACATCCAATAAAACCTTTTTTTTCTTGAGTGCCACCGAAATGTCTCGTTCGTTCTTAGAAGTCCGTCAAGATTTTTGCGAATACTTTTTCGGTCGGCGAAGAAAAAAAAAAAACATGACAAAACAACTTATTGTCTCCCGCGCGATATGCAAGTCGCAAATCAGTGATAAGCATAAAAAAAATTGCATTTATGGACTTTTGAGCAATGTGACACATGTTAAATATGTCTGTTATATGCCGCACGCTTTCATGTGAAATGACATTTTAGCAGGGTTTGAAAATATATCAAATCAGATGTTCAATTATGAATATTTCGTTTATCATTCCCTGCGTTTCTGTGGGATTTGTTTTCTCATTTTTTTTTTTGGACAATTCCATTTCATTGTTGAGTGTTGTCTCTTTGATATTTCGAAAAATTGCGACGATGGAATTAACTTTCATAAGATGTTCATGAACTCAAAAACATTGTCAATGTCAGGGCAGCAAAGAATATCAAAGTACAAATCGCAATAAGTAATTTGAGCATGCCGTAAATTCTGAATAAAACTAAAATTCAATAAACTCACATAAGCAGAAGTTTAAATAATGGCAAAATACGATTCATGAACAGGAAAAAAAAGCATATTTAACATCGTGAACCAATCAAAACTCAGCAAGTGGCAATTATGAATCCAAATATGGCTCATATAAATTGTGTTTAACTTGAGTGAATTACTCTGCAATTACCGTCACACATACACGTGACTTTGGATATATCATTAGCTACACTAGCAAAACAAATAGCATATAATTGGCGTCGTATGTCACACACGTCAAACCACAAGATTGTCGAAAAAGTACAAAAAAAGATGAAAGACAACAAACACAAAAAAAAAGAAATAACCACAAAAGCGTTGAGTGATTATTTGAGATTCATGATTCGCTCTACTGGCTTAAGGTGTCGTTTACTTACGTTCGTTAACTCTATAGAAATGCTATTGTCACGCAATATAGGCATAAAAAATACCGAGTAATGAAATGTCTTCATGGATTCATGAATTTCGAAGCACCAGCTCGATTATAGTTCACCTGTTTGTGGCTCATCCATGTCTCTCCCTCTCTATCTCTCTCTCTCTCTATGGCTTTGAATTTGGTTCTTGTTCCCCCATATTTTTTTGGTTCATTTCTACTGTCCTGTCCTGTTCGTTATTCATATCTCGGTTATTAAATGAAACATTCATCGCGTATATTTAAAGGAGATCTTTATCGGAAAGGAACTTTTCTACGGTATTTTTCCAGGGCAGTTATTAGATACAGACACACACTCAAAACAGCTCTAAAATTATACAACACAAACTTTACATTAAATAATCGCATCAACCGTATAACGAAGTTAAAAAAAAAAAAAAAAACATTGTCATACATGCATGCACTTTTTCGTATAGTAATAGTTTAATTAACCTGTTATTGTTGCACTTTTATGTTAATCAGGTCGCAACATAAAAAAAAAAGTTATGATGAGATTCCAAACATTATTATATGCTAATTTTGTCATATTTGTGCTTCGCTTTTTATTAGTCACAATTTATTTCTGTGAAGTAATTAAATGTCAAATGCTCTTTTACGCGTATGAACTTTGATGGGAAACTACCGCAAATTGTCTCTCATTCGCGGGATTTTTCACCTTGCTTTCTGGAGCAACATGGCATTCTTCTCTAATTTCTCAGCAACTTGAATTCCAATGTCTTATTGTCTCCAGGTTTTGCGAGGCGAGCATCGAAGTTGATTTGCTTATGATACGCAAACACTCAGCGTCGTCATCGTTCGTCGCGAAATGAATTAAAATTATGAGTTCAAGAATGAAAAAAAATGAAAAAAAAAAGAAAATTAAATAATCCCAGCACCAGACGACAGTGAATCGTGAGACTTTTCACATATCAAATGTCTGTGACTAACAATTAAATAATGTATTGCCTTTAATCATAAAGCAAAAAATAAAATAAAAAGAGAGAACTACAAGCCACAGTTGGCACAAAGTTCTTGAATAATTTGTGTGACTCTCTCGTGAGTGTCTCTGCTTTTAACCAAAAGAAAAAAGTAACAAATTTCATGTCGGTCATCTGAAATGAAATGAAGTTAATGACATATTTGGTAGTTGGGGGCCGAATGAGGAAAGTCCATCATCATCGTCGCGGTGCTATTCAAATGATACACATAGTTTTGGTGTTTTGGTAGGATGTCTTGAAGATCGTATAATAAAGATTAATAATGATAATGTTAAGGTTTGTTATATTTTTTTTTCCTTTAATGTAAATGACCATAAAAATTCATTCACTTCGTCTTTTAATCGCATATTCCATTTTGGACAATTTACCATTCAAGAAAAAAAAAAAAAAAATTTAAAAAATTATTAAAATTACCATTTAAGATCGCTCAGAGAGTGGACGGAAATGATGTTCGTCTTTTTTTCTTACACCGCCTTCGAAATAATATTTTATTTTTGGTTGATGGTGGAAAAGAAAAAATGAGAAGTTTAATTAGTTTTGTTGGGCTTAGTCCAAAATTAGATTATTAATAATTATCTTCTAACTAGGCTTGGACTTTGTTGGACATCAGAATTAATGGTTGGGAAATAATGGATAGTTCCTTGCTTAAAGCATTCGACAGACGGATGTCTAACCATTTTGAAAAATCGATCTTAATCTCACTGTTGCCACTGTGACGTCATTTTCATTTCGTTGCATGATTAATCAAATTTCAAAGTTAGTTTCAGACTGACAATTAAAAAATGTCATTGCATGACTAAGTAGAGTTACCACTAATAAATTTGGAAAAAAATAGCTAAATAGCTGAAAAAAATCTAGAATAGCTACAAAAGCTGGACAAATGCTAAAAATATTTAGTTGCACAAATTTTATTGATTTTTTTTAGATTTTTATTTGATAGAACTTTGGTAGAACTTTTCAAAATTTTAGCTTGAATCGTCAGAACCTTGAAAAAAACAGCTGGAAAAGTATAAAAAGCTAAACTGCTTAGCTAAAAACGATTAAAAAGCTTGAAAGTGGAAACTCTATGAATGACTGATCGGATCTTAATTTCCTCATTAACGGGGGAGCTAATAATTTTATAAATATTGTTAGTTGTCACTTTATTAAAATTGCTGTTATCAGCACACAAAACATCTTTGTTTCTCACTAATACGAGCACAGTTTTAATCTCATTTCTATGCAGCGACGTGGAAGAATTTAAATTTCATCATAAACTTGCACAATAAATTAATCAACAAGTGACGCCACTGACCATCAAGAACTTTGATCTTTTCAGTCGTCAGAACAAAATCGACACATTGTGCTTCAGATATTATAAATAAAATAATTTAACACGAAATACAGCAAAAAAAAAATCCAGAATTCCAGAAACTTGTTTTTCACGAAATTTTACGTTCAACGTTGTCACATTTCTGTTTTATTCGAGAAGCAAACGCGCAAAGCATCTTTTTTTCTTGGTGATCATTGTGTGAGAATCAACGCAGCGATAAACAGCTTTTTTGGAATACAAAAAAAAAAGTAAGAAACAATGTAAGAAATTCAGTTAAATGTTTGTAATTACACAATTTTAGTGGCTTAAAAAATATTTGCAGGCACTACAAATTCGTAGCAATTCTCATCGTAATTTGTGCTTTAAAATGTATCGAATCAAATAAGAGAAATGTGCGACAATCAAATCAATTGACAAAGAGTTCCACAGTTATTAAACAACAACAACCGGAAGATTATTATTCAGATGATGCTGATGATGGGTTGAGTGAGGAGGTGAAAGATATAAGAACCATTGAAAATTGGATCTGCCTTGGAGTGTTAGCAATTAGTATTATTGGTTCATTGATCCTATTGATAGTTATTATAAACCTTCGATCACGCAAAGAATCAAATCTCATGTATTTATAACTTTATTGATGCTTAAGTATCGTAATAAATTCCAGCGCCTAAAAAAGACTGAGCGGATCTACGCCTCTGAACTTTTTTTTTTGAATGAACTCAGCTGACTCGATAATTAAATAGCGGCCAAATGTGATTGCAGCTCAGTGTCTTATCGGAATTTTCAATGTGATGAACGTGAATGCCTGTTTATTATAGTGGGTGTGTTAGAAAATGATGTAAGTGTAAAGTGAAAGAATCACTAACCTATAATTTCCATTCATGCAATTCGACCTACATTGTCTAATCTCCCACGTACATTTTTAAGAACTCAATCAAAGCTCGTCTGGCTTCTGTTGTATTGGTTTATTCAACATGATTTGTCGGAAGAATTTGAAACGAATTTTAATTGCAAAGAAACAAATCAGTCACCAGAATATGTCACAGATGTCAGGAATTATGTCAGAGACATGTCACTGCATTTCGATCGTCGCGAAACTTATGAGCTGGACTTGAGCACTTTAGGTTTGGGATTTGTAAGAAATGGAATTGTGTTGCCAAAGAAGTTTCATCACATTTTATCACTCAATTTGTCGTCGAACGTTATAAAAACAATTGACATGACATTCTTGTCGCACTATCCCAATATTCAAGCATTGGATTTAAGTAAAAACTGCCTCACGTCTCTTAACATTCAACATCGTTTGGCATTCAGCAATATTGCGACTCTCAATTTTAGTCAAAATCTTATCACGACAATTCATCCATTTGTGTTTTCAAATACATCATTTGAGCACATCGATTTGTCGCACAATCGACTGATAAGATTTTGGGCAGCGGACTATGAAATAAATCAACTCCTTCTCAATCACAATCGCATCACACAAATCGACATTGACAGTGTCCATCGGAAGGAAATGAAAAAGCTCGATGCCAGAAGTAATCGATTGAAAATCATTCAAGTCAATGTCGATTTCGAGAATTTAATTTTGACAAACAACCAACTCGAGATGGACGAATATTTTAAAATTAGGAACGTGTACGGTACACTGGATCTGTCGAGGAATCATATCAGTGAATTTGAATTCGACCGGAAAATCATAAGCTGCGTAACAAATCTGAACCTCTCTTACAATCGTCTCACAACAATAACAGCTGTCTGCACGAGGAAGCGCTATCAGCGCGTGGAGCAATTGAATTTAGATGGAAACCTTTTGTGTAGTTTCGATCAATCAATTAATGTTGTAGTGGCGTGTCTACCGAATCTGAAGTTCATCAGTCTATTGCATAATCGAATGAGCGGGAAAATGCAGATAGCAACGAAAGTAAATTTAACGCAGCTCACAATTAAATCGCAAGTCTTTGATCATGAAGCTCAGTTATTCCAACAGTACGATGACGATTCGCGAATGAATATTTTCCAAAATTAAGCGCAAGAGCATGAAAATACAAATTCAGGTGATTTTATATGGGAAAAATGTTGCTGCCAATGGAATCATATTTCATGCCAATAAAAATTGATGATTTTCCATTTGAATCCCCTTTTCATCTCATCAGATACATAAAAATTTTCCTTTTTTTTCCAGCGAATTTACTAAAAGGTTCAGAGACCACAAAAAGACAGAGAGTGAGAGAGAGAGAAAACTGATGGAACAAAATGTAAAAATCCATTCATCATCCCTTTTTTTATGATGATTCTTCATCATGCTTATAGCGGCAAAAGAGCTCAGGATATTTGGATATTTTGTATGGATATTGGAAGTGGCCATATGTGGGCGAATGGTGTATTGTTGATATGAAATTGATTGATATTTTCATCACATCCCAACTCTACATTGCCGAAAAAAAAGCATTTGGCAGCGACATAAAGTCAAATCATGATGAAATTTAAATAATTTTTTTTATTTTTTCGATCCATTTTCATCTACCTTTCAACTCGATTCTATTTTTTTTTTTTGTGTGCTGCTCGTTCAATTCACTGAGAGTTATTGAATAAATAAAGTGGATTAAAATGTTATATTTTTGTGTGTTATAAGTAAAATGTATGGAACCATCAAAAGGTGAATGATACATTAAAGCATTAATTGAGTGAGTAGAGAGAAAAAAAAAATAAAATAAATATTTTTCGGTCGATTAATGGAAGCATGTAGAATATAAATGGATTTGCCATTGGATTAATAACACCACAAGCATTGATGATGATCTCTTGACACATCACTCTGAAATTCAATCTGAGCACTGAGAATGAGAAAATCACCAAAAGCCATTGATTCAAATTACACATCATAAGTGACAAAATAACAAAAAAAAAAAGTTTCATTTTAACTCTAAAACTATTATCGAAGGCACTTTGATGTTAAACGCGGATGAGTGACACATGCGATACAGTCTCGAGATGCGTTGATGATATTTCCAGAGAAAGTCAATTCGATTTTCGGTGCCATCAGCAAATTTATTGAGACACTTTCCATCTTTTGAGCTCTCGTTGAAATCATTTTCAATCCACAGAATATAAAAAAAAAATATTTATTAATAGAAATTATGAGCTGCACAGTGATGGTGTGTCGTGTCACAGTTGAGCTAGTTTGAGTAACACGCGACAACAGTAAGGGCAATGAATGGACAAAACTTAGAGACCAGAAACAAAAATCAGGGTGCGGAAAGTGTTTATAGAATATTGTAGTTGAACGTACTTGCCATACCATGCAGAGCGCAAATTTAAGTGGCTGTGGCTCATGTGGCTCATTGCTGTAAAATTCTTTCACTCACTCACTCATTACAAAAAGTGATATTTAATTAGAAAAGAAAAAAAAAATTAATTAATAGAAATCACACTTTTGGCCACGCTAGAAAATGTTCATTGACCATGACCCACAAGCGCTCGTCTCAAGCACGTATAAAAAAAAATGTTTAATAATTTAGCTTGAAATCCAGCAATGATCGTGATGTATACTTTAAGGCATTTTGCAGGCATATCAAACAGCATAAATCACAAAAATCAACGCAATGGAATTCGATCTATATAAAATTTTGTTGCTTCACAGGAAACTGACCGGGAAAATCCATCGTTTCCATTTACCGGAGAATTATGAGCGCCCGAGTGATTGAAAATTATTTCCGATTCAGTGGCTTCAAAACATCTTTCAAATAATTCACCTGAATAACATTCCACTTTGTCTTTTGTCCGAATGAATTGCACAATTTTCGTCTCGTCTAACTAACTAACTAACGAGAAGTAAATAAAATTCGTAACAAGTTCATTGCTTTTTTTTTCTCTTTTTTTGGGGGCAATTTTGTTTTCGGTGAAATCATATCATAAAGATGAAGACTTTGTCTGTTATGCTCGACTGCCTCGTGCCATGCTGAAGAATTTTAATTCACCTTAAAGCACTTGGGCGTTCAATAGAAATATTTTTGTTCGTAATTTTCTCAAACAACAATTTAATCGTTATTCACATTCATCCATACAGAAATAAAAGCTACTCCATCTCAAAAGCCAAGCATCACCCGCAAGCTATCTTTTTTTATTATTTGTGCATAACAACGGAGCAAAGAAATATAAACGATTGTCATTTATGTGTCGTGCAATCTGACATTTCGGTTTTGACTCCTCCAGGGGAGAGACACACACACTCACACAAAACTTAAAAGGTTTTCAACTTCTAGTTGTCGCTCAGCGAAAAAAAAAAATAACGAAAACAAGCCTGACGATGTCGTTCGTGTCTTACATTTTTCACTTCGTCAAAACCGTCGCCGATTTAGAAAACCATTAGCTGGGATCAAGTTTAATTTTTAAAAGAAAAGAGAACAAGAAGAAAGAAAAAAAAAATGTGTCACAATTTTGACATCCAATCGCGAAGTCTTTTGAACTATGCTTTTTGTATTTTTAAAATGTTTGTTGATGAAATTAAAATAATTTTCTCGCTTCGCTTTGTCTTTAGTGCAGAAGTAATTTCTGCCCAAAAGGATTCACAGAATTGTGCCCTTGGGTATTGTTTTCCAACTTGTTAACAAGCATTGCGCAACTTTTTCGATGTATTTAAACTCTTTCTTTCTTTCATAATTTCTTCCCGTGAATTTTCATTAAGGACATATTTTCCCTGTTTTTACAGTCATAAAGAAAATTAGGGAGAGTTTAACATAAAATTAAGAAAAGTTTCTTTCGTGCACTAAAATATAACATTCAAATGTTATTATCATTCAGCGATGTTTATGTAATGTGCACGAATATTAATTTCTTATGGTTATAGAACTTTTTTATGTGATTTTAAAATAACTATTTTCATGTTTCGTAAGTGGATATCTGCGAGCATTATAGAACAACTTATAGCTGCAGACGATTCTTATATTAAAAAAGTTTGTTTTTAAGACAAATGCATTAATTGATGGCGAGCATGTGACTCAAGTGGCTTTTATGTGGTCAATTGTTTGATTGGAATCGTCTATCGAATTTCAGATTTATCTTTATCTCTCTCTTTCTCTCACGCATACACACAAAAATTGTTCGCATTTCTTAGGCAACAAAACGGCAACAGAAGAAGAAAAATTATTAAAATGCTAAGTAAAAACCACAGAAATGATAATTTTAGAAATATAAATCAACGAATGAGCTAAAGCGAGAGCATCCATTGCGCCACCATAGCTTCAATGTAAGAATGTAAGAAGTCGAGCATTTATCGTTATTATAGTTATAGTTCTTCGCGCATATATCAAAACCAATAAAGACAATTTTCCATCGGAGCTAGATGTGGTCAATTTAGAATTTAGAGATGTAGCGCGCACACAGAAACTCATCATCGTTAAAAGCCATATGGCCGGAGTCAGTCAAATATGAAATCGATTTTGTTTGGAATGTTTCAACACCTCAGCAATGGAATTATTTAAATATAAATCATTCAGCACTTATGTTTCGGCGAACGAGTGAGTGAGAAATTGTGAGGTGAAAAATAATTTACACATTGCGCGCTTCTTTACCTGCCTCGCCGATTGTATACAAGAACACATTAAAAAAAAAAAAATCAAAACACTTTAATACTCCGCTGACCAATCTTGCCGCATACCTGTTTACATATCTCTGCTCTCGTTGCGGGCTCCAATGATGGTGCGAAGAAAATTTAATATCTATCAGCATTTTTTTTTTCCTTTATGGCCATTGATGTCGATTTGCGAGACTCGAAAATGTAAATAACAAATTGTGATGTAATTTCATAAAAAATTCTAGTTTGAAGACTTTGAACATTTCTTTCTTTCTCTCCCGCGCACACGCAAGAAAATCATTTTTGACAATCAGCTAATTAACGAAACTCTCAAAAGACAAAACTGACAATTTCTGTGTTTGAGAACAGGAAAAGTGACTCGATGGGATGACAAGAAAATGACAAAACGTTTAAAAAAAATTATTCATTTGACATTTTAAAAGCTTTTTTTTTACGAAACAACTTCTCGTCACTCATTTCGCTTACTTGCATTGATCAAAGATGCCTTTGAGGGCTCAGCGATGAGTAAGTGAGAAAGAGATATTGTAGCGCGCATTATGCTTCGCTGTTCACTTCACTCTCAAATTGCAATCACGACTTTCTTCAGTGGATTATTTTGCAGATCGTGACCCTCTCAACAGTTTTAAGCAATCGAGGTGACAAAACCTTAAAATTGACCACCAATAAGATGTCTTTTATATTCGTGATCCTCATTACTGCTACAGCATAAGGTTTCGATAGAGAACATCATTGTGCAATTGCATTAATATTATTTGAGACACGAAATGAGCGACAGCAAAATCTTTCTTTTCAATTTGTCCATCGTAGCGCGGAAATATGCAAACATAACAAAAATTACGTGAAGTGTAAATATCAACATTTATGACATCTTAAACAAGCGCTTAAAAATGATACAGAAAAAGGAAAGAATTTTGCGAGCGCGGCATAAACGAATGACAATCATAAAATTTATTTTGCATTCAAACTGTATTCAACATAAATAATTCATGAGACAGTTCCTGTTCTTACACACAATAGCAAAATAAAGAGATGTCGAAATTGCGCAAACATCGCATAGCGGCAGACAGTGACAGAAATATTTATATTTCTTTTTTTCGCTGCATCATTTTGCTGAAAAATTTCACCGAAAACATTTTTTTTTTTATAAAAATTAAGAAGAAAGAAAAAAGTTTAGTTTGCGTCCAACGATTTTGGCATCACGCTGGCATCGACATGCTTGGACCTAATCACGAAGCAATGTGTGAGGCATTTACATTTCGTAGAATCGCTCTCGAAACAATTAATAATAATAAACTCATTGTCTTATGGCTGGGAACGCATAAAAGCTGTGTGTCTTTGCCTGTGGGATCAAACACATGTCACTCTCCTGAACCCCCGAAGAAATCGTGAAATATAATTACAATTCTCTCTATCACTCGTTCAACGATATGAAGAACCAAACCATGTGTCACATGTAGCAATTTGTTAGTTTTGTAAATTGTTTTGTATTTGTTTGGACATGTTTTTATGATCGGGAACAACATTTTGTTGTTCAATCATTCACCTCCAACATGTCTTCAATCACGAAACAAATGGCAATATCGTTGCCTTATAAATGTAACACAAACTGTTGTTGCCAATGTTTTTTTTACACAAGAGTGAGAAGATATTGTCGAGGTCTTCATAAATTTTCAGATTTACTGGTAATCACAATTGTCTCAATGGAATGAAGAAAGCACAGAAGAATGAAACAAAAATCAATTTCAATTTCTGTCGTCGTCATCGTGCGCAATTGTGTACCTATATAAAAGTACTGCACCATGAGAAGAAAATGCATCAACTTGCAATAAACACAATATTCGGACCTTCTTACATCGGCATCACGGGAGAAGTTATTGATGAAATAATAATAATAAAAAGACTCTGCAAAGATCGGAGCGCGATTCTGTTGGCAATAAACTGCATCGAATAGAAACGACTCAAGAATTATTGGAAAATATTGGTTCAATATTGCAATCACAATATATATATTGCTATATAGCATTTGAGAATGCCGACAGCAATATAACAAACATTTTTATTCGCACTTTGCTGGAATATTTTAACGCGTTTTGTGCCCCTTTTGTCTTAAAAAAACTCGCTCGACATCCTTATTGCATTTTGTTGCTGGCAATGCGTTATTTACGAATTTCACGAATATAATGTTGTGCAATGGGCAACATATATATATTTCAGCAAAACCTGCACACAAGTGATAAATAATTGCTAGTGACAAACAGAAAATTGTATATGATATTGAGAATTGTGCAAAAGCATATCATGGCCAATATTCATATTGCGCCAAGAGTTTATTGTTCTTTAACGAATTACTTATGAGCACTGTTTGCTTTTATGAATCAATTTTTCTCAGCACGACATCTCCATTCGTTCGTGGCGGCTTTGATCATTGATAAAAATAAAAGAGGAATCAGAGAAACTTGCGATTCTGGAGCAAACATCTTGAAAAACTGAAAGAGTTTGTTTCGTAAAATGTTTGCGTTTCTTTCTATAGATTTAACTAAGTCATTTCATAAGTAGCTTAATGAGTTTTTAATTACGATAACAGAAATCAACAATAAATCAACTCAGTATTTGGCGTGAAGTTTAATGAAAGATCGAAGTCTTTAATGCTTTGATCTTAAAATTAGGTTTGTTTGGAATTTAGTATCAGCAACGGTTCAACTACCAAGAGCGGCAAAATTATCCACAAAGTGTTTTTTTTTATGCGAAACTGCTAATTCCTTCTTTTTTTTGTCAAAATAAAATTACGACGATGTTGATGGCAATTACGACTTAATCAGAACACAAATTGAGAACATAAAGAACACTTTAACGAGACACACCAACAACGAGAAGTGAAAATGGTTTGCGGTGGAATAAAGTCATTAAAAAATTGCGTAATTTGTTTAAAGTGAAACAACAAGAAAAATAAATCGCCCAGGAAAGTTTCACTGGAGCGCCCTTTAATGTGTGAAATTATAAAGAAAATAATCAATCATTGCATCATAAATCGATCAAAATTGTCTCACACTCACTCTCCTGGTCCGTTAACAAAAAGCCAAAAAAAAAAAAACATATAATAATGATTACATGTAAACACTTCATGTGAACCGAAAAAGCCCTGTAATTACATCATCAATTTATTACTCAAACAGTGAAGAACATTTAGCAAAAAAAAGTCTTGCTCGTTGATTCACCAAAAGAAATCTTACCATCGTCGCGTTTACACAAGAGAACATCGGAGAAACTTTGAGCATTATTTTAATAAATGTATATCATTAAGTAGTTTCTACTCTAAATGGAAACCCACAAAAACCGCTAAAGGCAAGCAGCAAACACACACACCACACAAAAAGACACGACAAGAACGCGCTCCGTCAGGCTCTTTTGTTTGATTCGCTTCATTGCTTCCATGCCTCGTGCGTTTACTTCATAAATCGCATGCAAAAATTCTTAGCGCGAAACATCGAAATGCGAGGAATAAGAAGAAGAATTCTCGGTTTTGGAAAAATAAATCAAAAATTTCACGTGAAACCTTCTCACCACAAATCCACAAATGCGCTGGATAATCTATGCGGTTAGAATTTCACATGTTCGGAACATCTTAATTACCCAACCAACTAAAAATGAAAATAACAAGAACAAGGAATGAAGATTATAAAATTCATGTGTCGCCGCATTTCATGTCGCCAAACACAATAAACACATTCACAGTGTAAACAATCATTTCTTTTTTTTTGAGTTGATTTGTTTACATTTGAAAAAATAGCATCAATCGGAACCAACAGATCACTTCCATTTCTCAACACAAACGAAAGATTTATCTCATGAATCATTCAACTCTTCTGCCAGCGTCTCCGAAGCCATCAAACGCTGATGTTTATTAAACAAAAAGTCTATGGCATGATGTTTTGTCACTAAAAATCCGTTCATTGTTATTATAATGTATAACACGTTTTTCCCCGAAAAAAATAAAAAAAATACTAAAGAAAATTTGTAAACATTGCGCGTGGAAATTTTCATATAAATATTTTTAGATTTGTGTTTGTTGCTTTGTGCGTTTTTCGTCTGTTGATTTGTAATTAAAAACTTTTTCTTTTTTTTTTTTTGTAGAATGAAAATTCAATCGATAATTTTCTCGAGCTTCGTAAAGAGTTGATGGTGAAAAATCCCAGACAGACCCAATGGATCGTACATAGTGGAAGAAGAGTATCTAATACAATTCCATGAGCCATATCGGTATTCAAGTAGCCTCCAAGTGGGCATGCGTGCATAAATATCAATTTTTCCATACATAGAGAGAAACAAACTTTGACGTTTAATCATCTTTAACATTGGCAAAAGGGAACGAAAGAAAAAAAAAGTTTCGAAGTGAAATTGATTATTCCTGTCGTCTTTTTTACATTCCTTCCCCAAAAAAGCAACTGATACTGCACAATAATATCGAGAGAGAGAGAGAAAGACTGAGTGGGAAACAATCAATCACCTAATGAGCACAAATATTTTGACCCAGATTTTCATTTGCACAGCGAGGGTGTGAAAAGAATGTTTGATAAATTTTCCATTTCGTTGTCAAGTTGATGAAGTGCGTGTTGCATTTAATTTCATCGTCGCATTTTCAGCAGAAAATAAGTCCCGGGAAAATTGTTTCAGAATTTTTTTCCCATGGTCTCCATGAGCCCCAAACGAGCTTTTTTTTTATCACACGCGAAGGCGGTGACTAAATCTCGCATATAATTTTGTGTGTATATGTGTATAAACATTTTTGTTATTCTTATTCTTATTTTCTTGTGCACAAAAGTGACATCACGACAAAGAAATCACTTCATGCGATAAAAAAAATCTCTTCTCGATGTGATTTTTTTTTCTTGTTTTCGTGTATTTTTCTTCTTGAAGCTCGAAGGTAACGCCTTGGACTTGCTTTGCGCAATGACATTTTTTTTATGTACATCGGGAGTGATATACAGGAATTTTCCCACAATGATTTTTTTTATCATAATATTGGTGACAATTCTCTCGTTTCTCCTTCACCAGCTCTCTCCTGAATTTTTCTCATGAATTTCTTTTTTTAAAATATTATTAAATTGTTGTTGATGAAGTTTTATATTATATTATTAACTCATTATGATTTAACATCGAACTTTAATTATTGGAAAACTTTTCGTTTGCGTTTGGAAAAATCAATATTTTTTGAAATAAAAACTTCCAAGTTTAACATTGAAAACTCACACAAACGCAAGAAAATTTGTTTCGTGTTGCGCTGACGCTTGTCGCTGATGATGTCGACACAACATAAGCGCAACATTTTATGATGTTACACAATATCTTCTTATTTGTTACTCAATTTCATTTTATGCAATTGCACGATGCCTTTTCTGCTTGTTATTCGTTCTCAGGGTGATTGAAAAGATCAGTAAAAGAAAAACATTTTTAAATTATCACGAAATTGCATATTAGAGACTTGATTTGAAGTGACATCTTGGTTGCAACCCATAATTTTGGTAAATTACGAAAAAAAAAAACCGTCTCAAGAAAATACAAAAAAAAAAATCATTTAAAAATTGGTTTATAAAAGCAATTTCTGTTGTTACCTTTCTTGTGAGACGTCTTTTAGTTTTAAGAAATCACCACATAAATAAAAAGCCGAAGTTTTATTAGTTGCTTTAGATTGTCAGACCCTGAAGAATGTACCAACTCTATTGAATGTTGCCAGTGCAATACAAATCAACTTGTAAAAGAAAACAAATAATTTAAAGTTCGTGATCACTGCACCGACTGCATTTTGAGCGACGACTAAAAATGCAATCTTAAGTCGATGGATGAAAAGCAAAATGCAAAAGGTATAATCAAGCTCAAGAATAAAACAAAACAAAAAAAAGGAATAATCCAAATCGATTAACTTCTTAGGTAGTCTCGATTATTCCTCTCTAAACTGTGTTTTTTCTGTTACTTTGCGATGCTAGAACACTTGATTTTGCCATTTAAAATTGTTATTTAATTGCACAAAGATCTCCAAAATTTATATTTCCTAACGAAAATTGACACCGTTTAAACTATTAACTAATCATACATCTTGAACTAAGGCTCAAAGATTTAGATATGTTAGAGTCTGCTTCACATTTCTACGAAATCAGCAACAGCAATAATTTTGTTCGCTCCAATTAGCGACGTCTATAATCTGCAGGGAAATTTATATGAAGCACCTGCATTTTATGAGGATCAGAAGCGATGAAAAATTGGAAGCGTTTCAGTTGTGGGTCCAGTTAAATTAATGCAAATTGTTTTTTATCCTCGTTACAAATTTTCTTCTTTTATCTGAGGGTTTTTCATGTCCATCCATGAGCTGTTCACTTCTCCCTAATTGCACAATTTTACAATGTGATGCTTTCATAATTTCACCCGCAATTCATTTTTTTTTCCTTATAAAAGAGAATAAATTTGTGAGGATTATAATGTGATTATGCAATTAATTTAAATAATTTTAATTTTCTTCTCATTAATCGACGAAGGAGGAAATTTTCCTTTTCGCCGGAATTCGGGTCTTGCATCTTCATCTGGCTCATTAATATTGATGAAACCTAGCGTTTGACAACTTCAAGTGATTAATCCTAAAAAAAAGCAATTTTCATCTGCTCGCTCTAGTCGTTTGGTCAATCAACTGTTCACATGTTTGCACATTTTCCCATCTAAAGCGAAACTACACGAAAAAAAAAATTTTATTAAGTCTCAACACGTTTAATCTCTTCGACTTTATTTCAACTGTTGTTGTTTTGATAGATATAAATATTTTCCTTCTTTTTTTCCTTCAGACTTTTCCATTTCCACTCGACTGCTGCTGATAAAAGTTAAGTTGCTCTCCGCTGGTTAACTTTTGCAAACGATTTTTATTTTTGTTCTCCTTTTCATACTTGTGAAAGAATTACAATTAAAACACAAGAAAAAAAAGAGCATTAAATTGAATTTATTCTCGGTCGGGGAAATGTTAAGAAGGCAAACTGTGAATAACTTTTTTTTAGCTCCACACAACCCGCAGTGAACTCATTGAATCGAATGGCAAAGTGAAATGAATGAATGAAAGTTATTTTTATTTGATAAAACCAGAAATCAATAAAGCGAAAATGTGTATTTGGCATCGCAATGAACGAAACACACAAAAAAACGTGATCAGATTGCGATATGACTGTTTACTTTAAAAGTCAAGTCCTTTTTTTGGAATTATTTGTGGCACCTCTGAGAATATCACACACGAATGTGGAAAAATATTTACTTTTTGTCATCCCAATGCGGTAGTGGGGGTTGAAGGGACCTGAAAAACAGAAATTTTCCACTTGAAAGTATCATTTCTGTGGCATTAAAGTTTAATGAAATCAACGAAACATGTCTCGTGAGTTGCTTCATTCATAGCTTACAAATTTTTCAATATCCGTTCTCAATATCCGGTCATGATGCGATTGATTGGATTGAAAACAAAAAAATCGGTCCCCGATCGACAAAGCCGTGGCATGAACAAAGCCATTAAATTCCCTAACAATAATGGATCTTTCGACGCACATAAAACAAACGAGAACAATAATAAAATATCCTTTTAATTGTCTACCGAAATGCTCGAGGAGTGTCCAATGAATGTTCATTAATAAGTTTTCCACAGTACTAAATTTTGGTTGTTTGGTAGTTTTTCCACAAATTTCCCTCGCACTCCTTTAGCTCCTTTAGTGGTAGCGGCTTGGTGTTCGTGTTGTTATTGTTTGCCAGAGTTCAGATGACCCGAGTGTGAGGCTAATTTAGCAAAACATGAAAATAAATAAATCTTAAGGCGAGTGTGGGAGTGAAATCATTTTGAACAATAAATAAAACCCCCAAGCAATGTCAACCCTCGTGAGAAATGAACTTCGCAACTACCTTCATTGCCATCTCTTCATCAACAGAGCTGATGATTTTTTTTTTTGTGTTATGTTTCATTCGACAATAATTTTTGTCATTACTTTTATGTTGTTTTACTTCATTGAGTGCCTACATGGCTAATGAAGAATGGGCCATTAAACACTTTTTGGTCTAGAGCACGCACGTTCGTAATGTGAGTGTAAGAAAATAAAGAAACTTCATCTAATTTATAGTTTTCCTTTGGCCAATTCGATGTCCTTATGCGAAAGTCCCACAAGATTAAACTCATGGCAACACAAAACAATGGCAAAATGTGAATGAGGCAGAAATAATGAGCGTCTCATGAAATGAAAATGAAGTTCCATTATGCTTGTTGTTCTCGTGTTCTCGGGGTGCTTTATGGTTTTTCACACTCTTAATTTATTTTCATGTCAAAATGAATCTTTCTCTTGATAACATTTGCACTCAGAATGATTTCTTCTTGCTGGGTTTTTGTGGCCGGAACAAAAACTTTCCCAATAAATGACAAAGATATGATTTGCAATTGACGTCAATGAAACATGTTTCCCCTGGCAAACTAAAAATAAAATTGTACAACATAAATCTTCAGCGACTAATTTTTTAATGAAAAAATTCAATATCTACGGTCGAGATTACTTTGTGTGTTAACAAGGATTTAAGAGGATAGAAAAAAATGATGCCAAAGTGGCTGGCAAAAGTCTCAATTTAAATATTTTCCTTGTTTTCATTTGTGAGGGAAAAATCAACAACTTTTCTTTTTTTACGGTTTCGTTCCTTCTTTCTTTGCCAGACGCATTTCTTTTCATCCCCTTAGGAAGAGATTTTCTTCGTTGCTTCTTTTTCAATTTTCAACAAAAGAGGGTTGTTGCTTTTTACGCCGGATTTGGTGACTGATTTTTATTGCCTGCCTGTCAGGGAATCTTTACACAATATTTTTTCCAGCCGGTTATGCACGAAACGACTTTTTCGTATAGATATATACGACACATTAATTTTTCGTTGTTTAAAGTTCGCCTAAATCGTTATGCAAACACATTATGCGCCTTTAAATTAGACCTCAAAGTCAAGAGCGATAATAGTAACAAAAACCCAAAAAAAAAAATATTGTAAATCAAAATGTGAATGAACAGCAATAACGGGCGAGAAATGGAAATTCCATTCATTAAATATTCATTTATTGTCCCTCCCAAAATATCAATCGTCGTCCTAAGAAATAAAAGCGGAACTGCCATAATCATAAGCGATTTTGCAATAAATGTTATCCTTTTATTGCCGTTACAAATCGCTCCCGATGCCATATCACACAATGTTCTCGTTGTGAGTGTCGGAGGGGGGGAAAAAGTGTTAATAATGTAAAATAATGTCAAGCAATTGTCATATATACATTTAGAACATGACATTAAAACCGCAACGAGGCCCATAAAATAAATGCCTCTTTTTTCCCAGTAGACATATGACGGTTCTTTTTTGCCACATGAATTTTGATATCCGTGACTGAAGTGTCTTTCTCTCTCCTGAATGTGCCAAAAATCCAGATGCTAGGAATGGAAGGGAAATTCCTTTCGCAAATCAATTTCACATCAGAGAAATCATAAAATATACAGCAAAGCAATCCAGACACACACTGAGAATTATTCAATCCATTACGGGCACGAAAAGTGCGATCGTCCCCAAATACCTGCCGAGCGTGTAAATATTGATAAGGGAGCAAAAAAGTGACTCATGGCACTTTGGGACCATTTAAATTTATTACTCTCCCCAATAAGTTCTTTTCGAATCCCCGATTTAAAACACATAAAATCCTATAATGGCACTCTTCACAAACGGGTCACGTCCAAACGACATTTTCAATTTCGACAATTATTTTAACATTTCTTCTACTGAAAAAGGTTACGACGACGCTGCTCGAAGGTGGTTTATTTTTTTATTTTACTTTCTATCCCGAGTCCTTTCAAATTTATGAGCCCAAAATTATATGCGTATGCGGTGAGGGCGGTTGTGATAGAAGTGGGCTTTAAAAAAAGCCAAAAACACACATCATGACGATGGGCACAATCACAAAAGTGAAATTTATTTTTATTGCCACATTGGGAAAACCAAAGCCGGTGGAAGGAATCGCATTTGTGTGAATTTCGGTTGAGTGAAGTGGCCACGGCCGAGAAATGAGAAAAAAAGGGAGCACATTCATAATTTTTAAATCTGTCAAAAGTTTGTTTTATCCGGCTGAATGAATTTTCCAACATTTTGTGACTGAACCGGATAAATGTAAAACATTTGACCGAGAAAATTTACAAATCGTAATATTTTGTTCCGAGCACGAGGAAGGAAATTAATTAAAAAAATATTTCCGCATTTTAAAAAACCAAACATCAAACGAACGAAAAATTCCAAATTCCCTTTTTTTATCAGCAACAACATCGCGTACAACTTTTTTTTCAGCTTCATTGTTTGCATAAGAAATTAATATCGAAGCATCTTCCGAGGTCGATGAAGCGGGAAAAAATATTCATTTGATGTGAGCATGCTAAAGGGCAATTATTCAATTTTGATACTGAAGATTTAAAGGCCTGTGGAAGAAGTTTCGTTTAGTTTTCTGTTATCGCTTTCGGGGGGATTTTCTTCTTTTATTTTGGAAAAACAAAATTAATTTCGAAAGAAACTTGCAACAGTTTTGGAAAAATTTTAATTAAAATTTCGAGATTTCTCTCGTATTCTGGCCAAGGACAGATTTTCAGGCTTCTTTCTTAATGTTCAGTCTCCGCCATTTATAAACAATAAGCAGCACCGTTGATAAATTAAGCATTAAAATCCGCCATCAAAAATTCAATCAAGAAATTTCACGTCAACGCGAAAATTTACAAAAATAAATTTACCGAGTAAGATTTTCTCAATTCGCTGTTTCTGTTGTTTTTTTTTTTCTGTTTTGAAATGAACACATTTAGGAACAGGCATCTCCTTCTCCTCATTTCTCCTCCTTCGGTGAGGAAACGAATGATTAAATTTTAATATTTTAAATCAACAATAAACAAAAACGTTCAACAGTCATCAACAACAAACAAATGTGTAACGCAATAACGATTTTTTTTCGCTGCTGCTGATGCTCCTGTGAATGGCTTCAGAAATCAACTCTGGTGCGAAGAGGATTTTTTTTTATTAGCAAACGCAGTAAGTAAAATTTTATTTGATTATGCCATTTTTACGGGCTCTGTTGAGACACAATCATAAGATACTCTCGCGCGCTATCACATTTATGACTCGACAATGCAAATAAACAACTGACAAGACCGACCCTCATGTTGTGCAAAAAAAAAAGTATAAATTGTCGGGAGGGTTTGCACTGGAAAAGAATGTTTGCAAATTTTTCCTTTCTGGTTGGCAAAATTCTCCCTCATCACTTTTCTAGTAACAAGAACAACATCTTAAAAATTAAAATATGTTTCGCATTTTTTTTATTATTATTATTTTGCTTCGCGTAACATGTAGGAGATGGGGGAGAGAGAGGGAGAGGATTTTATTGTTGTTACAAAGAGGATTATTCCATCTCAATGTCTCTTAAATGTGAATTTTGTATATATGCAAACAAAACAATTTCCTTCCTTTTTTTTTGCACAAGCTGTGGTTTATTTTTATTAGCAAGTCAAGTGTTTTGATGGCATTTCAAGTGTTGTAATGTTTTCTTTTTTGCGAACATGAATAATATTTAAAAAAAAAAGGAAGATCATTTCGATGTAATTAAGTTCGCGCATTGTTGGGGACTTTAAAATTTTAATTAACTTGCGTAACATTAAATAATTTGTCCGAAAAGTTTTTCATTTAAAATTCCATCTCTGAATACGAATTTAATCCAATTGAATATATTTCGTGTGTCGTATAATATTCAAATCCCCGCGCAGTTACGACGCAATGTCTTTTGATCATAAAATTCCCATCGGGATTCGACTCTGTTACAAGATATATATATTTTTTAATATATTTTATTTCAACCCCAATCACCAGGAAAAGTTTACAAATTTCGAATTTAAATTAACAAAATTTTTTGCAAATTAAAAAACTGGTCAAAAAAAATTATACGACAAACGAGATAGAAAGAGAGGAAAATAATTAGGAAGCTATAAAACAGAATGACTATGCGGAGTAAGGGTAGTAAAGGATTAAACGATATCAAACACGATCCTGTAGGTGCGTAAACGCTGGAAAATTGCCGCACAAATTTGTGAAGAGCGCAAAAAAGGCGGGTTTGGAAATTATTTATTAGCGAACGCAAATTAAGATTAATTCACTCGAAGGGCACACAACAAAAAAAAAAGTGAGAACGAGGAGGTTAAAAAAGGAAGGAAATGACTCTATAATCGTGCGAAGCAGTAAAATGTATAGAGAAATTAATGACATCAATAGCAAACAATAACGCACCGAAGTTGAGATATTTTATGACTGATAACATAAAATTGCTCGACAAACATTTCATTGGGAATGAAAAAAACAAAAATAACTCCAATAAATTTCCATCTAACGAGAACACACAATTTAGTCAACAAACCCATTTTTATTAACTGTGAAATTGCGATAAAAATCTTCGTGATATTAAAACCCGGTGAGTTGATAAATGGATTTGTAACCATCCCTCATTTGCGTTTCGTACCCTCCGCCAGCCACCACAATTCGCTTCCCCGTCGCGCCTGTGACTATTTCAAACGTGTTGATTTTGATGTGTCTTGTCATAGTGTAGTGCGTGGGTGGGCGCGTTAAAATTTGCTTTTTTGTCGGGTGAGAAAAATCACTTTATCTTGTCAACATGCGGCGCGAGAAGAGAACTTTGCGTGTTGTTAAACATGAGGATGGAAAAAACTAGTTACGCAATTTTCCCGTATAAAGATTTTTCATCGACGACAAGATTGAAATTAATTATTCACAGAGAAAATTCCGAAATTCATGCTACTGAAGCAATTACATCATGAATTTTTTAAAACAAAACTTGATAAGTTTGCATGTAATTCGTCACCTAAAATACTTGTCGAGTGTCATGTCAAATGTGGCGTAAGGGCGGAAAAACAAAAACAACATTTCGACATCGTAAAAAACAAAAAAAAAATCCCATTTTCAATTTAAAAAGCAATCAATCACGGAGGCGGACGAACGAGTTTAAAGAGAGAAAGAGAGAGAGAGACAGAGAGTGAAAGGTCCTTTGAAGGAAAACTGAATTTTCCCGGAGAAATGTAAATAAATATTTCCAAATGTTTTAGGGAGGAGAGAAAATTTCTCCGAAAGGGTTATCAGGCGTTCAGAGTTTATTTCGAATGGCTTTTGAAGTGTTACGATAAAAAGCCAAATTGACCTGCTTATTTGACTTTAATTTATGTTGCCGTTGCCGAACACTTGTTTGCAGTGTGCAAAAATCCTCATGGGATTTACCATTCAAAGGTTTGTTTCGATTTCTGAAAAATTAAACCTCAATCAACAGATTCTTTTGGGGCGATGAATCTTTTAGATTTCTTTCATTTATCGAACAGCAAAACAAAAAAAAAAAGAAGGAAAAACCAAAAAAAAAAAAAGTTTTCCCCAAAAACATGAAAATCGATTTAGCAAAAAAAAAATTCCGAGAAAATCGAGAGACAATTAACGAACGACAGGAAATTCTTATCAAACATTAAACACGCACGCACGAATGGCAGTCAACTGTGAACACGGTTGAGCATGTTCGAAATGTCCTGTTTCGGCCTTTCATCCTGTCTTGTCAATCAAATGCTCATTACAAAAAGAACAAAAAAAAAGAAGTGGCAAAACAATAAAATTGTCATTAAAGTTATTTTTGGCGTAGAGAAAAAGAAAATTAATTATATTTTCGATCTGGCTGATTGACACATGTGCAAAGTCCTTTATTGTGTCCACTTTCGACACTTTCGATGCGATGTTTGTTCGCATAGCATAAGAAATGCGATAATCTTGTTTTAATTATGTGTCTATCGAAAAATGGCAACATCGATGAATCAAAATGAATTGTTTCTCTTTCTCTGCTAATCTCACAGTATCATGGCATCATTAAAGGATCGAAAAAAGGGTCGAATGAGGGATGAGAGAGAGAAAGTACATTGTCGCTCTTAATGAAATCTTGAGGTTATGTGAGATACTATAACATTTCATAACTAAACAACTTAAAGATTTCAGATGAAACTTTAAGATTCTTCACGTTCCGAAGAGTTTTCCAATTAAATATCCGCAATGTTGGATCTTCGTGTCTTCATGTCTGTCCTACAGAGAATGTTTTCAAGATTTTTCATATTTTTTTCTAACCCTTTCAATGCCAAACGTACTCAACATTTAATTGTCTACTTCCATGATATTAGCAAAAAAAAAAAAAGAAAAAGAATATTTAATTACACTCAGCAGTCAAACTGACATTAAGTTATTTGATATCATCTTTCTTCTGTGAAAATCTCATTTTAGCCCTCGACGAGATATAAGCTAGAACGAGAGAAATAAACCCACGTCGACCACTCCGATCTCAATTTGTCATGTTCCTAATTTTTCATTTTACAGACTTCCAAACCCAACGTAATGGGAACTGGCAACAGCTGGTCGACATTCGTCTCCCTTTTATTCAATTTCTCCGTTTTAATTCTCAAGAGCTAATAGCGCGGATTTCTTTTTCCTATTTTTCCTTTAAACATGCACAATTAAGGACCATAAAGTTTTAATCATCGCCACTGTCGACGCAAAAAAAAGCAACAAAAACATGACAAAACCGCAAAAGAAATAAAAAAAAAAACATCTTTAAATAATTCAATTTTAATGAGTTTTAAGCATTTTTTAAGGAATTAAGACGAGGATTTTAAATTAATTTATGATGTGATTTATTGCCGCATTTAGGTCACGTCATGTCTTCTTGCCCTTTTTTTAAAATTCTATTTTCACCAAAAATTCACTGAACCATTTCATTTGTGATTTGTGTTTGAAGTTCTCGATTTCTCTGATGTTATCACCACATATAAACACACAAAAAGCCATTGGACAGTGGACACAGGAAAATTATTAGCTCAAAAAAAATGAAATAGTTTTGTGATTTGGGGCAGAAAAAATATTTTGTTCGCTTTGACATAATTTTTTTTTTCACCATCATTGAAGCGTTTCATTTGAGTGCATAAAATAATTTATTGCCGCACTCACGGCAAAAGCGCAAATGTGCCTCTGATGGAATTCCATTAAAGAAAAGTCATAAATAACAAGACCCAAAAGAAGCAAAAACAAGAAGAAGAAAAATGGAAAACAAAATACTTTTAATTACCATTAGACTTTAATTCCTAAAGTATTTCTCTCTCTCACACATACACATAAGGAAAGCTTTCACACCTCCTCGCTAATTCGTTTTCGCAATAAAAAATTACGATGATAGGATGGAAAATTTATGTCTTCGAGTCGTCCTTTCATTATTTGCTTGCAGAATGGAGTGCGCGCAAAAAAAATCCTCTAAGCACTTACGACGCAATGAAATTGTTGTGAGAGGGTGGGCAAGGGCAAGGAGTGTAAATGGATATTAATGGGAATTGTTCATTAAAAGTTTAACGACTTATTTTGTTTTTTTTTTTTTAAGGAACGACATTAGACTGACATGGAAATTCATTGGAGACCTGCAACAATATTTCTCCAATCCCCTTAAAGGGCATCGACCATTAAACGCGCGACCCCAAAAATGAAATCTTAAAAGATTTTTAAAGAAATTTTTCCATTTACGACCGTTAATTAAAATTTCTTTTTATTTTTATCATCGCCGTCGTTAATCGACATCGACAATCAGCCAAATTTTCGTGGCGACGAAACTCTTTAATTCAATCCACTGAACTGTAAATTGCGCAACTAAAGAAAACTTTCAAATTTTTGATTAAAGTTTATTAAGAAAATTCATTTTAAATTATTTGAAAATTGTTTAATTAAATTTTACAGTTAAATGCACTTAAATTGTATGTTTTTGATTTCTTTCTTTTTTAAGGTTATGGAGAGATAAAAAAAATGGGATTTTTTAAAGGTTATGTTACACATATAATGAAAGCACGAATAATTTATTTCCCATAATAAGACGATTGACGTTCTCTTGCCGTATCAGCACGAACAGGTGTACTCGCAACTCTCATTGTTGTCGATGCTGGTACATCACGAAAGCTCGCTTTTGCCGTTCGACTCGCTCGATAACCTTCACGATCATAATTGCTGGGATTATAGTAATAATCATACATTTGATCGCCATATCTCGACGTTGCCGCACGATAATTTGAATTTTCTGGTGTCCTTACGATTTCCGGTAAGTCAGCATAATAAATAATTCGTCCTGGTCGATGATTGTTGACATCATTATTATAAAGATATGGTCGATATGGATCACGCTGATAAGGATCACGCGATTCCATTTGCAAACCATTTGGTGCTGGCATATCAAAGCGCTTATCAGAATAATAATAATTTGGTACTGAGCGTGGTAAATAGTCATCATAATCATTATATTGATGACGATAATAGAAACTCGATGATGGACTATTTGGTGGTCCCATTCGTCCCATACCTGGAGGTGGAATCATTCCACTGCGGTCATAAAGTCTATCACGTTCATAATATGGATCATATTTATCATAAGTGTTAGGATTATAATACGATGATTGCGGTATTGGAGCGCGTTCTCTTTCTCTATATGGTGTGTATGGTGCATAATTGTCATAATTCTTTGGCGTGTTGTATGATGGTGGATAATAACGATCATTTGTTGGCTTCCGATATGAATCGTCATTGTTTTGTTTATTATTGTTATTGCCATTGCTGCTCTGATGATCGCGATCGCGTTCTCTTTCACGTTCACGTTCACGCGCTTCCGGTCCATCAGGCTCGTCTTTGTTGTTATTGTTGTTACCTGAGCCTTGACCTTGCTGCGTTATGAAATTAACTCGTGGCGTTCGTGCTTTAATGCCAACATTACTTGACGCTTCTGCTTGGGTGTCTTCTTCTTCTTTTTGTGTTCGCGATTGGAAGTCACCGTAAGGCGCTTTAACCCATTTGTCCATTACTCGACTGTCATCTGAGGAGCGATAATATGCTGGATTCATTGTTTGCTTTTCGGCTTGTGGGAGATTTTCCACCGAAAATTCATCGCTAGGATCGCGACGTGGTTCAGCAGTGTCGATGTCTTCAACTTCATCGCTATGTAATTCGCTGCGCGTTTCAATTCCACGTCGTGTCCTTCGTCGATGGGGATTTGTTTTGAGAACTTCTTCGTCCTGGATTTGAAAATGCGAATGTAGTCCCGGCGACTCGAGTACTTTGTACTTGATTGCTCTCTTATTGCGTTCACCATCCAGAAGTGATGGTTCATTCTTCTCCTCAGGATCTAATTGATGATCGGGAAAATCGGGACCATATCCGTCAATCATTTGTCCATCATTAGGCATCGAAAATTGATGTGACAAACTTATGTGCCATATCGCAAGCACAATCAGCAATTTTTGCATTTTTATTACTAAAATTGATAAAGCAAAAAAAAAAAATCATGTAAAAATTTTGCGCAATTATTCCATTGACCGCTCAAAGATGTCAAACAACAAAATCAATTGGACTGAATTCCTTTTGTTCAGTGTCGATGTCAATGTATTAGTTCGACCAAAATGAGCTTTGCACCGATTTGAAAATGATTAAACAGCTAACATGGCCGTAAAATTCTACATCCGGTTTCGAATATAATTTTTTTTTTCTCTTTTTGCATTCATCCATGAATTTGTCACCAGCGATATACGTTGGACCCTATTTCTAACACCATCATGCGATTGAATGTTTAATTCGACTCAAGTGAAATGCCGGCATAAAATTTTTCTGGTTATTTTTTTGGGGCAGTCCCGCGGACTCGCGGGCCCATTAAAAATAAACTCAACTCTAACATATTAGAAAAAAAAATTGCTGCAATTAAGCGCTTTTTTATGGTGATGTTGGAAGCGTTGAAAAATTTGGCAATCGCTTAAATGCTGGTGGTCATCAAAAGTACACCAAACAATGTGTTTAGCTACATGCATGGTGTAATATGATTGAGTTGTAACCATTGTGATGGTGATTTTTGTTTGTACCGCGACGAGATTGACAATGAGCGTTGGAAGCATTTATCTAATGACAAAATTGAATTTTTCCAACGATTGATTGAAAAATTTAAAATTGATGTCGATTGAAAATTGTGATTAGATGCCCCAAACACAAAAGAAAATTGGTTCAAGGATGGATTTGTGAATAAACGCAACGAAATCCACACATAAATTATGCAGAATTTTTAATTAAATTAACAGATTTTTCCATTTGCGATAAGATTTCATTCTGCTACACAAGAATGTTGCTGATGAATTTTGTAATGGCAAACAATGATGCGCGACAAGTTCACGAATGCGTATAATTTTATGCAATTTTAAATGTTTTTTTTATGATGCAAATTTTCCGATTGTGAAAATTTTTGCGGTTTCACTTTTTTGTCGTTCAGTTGAGTAAAAACGAAAATCCTTTTGTTTCAAAAAAAAAAAACTGTTCTTTAATTCACCTTTTGTTCTTATCACAAACTACTTAATCCCTTTTTTGACAAAGGAAAAGCTTTTCCAAAAGGAATTTTCCAACAAACTTATAAATCACTCAGCCAAAAAACTTTATTCAAGAGCTTTTCAACTTTTGATCCATCTATTTGAACGATTCAACATCAACTAAGCCCATTACCATTTGCTAATGCCGCAGAATGTAAATTACCATTTTTCTGGAATAGGAGAACAATTGCTGAATTCACACACACACATCACCGACATCATGCATGTAATTTTCATGATGTTTCGGACTCGATAAAAGCAAAATACGAGACTATGAAGAGTCACTAACCTCTCTCTCTCTCTACCTTGCTGTGCATTAAAATTATTTTGACTGAAATGGAAAAAAAAATAAATCTGGAGGAATCACCGCCGCTAATTAATCATAAATTTTATGGTATGATGGTTTTTGGCGAAATTTTGAACTCATGACTTTTGGTTCCTGTTTATTCAGATTTTTATTTATTGGCGAATATTTTCAATCTCTATATGAATTTGAAGTTGATTATAAAACTTATGTTTCACGCACGCGATCAATCGATGATCACGACATCATCATTCTTAGCATCCATCTCATTCTCATTGGATTTGCTCATGTCATCCGATTGCGATTGATTCGCTTTCAAATACTGACTGATAAGATTGTTTTTCTTCGCTTCAGAGAACGATTGACCGCGTGGAACTGACATCAGAAGTTGAACACGCTTCTTGTTGCTCGGTACATTTGCTACTGATTGAGGCTTTGGTGATTCTTTCGAGATTGTTGGTTCCAAAAGTGCTTGACTTTTAGCTGCTAAATCTTTCTCTTCAGATTGACATCCGGTTGATGCATCTTCAGCTCGCTCTTCCTTCTTTGCTACTTCAGTCACTTGCTTTACTTTCTTTTCTTTTTCCAAAATGTAAGTCCAAGCGTTGGGCAATTTGAGTGTTTCGTCACCAAAATACTCTTTCATAACTTCATCCTTCACAAGCCTACATCTTTTGCCAAACAATTCACCTTCTTCAGTACACGCGCGATGTTTAGAAATTTCCGTAATTTTCTCCACGACACTTTTATAAGAAAACTCTTGATAATCGTGATCTTGATGATATTTCTTCAATCGATAAGCTTGATATTCTCGAACCAGGAATGGCTTGCAGTTAAAATTGCCATGAATGAGTTGAATCAATTCCTTGATGCTTTCTCTACTATCAGAGATTTTTGCACGTTGTTGGGATTTCGATTGTGATGGAGTTGATGGCATTTGCTCCGGTTCAGTAACTTCCGGCTCAAGATCTTCAATTAACGTGATTTGATCAGAAATTGTCATCATTTCACGAGCTTTTAAAATGCGCCAAATAATATCAGAGCAGTGATATTTTTTCTCCAGCTCGCCCATCATTGAGCCACCATTTTCATCCTCATCGCCATTCATCCAAATGCAACCAATTAAGCGTGGTTTAATTTTTTCAGTTTTCTTTTTCATTTCAGCAGCAAACTCTTGTTGAAGAATCTTCAATTTGGCCTTCTGTGCCTCAGGACTGTTGTCTTCATTCATGTCATCATCCACTTGTTGCATTTCTTCATCACTTAAGTGTCCATGTGGTACAAAGAAGTCATTGTCCACCTCATAGTCATCATCTTCCCCATCTTTATCTTTTTCATCATCACTCCCATGCAGCGACTCGCCTGGTTCTTCTTCTTCCCATTCATCATCAGAATCAACTTCATAATCAAAGAATTTCTGGAAAGAAAAAGTTATTGCAGGTAATTATAATTAACTGAGTAATTACCACATCCTGAACAAATGGCCTGCGTGAAGAAACGCTGTCACTCGCTTTGCGCCATGTTCCATGATACGCTGGACGTTTGTTTTCAGTGAACAAAAAGAATTTTGCGCGATGTTTCATTTTTATTGTTGCATCATCATTTGGAATATCCTCGCCGACGCCTTCGAGCTCGTCTATGAATGAGAAGGAATCGTAAGACTTTTGTGCACTCAAAGAACATTTCAATATTACCATAAACTTCCACAATATCATTTTCAACTTCTTCGGGCCATGTCTTTGACGATTTCAATGGCTTATGAGCTCCATTTTTAAGTTGCTTCAAGTAAAGCCCATCTTCGGGTGTAACTTTTTTCAGAGCTTTATCGAATGCCGTCAATTGTTCCTTGTTCATTACGACCCTAACGCAAGGTGCTACACGAGCGTTTACACGAATTTGAAATGGCATGAAATTTGCTTTCGCAATGGTCATCGTTTCACCGACTTCGACGCCTTCCTTGGATGTTTCTTCTTCAGCGCTAGGAAATTCATTTGTCTTACTCTTGGCAACAAAAAACTTGGTAAAAGCCTGAGCAGCACGCTTTTTACGATTCTCTTCTTCAAGACGCTCCTGTTCTTTTTTCTTAGTGGCAGTTTCTTTAAGTTCTGCAGCACGCTTAAAAGCAAAATAAAAAAAAATCATTAGGATCATTCCATTAGAAATGTAAATAAATCTGTTTACTTTGCGCTCTTCCTCCTTGGTTCGTTTCTCTTCATCTTTAATTGCTTTCTCAGCCATTTTCTTGGCTTCCCGTTCCTCAATGTCCTTACGCTTTGCAGCCTCTTTAGCTTCCTTTTCTAAACGCTTCACCTCATCTCGTGCTGCCTTTTCACGTAAGCGCTGAGCTTCCTTTTCATCTTGTTCTTTCTTACGCTAAAATTATAATTAATAAACCAAATTAGCTACACCTTCCTTTGGCAGTTTATTGAAGATTATTAATGTCTCACCAGCAACTCTCTTTCAAGACGTTGAGCTTCAAGCTTTTGACGGTATTTCAATTGTTTTGGTGTCAGTTTCTTTAGGTTATTTAAATTTGCAGCTAAAGGGCTAGCAGTGCTATCATTTGCTGATGATATATTTTGATTCTTAGAGCCATCAGAATCACTTAACATTTCAATAAGTTCATCATTGATGGATTCAGCTTTTTCTGGAAACTCGGGCATGTGTGACTTATCAGCAGACGACGTCTGATCCTTATTAGAATCTAATGGTTCTACAATTTTCTGATTATCTGATGTAGGCACAGTTTTAACTGGAGATACTGTCACCTTACACTCTGGTGGCTTTTGAATGACTGCGTGAGAAACATTTATCGGCCCGTCGGTCTGCTCCTGTTCTGAGCTATCATCGACAGCAATTATTTCACCCTCAAAAAGATTGCTTAATGCGAGGCTCTTCTTAGCTTTGCTTTCATCGGTTGGTGGTGAAGCCTTCTTCTTAGATTTCTTTACGCTTTTCTTTGATTTCTTACTATTTTTTTGAACTTTCTCCTCTTCCAAATAGACGATAGAGCCATCAGCATTTTCCTCCTCACCAGACGTTTTACGTTTTGCTTTCATGTTGACATTAAACTTGGATTTGCTGCATGATGGTAATTTAATTTGTAAGATACTAGTGTCATCTTCCTTCATCGACACATCACTATCGATTTTCTCATCCTCAATATCGCTGTCATCTACCTCCACGAATGTATCCGGTTCAGCGTCCGTAATATTCTCCTTAGAATCAGAGATTTTCCCAATTTTACTCGATTTCAAGTTGTCGCCATCATTTGATGGCTTTCGCTTACGTGATGATATCGACGCCTGTGGTGATGAGTTTTCGATTTCTTTTGGTGTGGGACTTGCTAAGGTCGAAATGGGGGACTTTGTTAATACAGCAAATGGCAAACGCATTTGCTTTAATTTCTTCGCCGAATCACCCATTTTATCGATATGTTTCCCTTTTTTAAACAAAACTTTATAACGCAAATGCTTTTCTTGTAGTAATTAAATTGTTTTAAGGCACTAGAACAAGGTTAAAGATGAATATTTAATTCCCTTCAAGAATGTCCGACTTTAGCCACATCTGGTATAAAAGATCCCGCCAATTTCGACGATTCTCAAGTGAAAATTTAGAAAAGAGACACAATCAGTAAAAGTCGAATTTAAATTTAAATATTTTATTTATTGATTCGTGTTTAGTCGATAATTTGATTTTTTTTTTTTGAAATTAACTTGTAACCATTAGAGGGGAACGAAGGGAGAACCCTATTCAAAAATTAATGAACCACTTGCGTAAGAAACGGACGAGTCACTCTGCGTTGTTACTTGATTACTTTGCGCATATTTCAGGAACTTGAAACTCATGCGATAATTGCTTGCAACGAGCGCTTGGACGGCTTGCAAGAGTATGGAGATCGGATGTCGACCGCAAATAGTGTTTTGATACTTCTGAAGATATTTTGTAAATTCGGGTGGATTGAGCTTCTCGATAATGGACATTCCATCGTGATCCAATTTCTCAATAGACTTGTAAATGGGCATCGGCTTTTCATGGTAAGTGTATGAAAAACGTGAACCCCTGAAAGCATTATGTGATGAATATCAGTCACAATCGGAAAAATCTTTTAGAACTCACCAATGGCAAAAATCTGATGAGATCACAAATAAATTTTGTGGATCAGCCAAATATTTAGCAAATATTTCACCATACATTTGCTCAACATCCGGCGATAATGATCCAACCATAATCGGTATAATTGTAAATTGATTTTTATAATCTTCCATCACTTTTGCAATATATGGCAAATGCATTTCAATCGAATGCTCATCTTCATCAGTTTTCAAATCCATCCAGACAAACTGCTTGGTAGCATCCAATTCGGCATTGATTTCAGCATCAATTTTAAGGTCATACAAAGGCGTTTGGTATTTCTTGCAAATCGACAATGCACATTTTCGAAGACGTACATGATGGCTGGGGCCTAAAATAAATATTCTCTTCACGCATATTGGCGAAACTTGTCGATAAGCCCATGCGGCAGTTGCTCCAGAATATGCATACCCAGCATGTGGGGCAATAACAGCTCTAGAACAATCAAAATGATTAAATTCGAAAAGCTTTTAATCAATTATTACGCACCTCGCAGGTCCATAAGTTAATTCTGATTGCGCGAGCCAATTATCCAATTGTTGATTGAGTTCAGCTCCTTTAGTAATTCATAAAAAAAAATTTTTATTTATGAAATAAAAAATCAACTAAACATTTTCGAGTGTTGTGTCTGATTCATCATCGCTGCTGGACTCATCATCAGAAGATCCATTTAAAGATTCAATAACTAAATCGTCAAGTTGACCGACAGAATTTTCTATTCGCTCATGAAATTTTGCCATTTCAATTCCAACATCATCCGACAATTGTGACAACTTATTTTGCTTGTCTTCGAGTGATTCGATGTTGCTCTGGAGATTTGTCATGATAGATATGAATTTTGACAATTCAGGCATTGTGTTTGTTTCTGAAGTTTCTCCTCCATTCGTCTTTAATTTTGCTCGCAAAGCTTCAATGCAGTTAACCACGGACCCAGCTCCTAGAATTTCATCGACGTCCTTACTTTTCAGATGATCAATTGAAGGATCAACAATATTTTGCTCAACTTTCGGCATTGATTGAAAGGTGATTTTACTCATATCATCATGAGCCTTCATGAAGATTTCATAGCTCTGTTGGAATTGTTTCCTCATTTCACCAATTCTCGTTTCCAGAGTAAGAGCTAGCGCTTGGTCCATGTTGAATTTCTTTGCTTGACTTGAAAATTTTCCTTTCCATCGACACGAACAAAATAACAATTGTCATGGTAACTGAGTCATGATTTCACAACCGAATTATCAAGTAGTATAATAATTAATGGATCATCTGATTTGAGCCCCAGCCAGTAAAAGTTATAAATAAACAAAATGTGAATTTATCAATTAGGCCTTAAATATTTACCATGATTAGTGTACCAACTTCCAGAATGACTTGCAACACGAACAGACATCACGTTAGTATCTTACTTTAATGTAAATGCAGAGAATTCAAAAAAATTCACTATAGAAATTTTTTTTTTCTTTGTTGTTGTACAATCCGACGCGAATATCCGACTTTTGGTTTTAGACGATTAAGCTACATAGGATATACAGCTATTAATTAATTTTTTTATAAACACAATAAAATTTATTTCATTCATTAATGACAGATGCTTAAAAGAGTGTAAAGTAATTCTAATTGGGCTTCTGCTGCAGACCGTAACTAAATATAGCTGAATCTATTGCTGCTGATTCGAATGGATCTGTTAATTCAACTGATGATGTTGAAGATGATGAACTGCTTGTATGTTTTCTTGGTGGGGGTGTAGATTGCGATGATGTCGACGGAGAATCAGTAAATATTGACATAGGCGATAGTCCATAATGATTTATTGCTGAACTTATTGCTTCGTTCTCAACTGCCAGCTCTTCTGATTGTACAAGAAGCTTTCGTGTCGATTCCAGCAAACGGTTTATATAATTATCATCAAGACTTCTAGCGATCTGCAGGTTTTGCCATAATTTGAGTTGCAAGGTTTCCTCATCGATTTGTTGCTGCTGCGTACATCCACTAAATCTCATTCTTTTTGCTTCCATTTCTTAATACATTGTATGATAAAGTTCTCAACTAAATGCGACAATACTGTTTCGAGTTGCTGATATTCAGTATGTAAAATAAAGAGAAACTTATTTGTTTATTTTCACAAATTTAGTTTCACTTTTAACACATATTTTCTCCTTGGTGAAAATTCAAAATTTTGTTGTGTCGAAATGAACCAAGCGCTTCTTCAGATGTTCACAACTTGCCTGAAACAATTTGATTGAATTTTATACGATTCGAATGTAAACAAACAAACGTTTCAAGATTCACAAATTCAATTAAATTAAATAAATTCTAACAAAAATATGGCTCGAAACGCTGAAAAGGCAATGACAACATTGGCCAGATGGCGCGCAGCAAAAGAAGCAGAAACAGGAAAAAATGAAAGGAGACCATATTTAGCAAGCGAATGCAATGATGTTTCAAAATGTGAGAAATGGAGAATTGAAATCATTCGGGAGATTGCTAAGAAAGTGGCACAAATTCAGAATGCCGGCCTAGGAGAATTTCGCATTCGTGATCTTAACGATGAAATCAACAAGCTGCTTAGGGAGAAACGTCACTGGGAAAATCAGATATCAAATCTTGGGGGACCTCACTACAGGCGTTATGGTCCAAAAACATTTGACGCTGATGGTCGGGAAGTGCCAGGAAATCGAGGGTAAGATTGGCTTGAAGGCGAAACGTAACTTTTAAAACTGCAATTCTGATATTTTAGATACAAATATTTTGGCGCTGCAAAAGATCTTCCCGGTGTTCGTGAACTGTTCGAACAGGAGCCACCACCGCCTCCAAGAAGAACACGAGGCGAAATGATGAGAGAAGTTGATGCAAGCTATTACGGATATTTGGATGATGATGACGGTGTCTTAATACCGTTGGAAGAGAAAGCGTCAAGAGAAGCATTAAAGAAATCTGTTGACGATTGGAAGGAGAAACTGAAGAAGGGTGAACTTAAAACAGCAGCTGACGATGAAGATGAACCTGTTGTAGTTGAAGACGAAACGAAAAATGATGATCTACTTGCGCCACGTTTCGTGTCGCATATTTCCGTTCCAACTCAAAAGGATATCGAGGAAGCTTTGTTGCGCAAAAAGAAGAAGGAACTGATGGAGAAATATGGCATTGAGTGAAGAAACTATTAAGTAATTTCAAAACATGTTCAATAAAAAAAAAATTAAGCCCCTACTCCTGTACCGTGCCTAAGTAGTTCCGAACCCTTGCGATTCGACGATTTATGATGTGATTATATTTTTTTAAAGAGACAATGAAATCAGGTAATTTCATCGTTAAACAAATATTAGCACCATCAAACTGTCACTAAAATGGAATTTGTGAATTCGAAAAGTATGTGACACAGAAGGATTATCATTGTCGTGTGCAGTTCAATAATAATTTGAGATTTTTCAACCATGTTTTTCAAAAATATTGATTTTGTTGTTGTACAGAGAATGCCCAAAAATTAATTGATTTTCCTGAAGTTCACTAGTGAAGGACAAATCGCCGAGAATAGAACGGAAATTGTTTTTTTTTTTTGGCACACCACAATCGTCCTTCTCGTGCTCCACTTTTCATTTAGTACTCATTTGAGGGTTGCATTATTGCAGCAATGCAAATAATACGATGATTTCGTTTTCAGATGACTCAAAGGAAGATGACGATATTGCAATCAATTGCGCATCCTGCGGAATGCGAATGGATAACGATGAATTCATTACAGCATTGGGACAGAATTATCACATCGACTGTTTCAGGTGAGTTTGACTTTGATTTTTTATTTCCATAAATGTGTGTCACAACATTATTAATCCTACATTCAAGATGCTCGGCATGCGATCTACAAATGTGGAATACAAACTTTTACTTTGAGAAGGATGGATTGCTGTTTTGTAAGAACGATTATTGGGCAAAGTTTGGTGAATGTTGTCAAGCGTGTAATCTAACGGTAACTGGTCCTGTGATGATAGCGGGTGACCATCAGTTTCATCCTGAATGCTTTTGTTGTAAAATTTGTCGATCTGTGATTGGTGATGGCGATTCTTATGCGCTAATCGAACGCTCAAAACTTTTTTGTGGTTCATGCTATCGACGTCAAATGCCATCGAGTCAAATACAACATCAACATGAACCCACTGCAGCGTCAACTATTGTCACAATCATCAAGAAACCTCCACATTCCATTCGTCTCGTTGAAATACCGTGGCGATCTGAAAACAAAAATTCCATACGATTATCAATTGATGAGGAAATTTCAAGTGGGCAGTCATCGACACGCTGCCGTGGCGTTCGAATATCTGAGTAAGTCTAAGCGAGAGAGAGAGTTACTAACTTAATTTACTTTATTAACATTCCCTTAATGTGTTTAAAACATCTCATTCTAACAATTAACAACTCTCTTAGCTTGCTCTGTTCATTTTATGGACGATGGGGCAAGTACCTTTGTACGCTTATTGAAACATCTTCGTTTTATCACTGCTGTGGTGGTGGTTTTAGGTACTCCAAAGCTCAAGTTCCTCATATATTATTGTCGGATGATTAATTTTCCATTGATTTTAATTTTAGATTGGATGAAAATCCAGACTTAATGGCACTGCATATTGGTGATCGTGTGATTGACGTCAATGGACATTCGGTTGATGGAAATTCATCAGTTGCTGATATTCAGAGAATCATTGATGACACAGATCGTGTTTTACAATTGACAATTGAACATGAACCAAATACAATAACTCGACGTAATCCATTGAATGGAGAATTGGAGTTTCTAACAACACAAACTGTAAGCCGCAACGCCTCGACATCTTCTATTATTGGTTCGAATGAGCCAATGGGTCCGCCACCGCTGAAACTTGATAAAGCTCGCATTGCAATACGTAAAGATGAAGGATACATGAGTGGATCACCAAAAAAGTTCAATAAATTACAGCGAAATCCAAAGCACGCAGTCAGTCATCAAAAACGTAATCAACCAAAGTTCAACTGCCAGCAATCTTCGAATTCGTTGCGTGATGGTAAAGAAAGGAGTTCAAGTATGTCAAAGCTCCTCGGGCACGACGTCAATTGCCAAGATGGTCACGCTCAAATGTTCGACTTATCACGAACGAAAAGCTTCCGCGTTGAGCCAACAAACGGGCATCACAATCAGCGAATATTTCGTGCATCTGATTTAGTGATTGGTGAAATGCTGGGACGTGGTTTCTTTGGACAAGTCTTTAAAGTGATTCATAAAGAAACAAAGGAAGTGATGGTGCTGAAAGAACTTTATCGCTGGGTTGATGATGATGCGCAACGAAATTTTCTTAAAGAAGTTGCCGTGCTTCGTTCGTTGCATCATCGTAATGTTTTACGATTCATTGGAGTGTTGTACAAGGAAAAGAAGCTTCATCTTATTACGGAATACATTTCTGGCGGAACACTTGCAAGTTTACTTCATGGAACATCAAAAGCAGTTCCTCTCACATGGTCTGAGCGAATTCATTTCGCACGTGACATCTCAATGGGAATGAGCTATTTGCATACAATGAATATAATCCATCGGGACCTGAATACACACAATTGCTTAGTGCGTGATGCTGGAAGTGATCGAACAGTTATTGTTGCTGATTTTGGATTAGCTAGATTATGTCATCATCATAATCCGAATGATGGGCAAGGAACAGGAACAGTTATTAATCGTAAGAGTCAACGTGAACGTCGAAAGCGTTATACTGTTGTTGGTTCACCATGGTGGATGGCACCGGAAATGCTCAGAGGCAATAAATATGACGAGAAAGTTGATGTTTTCTCATATGGCATTATAATGTGTGAAATCATTGGACGCGTTCAAGCAGATCCGGATTTTATGCCACGAACTGATGACTTTGGATTGAATCAACAGCAATTCATAGAAATGTTTTGTGCAGCTGACGATCCATGTCCAGAGACGTTCTATAAAATTGCCTTTTTGTGTTGTGAATTGAGTCCCGATCGACGTCCATCATTTAAATTACTCGCTGAATGGTTCGATCGTCTTGTTATTCACAATACAATTATTGGAAATCACCATCAGGCTCCATCTGATCTCATTTATGATTTAAGTAATTTCCGCGGTGAATTAAGCTCGTCGTGTAATACTCCAGAAGTGAGTACAATTAATAATGAACCGCCGAAATTCGATGTCGTCAAAATAGACGAACCAGATTGCGTTGAATCGGAAGAAACTACAATTGTGCCTAATATAACTGAGCTGATAAGTCGCACAATGTCACCCCATTTGGAGAAGGACTTTTCACCAGCTACTGGCGAGAGGAATCGCGACAGTTGGCGTGCAAAAAGAAAGGCAAAAATACGCGAAAATCGTCAACGGCTACGTAAGGATGCGACTGGCACAGGTGAAGCCACTCCAGTAATCCACAAGAAACCAACGACAGCCGTTACTGCGAGTAATCCATAAAAAACCTATTGCGTGGATTCGTTGTGAAATCTGTGATAAATGATTTTTAATGAATTTAATTATTTGACTAATTCTCAATATCTCTTGCCTATAATGGAACACACATCTCTTTCTTTCTCTCCTATATGCACCTAAACTCGATTATGTTCCAGTCTCACTTACGCATTCCAAAAAAAAAAAAATATATTAAAATTTTAATTTTTATCCATGAAATTCCTTCTTTTTTTGGCTAAAAATATTCGAATGTTGCTCTCTTTATCGGCTCAATTCGTCCAAAGCGGACATGATAACACGAAAATAAAAAGTATTAATGCTTGTAAACAGCAATAATTAAGCTGAAAAGAAATAAATTATTAAAAGAAAATCTCATCAAATTTTAATTAGTAATTTATTTTCTAAGAAAAAAAAAACAATGCTCTTTGATCGAAGTAACCAATTGCTAAAAGGCTATCGAGATGTGAAGGAAAATGTGGACTTTGGCAGGATAGTTAAAAAAATTTAGTTTTACGAAAAATTTTAGGGAGAAAAAAGAAGGTACATTTTTTTGTTGTTATAATCTTATTAATTTTCCTTTGTTGATGATCGATGCGCGGTAATCAGCATGATAAGAAAGAATAGATAGAGAGAAGCAAATGTGTTTGAGACCGACAAAGATAGTTAAACTATGATTGAAACGGACGAAAGGAAACAGCTGGTTTTTATTTAAATTTTGTTGTATCGTAGAAGCAGAAGCGAACTGAGCCAGCGCCAGCGGTGGGGGAATTTTGAATAGCATCTAGTCGTGTCGCTTCTCACTATGCCTTCTTGTGAATTCTTCAGCATTCTTCATGAATTTCTTGCGATCTTTTAAGAATTCTTCTGCCAATTCAGCGCGCAGTGGATGTTCTGGTTCGGGATCATTTACTAATGCAACCAAAGCCTGAATCACTACAAAAAAAGGCGATAAATAAAGTCAGTTACTGATAACGATTGCCAAGCCAATAATGTGACTCACCTTGATCTGTTTTTGTGGCCGGTTTCCAATTTTCTGCTGAGATAATTGGCAGGCAAACCTGTCCCTTCTCATCGATATTCGGATGGTAAATCTTCGTCTTGAAGCAAATCTTCGGCGGCTTAAATGGATACTCAGCCGGGAATGTTATCTCAATTCGAAATGCGCCCTTGTTGTATGGTGCATTTTCCTGCAATTTTCACACATGACCAAATAAGAAACAATCATTATAGCAATGACTCATCGATTTGTTTCGCATAGGACATCGACATATTCAAGATTTCAACATCCAGCAGATGAAATTATAATTTGCATATTTAAAATAATACTTACAGGACAGACCAAGCCCGACCAGATTAAGATATTACGATCGTCTACTTCAATGTCTCTGAATGATTTGAGCCCTGCTGCTTTTATGTCGGCCAATTCCTGAAATTTTGAAATAATTGACATAAAATATTTTCTTTGTTATCAATTTTGGGCGGTAAATGGCTTCTTTTACAGCATGTAATTCATGGTGTGTCAGTCCTATATAAGTTCTGCTACCAATACAGCGATTAAATGAAGCTAGAAACCGACCACAAATAGATCTAATTTTATATTTTACCTTCTGAAGTCTTCGTGTTGCTGCCATTTTTAAACAGAGCCGTCGACCGTCTAAAAGGAACCGTGAGAATTTTGAAAATGAAGCGGAGAATTCCGTTAATCATTTTTTGCACAATTCTCACTTGCACGGATTTTCATATTGATTTTTAAAAAGTTAAGGAAAATAAAAAAAAATAGATATCCCAGAATGGAGGCAATGGATTCGTATCAACAAAGATGCTCTTTCAAGTGCATACAAAGTGTATACTTCGTAATGCTCCACTTCTTCTGTTGCGCACGGAGCTATTAATAACGTGTCAGGCAGCGCTAACTCTTTACCAGGAGCATATTCGATTTTTAAGCAGCATTACTTTAATCCTCTTCAATATCGTGATGATCGGCTTCTTGAAAATACCCAATAGAGGTTTATGGTCAGTTCTGACTGTCACATCCAAATTTCCAACGATAAATTGGTCAAATCTTCGGCACGCGAACAGGATATTCATCCTACTTGTTTCATACCCTGTAATAATTTCTCAAGATTCTCGATATGCTTGCAAACTGCTTCCTCATAAGTGTTACATCAGCCATTCACCACAATATCCTTCACACAATGAATTTTGGAACATATTCAGGCGGCAACATGTCGACTTCAGTTGGGCAAAAATACTTTGTATTCACTTTTAACGCGTACAACGTCTGTAACTATTTCCACACCAACCTCATCGATTCCAATGCCACACCATACAAATTTACTTCCAAATGTGACTAAATAATTCCTCAAAAGAATTTCTCTGATACTTTGCGTTTCACCAGTGCCAATAACAAATTCTTCCAGATTCTATAACCATCAAATTTGTCATTGGCAACTGTTGTAATTGATATTAAGCTTTAAGTCGACTTTTAAATCCAATGCCCATTGTAGTGACATTGACTAAGAATCAAAAGTGGATAAAACAATATTAACATTTCCATCATGAGATAACTACTAACAGCAATTTGACAAAACACCTCAAAAACAACAAACTTAACATAAACCAGATTCATACGATAAAAGCACGGGAACTATTAAATTTCATTAAATATCGGGGAATACCAGAATTCACAAACACCCCACATAAGACATAAGGTGTTGGGTAAGTATAATAGCTGTCATGATCGTAGTGCCATCACTGCCAAAGATACTTTCTTTCTAGATAGTTGATGATTTTTTTTTATCCGCTGTCGTAATAAAGCTAAAGTAGCAATGAAGTGGAATGAGAAAGTGCAACAAGATATAATTTGTTTCAGAAATTTATATCCTCCATCCACCGAAAAAATTCAAATCTTGAAACATTTGATATTCTACGATACAGAAAATACAATTAATTAAAAATCGCAGAAAAATTGCTCAAAAATGATCGGCGGCTGAAAATCCTATTTCTACTACAGACTCCATTTCTATAAACCAGGACAAGGTAAAACAGAATCAAGACACTCATGCAGCTTATGCAAATAATCAACTGCCAATAGATGTCAACAATTTTCCATAATTTATGAAAGTAACATCTGATGAATTCCAGCAAACATCCGGAGGTAAAAATACTATGGTTCTTGAATTGAAGGTTTTGAGGCAAATAAAAAAAAAATTAGCGATTTGAAAGAGCAAAGATGATAAATCCGCATAATGATGGCAGGAGCATAGGTACATAGAATCCCCATAACACAATTAGGAAACTCAACAGAAGCTAAACTTAAAGTCGTTTATTTGCAGATTTCTTTTGCATTTTTCCTTTCTTAGCCTTTCGATGTTTCTTTTTAAGCCCGCGCCATGCTTTCTGTATCACCTTTGCTGCATGCTCACGACGTATTTCTTCCAGTCGAGCATCTCTTTCCAATCGCTCTTCATCTTGCTTTTCGTGCATCAATTTTTCGTAGCTAAAAATAAAATTCAGATCAAAGTTCATTAAAACAATTGCAATTTGTTTGCAAACAAACATTTCTTGCTGATTGACCCAAAAACTTTCTTTCCACTTTTTAAAATTCTGTTGTTTGGCTTTCAATTCATTTTCCATTTGTTCAATTTCCTTCATTCGCGAACCAATTTCGTTATCAATTTTCAAGGTAATTGCTTGAAGTGCTTGTTCGGCTTTCAACCTGAAATACTTGAGGCGTGAAATCAAAAATTCAATGCAAAAGTTTAGTCTTTTTTTCTTCATTACCTTTCTTCTGTTAGTGATTTTTCTTGAGACAAGCGATATAAAACTGACTTCGCGTAATCACTATTTGCAACATCAAGAGAAATTTTGATTTCGTGAATGATTTTGCGATTTTTCTTTTTCTTTCTTAACATGCTGATATTTGCATCGTATCTAATAAGAAATCGTAAAATTTAAAAGAATTTTTTAGAATTTGCCTTTGCGTTATTCACACACAATTCATCCGAAATTTGAAGATCAAGTTTGTCCTTAAGTGTGATCGCATCTGCTTTGAATTGCTCTACTAAACGCTTGTAAGGAATTAATTTAGCTTCAAACTCTTCCATTTGTCGAGTCCATTTAGCAGTCATTTTATCGATTTTCTTCTCATTTTTATCACATAATTCATCAGTCAATTTTAAGATGTTCTGACGTTGCATTTCTTGAGCGGGAGCTTCATTCAATTCTGAATGGACTTGCTTAGAAAATTCATCCAAGTAAATTTGAAGGATTTTAGCCTGCAGAATGGGAAAACTAAATTTTGATTGAGTGTTTTTTTATAGGTTTTTTTAATAGTGTTACGGCAGATTCATCTTCTGCAACAGCCATTGAGCAGTATTCCTTTAATCTTGTCACGATTCCATCGAAAACTGTCAACACTAAATTTGTACGCTTCTTTAATTGAGACTCGAAATATCCATCCTGAGATATTTTTTCTGAAACTTTATCGAGTTTCAATATTTCACTGTTAATTTTGTCCACTGATAATTTGCATCTGAGAAATTCATCAATTGGGTTGACTTCAAAAAACCTGTTAAGACTTTTATCAAGCCGTGACATTTTTTGTTTCGTTTCAAATTGATCAAAAAAAAAAAGAAGCTTGCGCTGTTGCGATGAGATTTGAGTATTATTATTATGCAGCGCTATGTAGATTACCTATATCGAGTCATCGAGTTAGTTCAGTTCTAATCTGGATTTTATGCAATGGCGATAAATAATTTAAATAATATAGACAATTTTTTTGTCGGTGGGACACAAGGCTACTGAAGATATTAAGATATTGCATAGGAATCGAAAATAATTAATGAAAACGAAGCTTTTGTTGTGCTACATATTCCCATCCCAAATCCCTACAAGATTCGTCGAACACATTTCACAATAATTCTAAAACATTCATCCAATTAGGTGACGTGTCTCAAGCTTCATTGTCCATTTGTATACTTTATGACTTTATGAGCTACATAGTATCCTTCAATTCGACAGAATAATTCGATAATTCGTTTCTTCATGTGAGGAGGAAGGCAACGAAGAATGTTTCAATTTATAAAGCGCAATACATTCCCCTTGCACTCAAATTTAGGTTTAATCCCCCTGGTTTAATCCCAGTTTAATCCAATCAACCCAAGCATTGATTTTTGACCGGTAAAGTAAATATTATAGGGGCTTAAAATCTGTAGTAAACCGTTTCTAAGGGAAGAAAACGAAGCGAAGTAATAATATTCAGTAGCAGCAATATTCAAGGTTTTCGCATACCCCGCTGCTTGACTACATACGTAGGTTGACCTACTTAACCTTAAAAAAAAAAGCAGAAAGAAGACGACATAGACAAGTTTGATTTAATTAAGCCCCATAATTCATGATGAAGCTGTCAATATTCAATCTCGTTTCACAGAAAAGGATTACGGTAAGCTGAATGTGGTACGGCTACCAACCAATGAATAACTTATATTTTTCCCAGGATGCTATTGAAACCATTTTTGATTTTAAACACATCCCAAAAAAGGATCGAAACAGCTCTATAAAGCTTAAAGTGTTGAAATTTATCGTCGACTGCATTCCACGAAGCTACGAGTTGACAAATGAAGATGTTCAAAATCTTACTGCTGATCTAATTCTGAAAATATTCAAATCAGTAAGTTCTTCACTTTTATTAATTATTTCATTAATACCAAATAGACCAGAATTCTCTACAGAATATTCCAGAAGTAGAAAAACATGTCTTACCACTGGAAAAGTTCTACAATATGCTGGTTATTGCATCATTCGAAACTGATACGATAGTTGAGCTTGCTACAAGCGTTGTTCAATTCCTGAAGATGTATATGATTCACACAGAAATTGGAGACAACGAAATATCAAAAAGTATTTGCAGTCTTCAGCTTGCGATGTTGCTTATGCCATTATTGGAAGTCTGTAATATGATGAATGGTTCTGGTCCACTAATAGAAAACTCAGTTGACCGTGAGTGTTTTGAAATTCTGTGCAAACTGACAGAGGAAATTTTCGGATTTATTGGATATGGACTAAGATACTCCAATGTAGCTAAGCAAATTGCAAATGTAATCTATACGTTGACGCAAACATATAATCATCTCATTTCCATTGATTCCTTCACCGTATACAAGATTTGCTCAAATATAACGTAAGTATTCTTAGTACGCTATAAATAACTATGTATGGGGATCATTTGTCTTCATAATATTTATTTTCTTCTAGAAAAATCAGCTATTGTTGATCGGAGTTCGTTGTCTTAAACTTCTTATTGAAAACAAATCTATAAATGAGCTGTCGTATTTCCTTTATAACCCTAACGATGAAATAACAGTTATCAGCATGCTTGAATATCTGTTGATGTCAGAACAACGACCGATAAAACTCTACAAAGAAATAATAGATCTTCTAATTGATGTTAAAAATATCAGTCCTGACAGAGAAGTGCTTTCTCACGATAAACGATTGGTAATTTATGCTGCAAGATTGTCAAAACATCCAGTGGCACTATCACCAAATATCTTTCGATTGATGAAGGCTCTAGATAAAGGATTGCTGGAGCCATTGATTTGGGTAATTGGACAAAAAGGACTGACGCAAAAAGAGTTGGAAAGCGTCATCGTGGATAAATCTCTGGAAAGGCCGTTATCTGGAGCAGTTTCGCTATTGATTCAAAATGTTCAAGATCCTATTTTTGTCTCAGGTGCATGTCAGCTGATTAAAACTGCTATTAGATGTCGCGACGTCAGCGAAGATTGGTTCGAAATCATAATGAACTTGAACAAAAATCTCCACTTGTGTTTACTCAATGAGACTGCGTTCAGCGCTGTTTTAGCAGCTGTTCTACGCTTAGAAGAGGAATCGGCATTAAGCATCTGTCTGATCTTTAATCAATCTCTCATTGAGATATTATGTAGCGCCATGACGGAGTTTCAAAAGCCATCGATTCTTTGTCAAATAATGAAAGTATTCGAAAAACTTGAGCGAAATGTTCTTGTGAAGCTGTTGCCCAGACTTTTCCGTTCATTTTATGATAAGCTGATTTCTGCCGAAGTCAGGTGATAACAGGAAGTCATACCCAGTCCTACAATCCTGAAATTATTATGTTGAAGTTATCGATCATGCTTAATGAACCGATCCTGAATTATACGGACTACTTTATGCTCGATTCAATGACGATTATCCTGCAAAAATATGTTAACGATACGCAGAATGCGTTTTTTCCAATTGCCGCCAGATTGTACATGAATATTCTGAAAATATTGTTCAAACGTCATGTCAAGATGCTTCTCGAACCGTGTAAGATCGCGTATGCGCCATACGATTTGAAAATAGTTATTTCAATGGTCGGAGAGCTGCTTCCATCACTAATGCATTTCATCGAACGTTTAGACTTGAATTTGTTTCAAGCTTATTGTGTCGTCTCATCTCTGACCGATGGCTTGTATTACTTTCAAATGAGACCAAAACTCATTGCCTTCGACAATAAAATCCTTTTGGTTCGTATTCCGGCGTTTTCCGACAAAACTTCGATTGAAAGGATCATCGGATTCATCGAATATTATGTGTTCGAAGTTGATCTGGAACTGAGCTGTGGCACACTTAACGAAATTTACTACGACATCAGCTACAAGCAAAATATCTTGCAATCGTGGACGATGCTTGTCAAAAACTATTTGCCAATTTATAACAATACAATATCCTACAAGTTGCTTAGACATTTGAGCAGAGAATCAGCTTTTCAAGATTCACTGAAATGTCTTGCAGATCTTATCTTCGATCGTCAGAGGTTATTCCACGTGATCATCGGATTGGCTATCCTTCATATGCCTCGGGAGAACAAAAATATAACTGCATTTAAGGATTTCTGGTCGGCTGTGCATAACTTCGTTATTATGCGTGTTGATCATGCTAAACATCAAGTCGATTACACTGTTTATAAAATTTCGAGCTTTGTCCTGACAAATTTGACTTCAATCATTGAGAAAGCTGTTAAATCTAGTTACTGCTTGATGATACTGGATTATTTAAGCATAGTTGTTGAGAGCTTACCCTTGAAGCTAAGAGTGAATTTGTAAAACCACTTTACATTGTATAATTTTATAATCTTCTAAGTTATTTTTCTATTTCAGGATAAGCTTAATTCCTGAAAAGCTAGGCGATGGGATTGAGTTTACTGCGATCGAACAAAATCATATCAGATATTTTGTACGCACGCTGGAAGCAAAGGACATTAAACATGAAAAGATGGAAATGTAAGAAAGCTTGAAAATCACAAACGCTTAAAAATAAAGAAATAAAGGTTTATGAATCATGAATAGCTAAAATCTTTATGGTCAATTTTTATCCTATTTTTGTCCAATAGTCCAATTGTGGCAATGAAATAAAACACCAACAAATAAATATGACAAAAATTAATAAATAATATGTTCTAATTTCCTGAAAATGACATTTTGAGTTTATTAGCACGAACCAAAACTTTTCGTATCGCAAATTTTGACACATATTTTTACAAACAAAACTGAGACAGTTTTCGTGCATGAAACAGCATAAGGGCGATTGAACCTAAAATATGGTGTTGTTATTCAAATTTCAATAGTCCCAAGTACATTGGCGTTACATTAATATTGAGCGGTGAAACTGATGTTGATGATATCGTTAAATGATGCCGATGACGTCGTCTGAAATATACATTTGTTGCAATTATTGTGATCGTTTTCCTGAGTTATTACCTGTTTTCTTTAGTTGTTTTTCGTTGTATTCACTTTGTTTAACTCTTTTTAATCTCATGGTTTCGTTACGCCAGAAGACCAGAAGATATATTGACAATTGATTCGTCTTCTGGTGTTTTTATGATTGTGGGTTTGAGGTTGAAATGTTTTTAGCAACTCGTGGTTTCATTTCATTTCTTTTATTTTTTGTTTTTGTAAAATTCTCGGCTTTTTTGCACTATTTGTTGCCACTTTAAGAATGTTGAAGTCTACATATGTACTGACCGGGTTGACATTGATTTCATTATTATATCTCTTTTGATGTTACTTCTGTCACTATTATGTTATGATCAAGTAGGTCATATGGTGCTATTTTTACAGAGTATTTGCATTTGGTATCGTTAACTAACACATGATCTATACACGATTTTGATTCCGGTCTTGTTATTAGATTTTAAAAGAATAAGAAACCATTTGATTCGAGTGTTGTTGCGTATTTTTTTGTATGGGGATCGGGTTCGATGAGATCGTAGTTAAAGTCGCCGGTGATTATTGTCGAAATTTTTAATTTTGCGGTAACTTCAGTTAGTTTTTATTGAACGATTTGATAAATTCATCGTCTTTATACGGTGGACGATAAATTGATAGGACATTGAACTTTTTTTATTGTATCTCACTTCTACATATATTATTGAGTTTTTTGCATCGCAGAAAATTAACTTAATCACATGAGAAATTCCTTTTCTAATAAATATTACCGAACCACCTCCTCTCGTGTATTCACGAATAGCACATATTGTGTTATAATTATTTAATTTCACAGAGATTTATGTAATTTATTTCGTCTATTTTGTTGTTTATGGTTCTTGCATTTATTTACACAATTTTTAAAGAATTTGTTTTCGTTTTTATGTCATTAAGATTCGTGTAATACTTTATTGTTTTAGAAATTTCTAAATTCATTATTAAATTTCATCACGTAGTTTTTGGTTGTCCTTCAGTCGGCTTCTTTATAATAAAATATTCGATTTCCAAGGTGAGGGTGTCTAAAGAATTTCCTTGCGCATGGGATATAAGAATCGGTAAAAATTTGTTTGTATATCATCACTATCAGCCATACGACCACGATTCCAGAATTCTTCCTGACGCTGTTCTTTACGTTCAGCCATTTTTCCTTGATTAAACGTTGTCCTAACAACCAAATCAGGCTGAACCTTCTTTTTGTATTGCAGGCGATGATTGCGCCCTTTCATATGCATTTCTTTGGCATTTGTATCGTTAAATTTGAATCACACAATTTACATAATGGTACAATTTTTCCATTGTTATCCTTTTGCTCCTTAATGTATTCTTCACCAACGGGCTTAATATCCTCTGACGATGGCGTTTATTTTTACCTTCCTTGTCCTTTGCGATCACAATTGGAGTTGGCTCAGATGACGGGGGAGGCTTATTATCCAGGAATTAATCAATCTCGGATTTAAAGGCAGCATTGTTAGTTTTGTACAAAATTTTTTGTCTAAGAGGTACTTTGAAGTGTTAGTAGGAAAATATAAGTCAGTAAAAAGGTTGCTAGAAAATGGAATTTTGCAGGGTTCAGTAATAAGTTGCACCCTCTTCAATATTCTAATGAATTTAATATTACATAGAATTAAAGCCCCTATTTATCAGAAAGCTAATGTACGTGGACGATTTGGTTCTTCACTATGCGCACAAAAACCTCCCGGTTCTGCAGTCAGCAATATAGAAAACTTTAGATAGCCTCAGTACTTTGATGGACACTACAGGATTTAAATTCTCAGAAGAAAAAAACAGTTGCAATGTTTTTCACTAGGAAAACACAAGGAAAGGTGGATGGGTGGGAGAGAGGCAGGGAGAGAGAGAGAGAGAGAGAGATGAGAGTCAGTCAGTCAGTCAATAATAAAAACCAATAAATTTTATTAACAAAACAGAAAATGTTGATTATTTATTTAACCTAATATATCACGTGACGACTGACTGACTGACTCCGGAACGCTCGCATCTAAGACTTGCATACAAATTTTTATACATAATAACCTCTCCTGATAGGATAACGCTCTAATGGGGCCACTAAGTGGCCGCGCGTTTTGCTAGTATTTCAATAAAATTCATAGACTATCTCACAGATCTTTGAATTCCTTTGTATTCATATGCATTAATAGTAAATAAAATTCGTATGAGAATTTTTTGCCTGCAAGTATCATCAAAACAAATTTTTAAAATAGAAATCTAAAGGATACGCATTCACAATGAAATCTGAATAATCTCAGCACGCAATTTTTAAGTCTTTCGATTTTCTAAATATTATTTTGGTGACCAAATAATTCGCAAAAATGTTTGTTAGCGAAATTGCATCAAAGAAACAGATCTGTGATCGCTATACGGAACTTCAAAATTTTCAGTTAAAATACGATGAAATTCAGGACAAAACAGAGTCAAAGAAAATTGAAAATTCTGATGATGAGAAAATTTTAGCAAAATTAAGTTTTTCACAAGTGTTTAAAGAATATTTTGAGAATCTGAAGGAAAAGCTTATGATACTGAAACTCATCACACAGGAACTCGGTCAGCAATTCGTTCGTTATCAATTCAAGTATAACAACATTCAAAATGTTATTGAAAATCAATCGAGAGCTCTTGAAAAATATGAATTTAGCAACGCGAAAATTGAATGTTCTGTCAATGGAGAAATTCAAAAAATTCGCACTGATTTTTTGGAAAAATGGAAGGAACTGGATATTTCAAGATTTCAATACAACGCCATTCAAAAAAAACTTGAAGGTCTTGTAAGAGGAAGAATGAGTTACTGGTGCAACTCGAAACAGAAAAGTGTGAGCTGAGCAGAATTATGTTTGCCTTGAAGTCAATCAGAGTAGGATCAACGCCTTGCGAATTTATTGACATGAAGAAATTTGATGCGCTTCGAAGAGTATCTAATGATTTGATTGGGAAAACCAGAGATACGATAAAAACAAATGAGTGCATTCTTTCGAAAATTTGGGCAGTGGAGCGCGAGTTAAAATTGACAAGAAATTTTATGAAATCTCAACTGGTGATCAACAAAGAATTCAATGAATGGAGCATGGAACAGCTTGAACTTCAAAAAGCTCAGCTTGAGATGGAAAACTCTGATTGTTTCGAAAAAAGTTTACAGAATGAACAAACACTTCGTAGAGAAATTGATATACAGAGTCAATATGTTGCTAAGGCACAAAATACGGTTGCTCAGCTCAAAGCTTTGATTAATGACTTGCTGCAACGCGACATACCATGCAAAAGCGTTCGTCCATTAGAGAGTGGAAAACCGAAATATCCGAACTACAAGTCAGACAGGAAATCGTATAAAGATGATAAAAATTTAACAGTTTTGGGACATGACCACTTAGGCAGCACGATAGTGAAATTAAAGGAATCAGCTGATTCAGACCGAGTTATCGAGTTATTGTAAAATCTCATGAATATATTGGATCCACTTTTATGAAACTTACAATAATCGAAATTCCAATGTTATAACTTATTTCTGTGAATCTTTCAAGATGTTTACAAAACTTTTCTTATTTTACAAATGTCAAGCAGTACAATAAAAATACTTGAGCATAAATTTCAGACTTCCATAATTTTAAAAATCTTCATCTTTGACTGGAAAAATCACTGAAGTCGCCTTCTTTTAAAAGAGAAAAAAAAAAAAAATTACATTGAAGATTTGCAAAAGTTCAACACAAGAGAGTCAACAAGATTTTTTTGCAAGAAGCGAAACACATAACCTTACTCAGAACTTTTTTAGGTAGTTTAATTATTTTCGCCAAAAAAATATCTAAGCAGAAGCGAATAAAAATGTGCTTTGTTGTAGGCTTTGCTTTGGTTTTCGCAACATCAAAATGTTTTATTACGGATATCTTTACTGCATTTTTCCAGGTTTCCAAATCAGCAATTGACAATTGGCCCGCGTTGAGCAGTATAGGAGTATAGCCATGTACACTCCTGGGAATGTCAAAATTTGATCAAATAAAAGGGTTTTTTTGTCAATTCTACAAATTTGCTTCTCAGAATTTTCTTCATCAGTCGGTAGAAGTAAAAGAAAAGCAAAATCATATCAAGTCCCGAAATAATTTCTTTTAAAGTTTTTGGTAAAAGTTCTTTTTTTTTTCTTTCCCTTTTGGAAGACGATAAATATGCCTTGCGACCTTGCGATAACAGCCGAGAAGTTTTTTTGTTTACTGATAAGAAAACTTTGATAAAAACGAGCAATGCTGAAATGGTTTTATTTTCTGCCTGGTGATGGAATAATTCAATTATATATAAAAAAAAAGTTTTAATAATCAAAGCAAAAGACGTTTCATTAAAAAAGTGACTTGTCATGATTAAGAAAGAATTCAATATTTGACGTGAAACGTTCATGGATGGAAACACGTTTCAGTAGTTCGGATAAATTTAAAAAACTTTCTGTTCGGATTATGCACTTTCGTGTCGAAGTTTATCATTAAGTAAAGCTGATATGCAGTAAATAATGTCATGCCTACGATGAACTCAATTTCAAATCCAAGTAGATATCTACTTACCATGAGTGTGTGTGTGTAAATAGTTTGGTAAGGCATATCACAATGGATGTAAGTAACATCACTGACGAACCCCGGCGATTCGTCGTTGTTTTTTATATTGTTGCTTCGTAGAATGCTGATTGTTTGTTTGTAAACAAACAAAAATAAAGGTCACAGAAGAAAAGTGAAAAGATATGAATGAAACGTTCCAACGTTTTCGACCTCTGTCTGTATGGTGTTTAAACTTTAAACTAAACTGACGTTTCGAAATTTTTCGTGTTACTTTTGTGCGTTGAATTTGTTCAATTGAAAGAAAAACCGCAGTGAAATCTAAAAATAAATCGAAAAAAAAAATTTCATCGATTTCACATTGAGCTGCTGTTTCTCCATTATCTACCCAACACTCTCTTAGATCGATATTTAAACACGTAAAATTTTGGTTATATACCATTGAATGATGAATTGAATAACACAAAAAAATACTTAAAACAGTGCAGCAGTTTGCCAGTTGTTTCAGTGCAATATTTTAATATTTCGTTTTCGCATCATGGGTGAGTGGGTGAGAGAATGGTTTTACGACAGTAAGACAGTTAACATTCATTGTGTATTTATTTCATCGAAATAAAGCCGAACATGAATTATTTTCGGTGAAAAACAAATGCACGAAAAACAAACACACATAATTTAAATGCGTTGCATTGTCTCATCATATATAGATGTTGTGGTAGAATTAAAGTGTGTCAAAAGCAAATGACCACTATTGTTTATAGCACGACAGGGACTCGGCTCTTAGAAGCATTTGTAGCTCTTGCTGCTCCGAGAATTATTTTTTGACATCCCTGGTTTATAAGAATATAATGAACAAAACAGAAACCGTTAAACGGATGAAATTTATGTTCGGCAACATCACACATTCGGTGACATCATATATTATTTTTTTTTCGCTAACGACCTTGCAGGTATCACCAATTCCTCGCGCAACATTCAATGGTCAGAAGTGGTGACAGAAATTCAGATGGCAATTAATGAAAACTTGAAGTTCACGAAGACTTTTGTCAGCGAGAATTTATGTCAAAATGATTTAATTACGGCCACAATCATTTCGCTGTTATTTGTGAGTGCATACTGGTCAATCATTTATTTTGACAGTTCGCAACCTGGTAAGAATCCACTGAGTCCATTCTCGGCCTTCGGCAATCAGAAGTGAGTACATATTAGTAGAAAAAATATTTACCTAACAATGGTAATTTATTTGAGTTCTCTCTTTAACCATGTCAGACATCACAATCATGGACGGCAAGTCCATTTCGACTTGAATTATCTCACCGGTGCCATAATCGGCGGTTTAATCTTCCTTTCAATTTACTTCAACATTTTCTAATCTATTGAATACAAATTTTGCCATGATATTCAAATGTTCAGGAGAACGAAAGATACAATTTTTGGGTTCTACAATCCTGGGAATCAGTGCAAAACTTTTAACAAAATTTAGCTAAAATTCAGTGTTTCGTGTGGTGATGCTGGATGGAAATAATTATGCGTGCGACAGTGCGACACGAATGCAGACTACATCAAAATTTAATTATTTTATTATTTTGATCATTTCTGCTTCTTCCAGTGATCGAGACTTTAAAGTTTATTTTTTAATTTATTTATTGATCCAGAGATTTCACTTTTGTTATTCTCGAATGTTTAAGTAGTCAAATATGTTCTTGGAGCTGAACATTATCAAAAACTCACTAAATAAATGCTTTTTTCTCTGAGTGCGCATATCTAATGCAGTTTTTAAAATTTTAGGTAGCTTAGTCAATTACTTAATGTTAATATGTAATGCAGATTGCCTAACTTGCATATTACGATTCCATTTTTAAAATCGTCGCTCATGAAGCCACAAAAACTCAACCATTATGACAATCAAATATTTCTGTTTGCACTTGCTACTTTCGATCTGCTGAGTTGAAACTATTTACATTCAGGCAACTCCTTTGGAACCGAAAAATGCGAGTTAACTTAACGGTTTCCTTTTTATTTTATTGCTCGCGAAAGGCGTTTGAAATTTTATTCAGAAATTTGACTAAACTGTCCTTAAAATTTTATTTTCCTTCATTTCGCGAAAATTCATTATTTCACGCTAATGATATATGAGCAATGAAACTATAATTACATGTACATAATGGAGGGACGATGATGGAAAAATATTTCAATTCAATATTAAAAACAAAGGATTTGGTGATTATTTGGGTTGTACACGAATCAAAAATCATTATTTATAATTGAAGTCACGTTTTAATTTGGCTAGCAAACCTTTATAAAATTTCACAAGCAGAAAATTATCAAATTCCATTACCAAATATCCAGGCATCCAGGCATATATGAGCATTCATCAATTTTTCCTCGTGCGCGAAAAAAAATTTGATCGTTTACTTTTGTGCAAATTGACGTTATTATCAATCAAACCATTATAGCCCTGAATCTTAATTGGAATCATCCGGTCCATAAATTGCAAATAAAAATAGAGAGGGTAGAACCAAGGCAGTATATTTGAAGATATTTACTTAATATAGAATTATGAAAGTTCTTTCAGTCATGGCTTTCATGCTTATTGCAGCAGCTTTTTATGTATATGTGTGAATGTTCTCTAGCAGTATCGAATAGGAAATAATTTAGTGCCATTCAAAATGCTGCAAAATTTGCAATTTCCTATTCAAAAAAAATAAATAAATAAATTATATTTTTAATGATTTTTACTCAAGCGCAGTTTCTTTTTTCAAGAGTTAACAATTCAGAAGCAAAGCAAATAAAAGATTTTTTCAGCATTCATTTCATGTTCGTTTTCAATATTAAAACAGTAAATTGCAATTGCATGACAAATTGAGTATTCTATCAGTTTTGACCCAGTTGTTCTTCTCTATATAGAGTATTGTGCAAAATTAAGCTTAAAAAACTGTTTTGTAGCAATATGGAGCAACAACCATTGCGAAAGGATTAAATCTCTTGAAGACTCGTCCTTAGTAGGTACCAAAGATTTAAAGCCAGAAGCAAGTTTTAGATGATTCAGCAATTTTCTTGATTCTACTTGATACAAAAAGTTTTCGTTTAAAGAGAATTTCGAGCAAATTGTGAATCGTTAGAAAACATAATTCTAGGCGATTAAAATTTGAAATTTTCCGGCACTGAAAGGTTTTTCTTTGTTTTGTTCGGCGAAAGAAATTGTTATCTTTCATTTATTAAGTTAATTATGGCCATTAATTGGCGGTATTTCCATTAGACTTTTATTTCTCCATGACTGAAAAGCGCTTTTAACGAAGATTTTAATTGAACAATTATCGGATTTATGCAGCCATGGGTTTGGGTTTCTCTTATCATGCTGAAATAATTTGCAATGTGATCTTGAGAAAATTGAGTGTGTCGAATATTTCATCGAGACATCGCAGGAAATTTATTGTTTCTCCACTTGATCGAAGTTTCCTCGCAACAACGAAATCATTTTCATCAGTAAAATTTTGCCTGCAAAATCTTGAAAATAACTGAACAGCAAATTTCATCTTCATTTTCACATTTTCAAAATTGTTGGCTTGTTGGCTAAACTTAGTTGGATTGGAGACTTTCTTGAATCTTTTATAGAATTGAAAGATGCTTGAACTCAACCCACTCTTGATAAACATTTATGGGAGCTCATAGTCTGTTTTTGCAATTGGAGAAAATCGATTTAAGCTACAATCGCTTTCGTGAAGTGCCCCAGAATTTGCATCAAGCTGTACCATTTTATTAAGAGATTCAATCTTAGATGGAAATAAAACTGAGTTAGTAAATATTGAGGATGAAACTACGCTGGAATTTATATCATTAAGCTATATGCCTTTGCTTAAATCGATTGGACCTAATGCATTTAGAAAATTGGAGGGTATAAAAGTTAGGAGTGATATTAGTGATACCTGTATCAATATTAAAATTACTCACAATGCCTTGCTCATGGTTAATATAGAGCATTAATTTTTTTACTCGATCTCAAGTGGTGGGACCGACTTTGCAAGGCACAAGATAAATTAGATTTGGTTGTTGTTCAAAAATCTAATTTCGGGGGGATTCTTCTCTGGTTCTCGTCTCTTAAATGACAACAAAGAAATTCGTTTGGAACTGACAAATGGCCCTTGATTTGTTCTACATAGTTATAGCAATGTGGCAGCTATGTTTGTGGCTCTGTCAGCTACATATTAAAATGTCAGTTTGTTGCAAGCCGAATATTAACGAAATCAATGAGTTTGAACTCAAATGAGGCGAATTTGAAGTGAAACTGTGTTTTTGTTCGCAAAAGAAAATTTCGGTTGAACATTTTCAGTTATTCATAATTAATTAAAAAAAATCTAATAACTTATTTCTCGAATCTCGACGGAACTGTGAAATTTGCATTCAATTAGAAAATTTCATGGTAATTAAAGAATAAAGTGTCTTATAGTCGTATATCCATAATATAGCCTATCATGTATTCTACTTAGACAAAATTACATTGTTTAGTTGGTAGAGCATTCGCCCGGCAAGCGAGAGGTCGCTGGTTTGATTCCAGCTTATGACAAAAATGTTTGGTATGGGGTTGCAGTTTTTCCAGAATATTAATGAGATTTCAACTTTAATTTCAATTTTCAACAACAGAAATAAGCCATTTACTGAGGTATTTCAGTACGGTTTCCACTGAGCCTTATCAGTGAATTATGAAGTACGTTTAGCATTGCAATTGAATACATTGTTTAATTACAATAATAATTTTAGCAATTAACAAGCCGAGTAAAATGTTTTCTTAATTTTTTTTTCTTCATTTTAGAAAATATTATTAATTCAGCTTAAAAATCTTTAATGGATTGGTGAATATTATTAACATTAATAGAGTTTCTCGTATTCGACACTTGTGAGTCTTATCATCATCTAACATCATCAACTTAGTCATCTATCTAAATAAATCTGATGATGAAATGGATATAAACAAATTTAACGCTTTAATTAACTTCTAGCCATGTAATGCACTACAGTACTTATCTTCCCCGAAAGCAATCAAGCAGGTATATGACATCTATTACTATACCGGAACCCCGAAATTTAGTTTTCGTCAATCATTATTTCGCCGGAACTTTATTATTGGAAGTTGTGTAATTTTGTAACAAAATAGTCTTAAAAAAAGGACAGTTTGTCGAAAGGATTTTCAAATTATAAAATGAGGTTATAAAAATTTCTTTGAGATTTTTTTCTCCGAATGATTATTTTTCAATAGTAAAACATTGTAAAGAATTGATCATGGTAGGAGGTAAAATGGAATTATTTTATTAATGATTTTGCTCTAAGCTCTTACGTAAACTAGGTAGAGGAAACTTATTTATTCAGAGACAATGCGGAGATACCTCGGGAGACACTTAAATTCACCATGATGGCAAGCCAAATCTCATGACTCGTTTGTGTTGTGTATCTAATTCCATCTTTACTTTAGTTCGCATGTAGAAAATTGGACAATCGCGACTAGTGCAAAGTACTTCTTCATGTAAAGATCCTTGGCAACGTTGGCATTCAGACCATAATCGTGAAAATCTTTCCTCCAATTGATGCTGTTGCATTATTTCATGGTGATAAATTTCTCCTTGTTTTGCTTCACAATGTTGACATAAAGCTTTCAGTTCATATTCCTTTGATAAAACACTTTTGCAACCCAAACAGGTTTGCTTACGTTGGACAAATGCTGATAAGGCACTGACTTTTGATGTTACGCTCATGCGAGTTCTTGTGTGATCACCACGCAATAAAATCGATTCCGCTTTATCGCCTAGAATTGGCTCGAAAATACGAAGCAAAGGTTTTGAAAGTTGATTGTCGAGATAATACTGCGAATCAATTGGAATACAATTTTCAAGCACATAGATTGGATCTTCGGCTTTCATATAAGCTGGTGCACTTTTAGCAGCTGCTGTTATGACATATGGAACACGGTCGCCTAATTTTGGAGCCGTTCCAGGATCACGTTTCTTCATTTTTGCAGCCAATTCAACATGAGCCTGTTTGGCGGCATAATCATGCTTAGTGAGTTCCTTTGTGATGACAAGTTGTGAAATGTCAATTCGATTGCACAACAAATCTGAAATTGCTTGCTTCACATATTCAACGGCAGCAGAAGGATCGCGCTCAATGAGAAGCTTCTGAAGACAAGTATTCATAAGATTCGCAACCAACGGTGAATTATCACGGCGAACTGTTTCAATTCCTTTGCAGTCCATTTTGTCGTATTTTTCTGGATTTGTCCAATACAAGCCGGCGTAACGCTTCTTGTTGATGAGCAAATATGGAAAATATACCTTTTCAAATTCCAATTTAATGGGCTTTGTGAATTTTTGGCTCACAAATTCAGCAGCCTCTTTTCCCAGCTCCATTGAACGCTCAAGAGATGGCGTTCCAAATTTTACCATCACTGAATCTGTGTCTCCATAAATAACAACAGCATCATTTTCATATCCATTCGCCATGGTGTAGCGAGTCTCGACTTCTTGTTTGGTGAATTCAATCATTGTTCGACCATAGGCGGTTACAGAGCCTGAAATTTCCAAACATGGCAGCTTGCCCACTTGAGCGCCAGTAAAACCATAAACAGAATTGGCACTTATCTTCAGTGCTAACTGACGACCATCAAGAACACTTCGTTTAAATGGATCAGTTTCCGATTTCAGTTCAGCTTTTGCTTTTTTACGAGCGCCTAACAATGATTCAAGAATTTCCGGTAAAAGACCTTTTCGCACATTCGACTTGACGAAGAAATTTCCAGCTGGCGTTTTGATAACATCATCGTCGCTTAGACCCAATTTGAGTTTGTCAGCTGGTTTCAAGAGCGTTGTGTAACACAAATTGTGAGCCATCATTATTGAAGGATATAGCGATGCAAAATCCAGTGTTGAGATTGGATCGGAATAATAGCCACGCTTGGGTTCAATAACTGTTGCGCCTTCATACTGTTCCATATCACCTCCTTGTGCAGCTGTGTAGGTTGGAATCAGATAACCAACATCGCGTGCTTTTCTTAACAATTGCGAAACGACTTTTATCTGTTGACCACGGGTAAGCAGGCAACTCAAGGGAACCCCAGTAACACGAGCCATTTCCATATAGTTGACGATACACATGAGCTTATTTAGCAAGCGTAATGGCAGATAAGCATCTTTAAGACAATACATAGCCAATCGACGTCGCGTCTGTTCGTTATCATTTTGAAGATCTGTAATTATGCTGTGATGTACATCTTCCTTTTGCTCCTGTAGGAAATGATAACTAACGGCATTGAGTGTATATGATCGTAGCTTGTAATCACGGAATAACACAAAAAGCAAATCGAATGGAACACGTCCTTCAAAGTTTACTTGCTTATTCTCACGACGTCCCATTTGTTTGGAATGAATCATTGTCTCTTTTATCACTGAACGGACATTTTTAATTCTTCCCAAATATTCAAAGTTCTTTACTTTTAGATGTTGAGCACGATTCAACAAATAGGGAACATCAAAATTGTTTATGTTATAGCCGGTAAGAATATCCGGATCTAATTCACGAACAAAGTTGCTCCATGCCTCCACAATTCCTTCTCAGTCGGGTAGCTGAGAACTTGAGATCCAACAATTGGTGCGCAAGTATTAAGTGTCAAGACATTTCGCAAAAACGGTTCTTTTTCACCTTGCCGCATTACCATATTTGCAATTTGAATAACCGGATCGTGATTTGGCTCCGGAAATATGCCTTTTCTACCGGCACATTCAATATCAAAGCTAAGAATTCTCAATGGTGCCACTGCCGCCCATTCACCTTCAGGTTCGTGTGCAATGAATGTATCGTACGCAACATCAACTTCTATTTGACAACGGCTCTCTGGTTCAGGCTTGCGACCCTTTTCTCGCTTGCGCCACGTGCCTGGAGGTAATGTAATCCAGCTGCATCCAACGACTCTTTTTTCCACCATGAATCTAATATCAAAATCAATGTTACTCTCGAAGCATCGGCAGTCTTGGAAATTCATTGAAGGTAGGATGATTTCACGTTCCATCAGACGTTTGACGGCTGCAATTATTTTTGGTAAAGCAACAGTGATTTTAATAAAGTTTTCCAACTCTTCGCCAACATAAAAGTGAATAGATTGCTTCTGAACAAGCTCCACTTGCAGAATTGCTTCTTGAACATTGTCTTTGTTAGATCGCATATCTTTCATCACTAGCACATCGAGTGCACTTTGAAACTCTCCGAGATGTGACTTCTCAAATCCTGTTGGCGCTTGTACGTAGAGGAATGCTGCAAACCCATGAACATGAGCACAAACTGAGTTTCCATTCATTGTAACTCCGTACATTCGAAAAATTGGTACTGGTGCTATCTAAAAAGATTGTGATACTTAATGTTTAATATGATAGCAAAAAAATAATGATATCCACCTGTGAGCCAGGCATTCCAGGCATGGGCTGCCCAGTATAATGATCCACATCAATTTGTTGAAAGACTACTGCATCCACGTCCGGATCCAAAAAGGGCATGCATGGACGTGACCATTTCTGGTTTTCTTGTTGATTTTCTGGTCCATCACCTAATAGAGCTTCCTGATCAGCATCTTCAGCATTCATATTGGCCAGATCGGCTTCAAACTGGCTTGCAAATTCTTCCTCCTCATCTTCATCCAGTCTACAATAATACAGACAATTTTCAACATAATCAAGCATGTTCATAGTGCATCTCACTTAATTTTCTTGCTGTAACTTTGGTTGCTACCTCCACCGAACTTAGTTTTTTGTCCTTTCGAATTCATATTTTTAGCTTCTGTTTCTGATTATAAATTTACCTTTTTTAGTGTGTGTGTTCAGTGACAAAATTTGGCGCAATTTTGGTTTGTTCAGCGTGAAAATATTATTTTTTTTTTAGTTGTTTGTGAGTATGCAGTTGTCTTCTTTCGGTGGATTAGCGTTTTAATAAAAGTTCTTAGTTATTAAGCTGTCTAGAAGCTATAGAAATATCACTGATAATATGCGATTGAAGTTCCCGTCAACAAAAAGCTGTTAGCTCCAGAGTCTCACCTAATCTACATTCAAAAAAAACGTAAAAATGGAATCCTCAAACAAAAACCTGAGCCGTCCTTTGGGTTCATCATCTGGGACTCAGTGGCTTACAAATCTTGAACAGTCGCCAACATCGAGTGACGAATCATCTAAACAATTACAAACTCAACTAAATAGGAGCTTTGAGGGAAGTGCTTCAAAGCGAGGACGACCAAAAAGTGAAGTACTAACAGCTCTTATGCAGCAGGGATCCACTTCGCCCTCTGCTATTAAATGCAAATTCTGCAATCGCGTATTCCCGCGTGACAAAAGTCTCTCAGCTCATCTTCGAACGCACACAGGTAATTTATAAACAATTTGTTGTTAAATCTTAAAGGTTAATCTGGTTCCAATTGTCTTATTTGATTCCTGATTTGATCCATTTCCAGGAGAGAAACCGTATGTTTGTGACTACCCTAGTTGCTCAAGGGCATTCACACAAAGTGGGCATTGAAAACTCATCAAAGGTAGCATATATATATATATATATGAAAATTCAAAATTCTTTAAACTTATTCTGCAAAAAATTTTAGGCTTCATTCTGGTGAAAAGCCATTTGCTTGCTGCTATCCAACATGCCAAATGCGCTTCACACACGCGAATCGGCACTGCCCCGATCATCCTTACGAATCTCTTATGAGGAGTGATGACGACTTTTTGCTCAATCCTCAACCGGAAGAACAAAGTTCTGAGATAATTAAGTGGCTTCAAAAATATCGTGAAGAGCGTCAACATCAGCTTCAACAGCAGTCACCAAATACCTCGCGTAAAACTCCAAAACGTTCATTATCCTCAAGTGCGAACAGTAATGATGAAAATAAGAGACGGATCAGATGTCTCAATGATGACACACCAAATAGTATTTTGATTCAGGAAAATTGTGATACGACAACCAGTGAATTATTGATGGTGACAATGTCACCATCAAAATCCAATGTGCGAAATCGATCAATGTGCGAAATCGATATGAATGCCAGTGCAGCCCCATTAAATTCTACACCTATTGTCTCGTCGAGCATTTTTGAGAAAACAAATATTGGAAGCCCGATATCAGGAAATAAACCGAAACATTATTGCCGACCCAAAGTAATTCTATGGAAGGAACCTATTGATGGCGATGATGACGATCTTCTGCGGACAAGTACTGAACAATTAGCAATGGATAGTAATATCACCGAATCTATACAGGAACAACAACCTTCGACATCAGCAACATCACCAGTAAAAAAGTCTTTTAATCCCAAGAAAAAGTGGTTACGTGAAGCATGGCAGGAAGATCTGGGGACACGTCCATTTGACTATGGCAGTAATCATCCGTTGTACAATAATCCTTCAGAAAACTGGCAAATGGGTGCATCGAGTTCTTTGAACATCTTAAATCCAAATCAAAATCGTCCCAGTGTACTGATAATGGGGCCAAATGCAAAGCAACCCAAGAAGTCGATATTGTAGAAAGAATAAGAATTATCGAATTATCTCACTAAATTTACGATAGTTACGGAATTGATTACTCGCTCGATTCGGGTAAAACAATTGCATTATGCCTGTAATTTTTTTTGGTACTATGTATAATAATAATATATAAAAAAATATCGAATTGTATTTTATCAGTTTATCAGCTACATCAATAAAAATATTTTTATCAAAATGGAAAAAAAAAAAACGAAGATTTCAAATTTCGACAGTAGTTTTTTACTTTGTGAAATCGAAATCGTGAAGAAATTTTTTGTTCTGTTGTAAGTGTAAAAAGTAAATATTAGAAAAGCTGTCCCTAAAACAAATAATGGAAAAAAATAATGTTTGTGTGGCATGTTGTAAAGGAATATCAAGCTTTAGTAGCACTGGAGACATTATCCTTGATGGGGAGCTTTTGGAAATGTTTAATTTCGTCTGCTGTCTGGAGGTACAATTTTTCTATCTTTTGCACAATTCAGTTTTCGTATCCATTATTTATCATTATATAGGCTGACGACAATAAACAAGTCATTTGTACTCAATGTCTCGATGAACTTAAAATATCATTTAACTTCAAGAAACGATGCCTTGAGATATTTGCAAATATTTTTCATGACATTGAAGAAGAAGGTGGTGCTCAACACGAAGAACATTTTGATGAACAGTGTTTGGAAATGATGGACTCAATGCTAGATCAAACTCTTCACGAAGACGAAAATTCTTTAAACCTTACAGACCTATTGCCATCAATTACTGATGGAACGGATAGATGTGAACTGAGTGTTTTGGAAGTGTCTGACAAAAGGTGCCGCTTTTGTTTTGTTGATTTCCTAACTAAAGAGGATTGCACAATTCATGCTGAGGAACACAAGGATCAAGATAAGCCATACCTTTGTCCACACGAAGGTTGCAATAGTGCTTTCAAAGCTAGAAAAAATTTGAAAGATCATTACCTGGTACATTCGTCTTATAGACCTTTCAGCTGCCACTTTTGCCAGCAGTCCTTCAAGTCTAGTTCCAATAGATCCAAGCACGAAAGAAGAATTCATTCCAGAGAACGCTTAACTATGCAACGGAGTGCTACAAAAACAAATACTAAATTTCCGCACGTGAAAGCTGTCAGGAAAACGTTACCTCCTCCAGCCAGCCACACTGCTGAATCAGTAATACCGGTAGATATGACACAAAGAATATTCAAGTGTAACCGTGAAGGATGTTTGAGCAGTTTTAAGACTCGAAGTAGTTTGAGAGACCATCAAAAAGTTCACTCAGATGCACGTGATTATAATTGCGGGTTTTGCTCGAAAGCGTTCAAATCCAGCAGTAATCGATCGAAACACGAACGAGCCATTCATCAAGAGGAATATCAAAAAAGAAAGTACGAACGAGAAGCACTCAAAAATAATGGTGAAACAGGAGACACAAGTGAAAATGATGAGCCATCACTTAAAAAATCAATAGTTGAGTTACCAGTAGGAACTAAACTAATTGTTCATGAATCAGCTTCAACAAAAAAAATGATGAGAAGCCCAAAAGATTTCCCATGTCGATATTGCTTTAAATGTTTTAAAAAGGCTGAAAAACGCGAAAGGCATGAAGCCGGTCATAAAGATAATAATTATGGTGAGCAAATTTACCATTATTTTGAATGACCTCTAAACTTTTTCATTGTATATCATAGATTGTAGATATTGCGATACAAAGCCATTCAGGACGCAGGGAGAGCTTCAAAAACATCTCAAGAATCACACCGATCGCCATGAAAGGCGATCTATAAGGAATGAATCGAGTCACATCAAAACTTCAGAAACCAAATTTCCTTGTGAAGAAGAAGGCTGCAACAAGTCATTTTTATCACGAAAGTCGCTAAAACATCACAAAACAATAAAACATAATGAAGCTATGTCATTTCCAATTAAATTGAACGAGGAATTACGAGAGCATTTGTGAAAACTCTAATAGAGAACCTTACACGTGATTTTATACTATGATACGATTATTTGTCTCACGAACATATAGTCATTTTCTTAATAAAAAAGAGCTGCAATGATAATGATATGATGATTGATAACTTCATTTTTTTCTGTTGGGGCTCGTTTACTTCATTAGATTTTATTTTAAATAATCTTCACATTGCTAATTTAATTACGCTGGAATTGTTGGCATCACTTCAACGCCTATGAACTCCTTTGCCAGCTTTACTCCAATTGCGAAAAAAGCTACAGATTTAACAACAGACCTTTTTAGAAACGACTGTGAATTGTTTGGGATGCAAATTTAGGCTTATAATTTTAAAATATTTGTATTACCGTTAAAAAAAGAAGCAATCAACAAATATTTAAATATTCCTTTCCTTTTTTTTCTAAAGTTAGTAAGTAATAAGTATTTCAAGAAAATGATTAGGAATTTACAAGGTCCATTTGTTCAGTCCACATATTTAATTTAAAAATTAAATTTAAATATTAAGTAGAGTAGATGTTTACTTATTAAATTTTTCTATGAAGATTTATAGTGACTGAAACACTTTAAACCTTTGAACTGTGCCCGCAAGATCCAAAATATTGTTTTAAGTAAGCGATTTAAGAATGCTTTACATTGATGACTGAGTGAGTGTGATGAATGAGTGGATCCCAATAAATCTTAATAAAATGAGACTTAAGACCATATTCTTATTAGATAAGCTTCAATTTGATTTTGGGAAGAATAATTTTTTGAGTACCTTAGCCTATTCAAACAGTTTTGAAGCCTATAGATAAGTACTTCAGAAATATTTATAGTACCTATGTATATTTGTTTTGTGACTCATGTTATTAATGACGGAAAACAAAATTGTAATAAAAGCTTTAACACCATCTGTTGCTGGCACTGTTGCATCATGCTATGTCGATAGAGAGTTTCATTCCATATCAAACTTGGTAACGGCGAATTTTCTCTTCGATGTTTTGCCTTAAAATCCTGAGTAAGTGAAAATATTGCACACCTATTAAGTAATTTAGCGTTTATGATCAAACTACAGGATAATAAATAAACTATATAGTGGAAATTAAGAAGCCGTAAAAACTTCGCATGGAAATAAAACGTTTTTTTTTTTCTGTATAGAAAGAGAGAAACCTATATGAGAGAAAAGTAGAAAAGTTCCCAGGAAAATGAGAAAATGAGCTCAGTACAGAAGTTTTTATTTTTTTATTTTTTGTTCTTTATTTAGTCACAATTTTGTAGTTGAATGGTAAAGAACTGATTTTATTATATTCACCATTTTGTAATATCTACATCACAAAACATTCTTTAATATATTTTTCAAATACCATTTTTTTTATTAATCGCGTACACTCAATTATTCAGATACAGCGTAAAAATAATAATTACAGAAATAAGTGAAAATAAAAATAATGTAAATTTTTATAAAGAGCATTTTGTGAAAAAAGTTGCAAATTTTCGTTCAATCAAATAATAAGTGGTTTCAAATTCTCAATAAAATGTTAAATATAAGTGAGAAAACCAAACTAGTAACAAAGATTTGCTAAATTCTAGGAAGCAAAAATTATCAAACAACCTGTTGCTGACGGTATCTACATTGTAAGATCTCTATCATATATTTTTATTTGAAAAGCCATAAAATCTTCGTGATATGAAAATCCTTTGTTGGCTTCCCACTACTTCTGATTTCCAGCTTTTGTCGATCATTGTATTACAAATTGTTAAAGAAATTTTGCATAAAAAAGTAATGCGTGTTATTTATTCATTAACATTTCACAAAAGTTTCATATAAATTACATGAAAATCTCATTTTGTAAGGGAAATTTCTAACAGAGGGGATGAGGATAAGATATCCTGAAAATCACCTAATGTCATTAATGGAAACCCCTGACTGACGGAAACCTTTGTCAAAATGTAAGGAACTTTCAATCAAAATCTCGTAAAAATAAATAATTTAAGTAACGAATACCTACCTACATAACTTTCAATTACTTTCTTCACGTTTAAAGGCGTTTCATTTAAATCCTGATGAAACCATTAAAATTTTTACTAAAATTATCGTGAATTGAAATCTCAGCATAAGAATGCATGAATGCATTTTAAAGCTTGTTTATTGCTTGACCTTTATAACATTCCTTTAAGTACTAAACTGATGTTGTAGATATCACTTTCCTATACAAAATTTTCCAACTCGTGAAAATGTCAAAGTGAAACACCAAAACACCAACAGAAACAGAAACAGATTACATAAAATTGCCAGAAGCACTCGATAAAAACACGTTGATAAATATTTGTGAGACTTCGCAACAATCACAATACAACACGAATTACTGGATGTCAATTTTTGCGCTTCGTTCCGAATATTTATTCGAATTTCACAAAGTTTAAATTTAAATGCAAACGCCATAATTCATCGTGTTTTCATTTTAACACAAAAAAAAAAGAAGTTCTTCATTTGTTATAAAAGAAGGCCTCATGCAGTTATTTCGAGAAATTTTGAAATGAATACTTATCAGCAGGAGGCAAATAAATAATTTTATTAAAAGCAGAAACGTTTTTCTTTCTTCCTTTTTATGCTGTAGATTTATTTACTTATTTATTTTGAAGCTATATATTGTGGGAAAAATGTATCAGAGAGCAGAATGTTCAAAATACAGCAATTCTTATTTAATCTTGATAAGTTATCGCACAACTGTTATCAGCGTTACGCTGCGTAGTCGCACAATTAAAAATGTGCGTGGTTTCTATGTATATCGATTTTATTTTTTATTTTTACATTTTTTTCCACATCCTTTCTTTGTCAGAAATAAAGTCGAAGCAAGAAAAATGTGATTTTTTTGCCATATGTTCTTCTTTCTACAATACAAAAAAAAACGCAAATAGAAAAAAGAAGCTTTATTAATGACATCAATTTCAAAAAAAAAAAAATCATGCAAAAATGATGCTCATCTGTTAGAAAGATTTCTCATATTGAACATGCTTTTAACTGTTTATTTATATCTCTTGAGAGATACAGGTGTTTCATGAATACGGATTCCTCATATGTCAATAAATGTGTTAGGTAGCACAGTTGTCTTTACTGTTCACCCAAATTTCACGGATGCTTAAACTTTGTATTAGTTACGCACGATTTTTCAGTGAACAGCTAAAGGCGGGTTATTATTACTTTTGTAAAGTTTTTCACCCATCTAAATATTATTATATTTCCAGTTTCTAAGCCCCGCATCACAAATTTAAAAACAGAATGATTGGTGGAGGTCGTCACATGTCACGAGGAAGGAGAGAGTCGGTGGTACGAGGAAACATGGATGTTTCAGAAGAGACACCTGTCAATGCTACTACAGCTTCACCAAGAAGACGACGAGCGGTTGCAATGGCAGATCATAAAAGCTGTGCACTTATACAAACTAGACTGAAACTTGGTGAATTGGTGTGAGTTAACCTAAAAAAAGTGTTCACATTTAAAAAAAAAAAAAAACGAAATGCTCTAGGGTTTAGGGTCTTAAATAAGCTTTGTTGTAGGCGAAAGGTTTACATGTAGATAACTGAAAAAATATGTTTAATTATAAAAAAGCAAAACAGATGTAGGTAAATCCTATGATAAATAATGTTTTCATATACAAGTTGTAGTAGATAAAGGACTAAAAAGCAAAATTCAATTATCAATACAGAAACGTCCTATCTAGAATTTTTTTTAATTTCTTATTTTTAACTCTATGTTTAGTTAAAATATTTTACCAGTCAGTTTAACGGTCGCTATATAGACTGACCCATTGTTCACTCCGAACAGCAAAAATTCACATAAAACGCTACATAATGAAATTACAAAACCTAACAACAATTCATTTGAGCAACAATTCATCCAAGAAATTTCGATCGATGTTCAATAATTGATAAAAAAATTAAAGTAAAATAACGTTCCTTAATTTTTAAAACAGTTGTGAAACTTTCGTACAAGACAGTTCGAATTCTTGATTTCTTTGAAACTTCGTCATGCGAGCGCAGCATTTCCTTTCAATTTTTAATGCTTTTTTTAACGTGAAAATGTGCTAAGGTTTTCAATTTCATTTTCTTGTAAAAATTGTATCTGGGAAGTACTAAAAGTAATTTTTGGGGTGAGTGGGAGATACGAGATTCTTAAAAAAATTCCATTCGTCATCACATCGCACATCCGTCAATGGAAAGAGCTTTTCGTATTTGCTGCATGGCTGCATGGTTCCTGTTTTTTTTATTTTATACTTTACAAACATGTATGTATCTATGGGAAGATAACTTGGAAAGTTATTTGTTATTTGTACTGTAAATGGTAGTGTTGGTAAATCGTTCCAATATAGGAAAGCTTTTGGAATGTGAAAATTTTTCCTTTTGAACATTAGTACAAGAGTACAAGAGATCTGAAACGATAAAGTTCGTGAAAAGTTTTATCTACGTAACTTTCAAAGAAGGAAATTAATTTTTTCAATTAATTAATTGATTTAGTCCTCGCAGAAAGCAAAAATAAAACGACAAAAGTGTTCAATAGATATCAACTACAAATTTAATCTGACGAAATTTGAAATTTATTCCATTATCAGTGTTTTACGAGTGAAAGAAAAATGTTCTGGATGTATCAAATGAGAGAAAATATTGTGGAGTAATCCAATATGGCCGAACATTGGTCGTCAAAGAATTTTTTGGAGAATCTGGTATATTGAAATGCATTAGTGCCCTTCGCCAAATTATCGATTATAACTAAAGTAATATTCTCAATCAAGAAACGTCCTCTCACTATAGTAGAAAATCGGAAAAAGTATACAATGATAATAATTTTGATCAAATCCTTGATATCTGATGATTTTAGATTGTTATACTTTTTCACGCTTGCCACGAAAACAAAAATATAAAGTTTGCAAAACCAAACGCAAAGTCTTATTTTATTCAAATATTCTAAATAAACTGGCATTAACCCTAAATTGACTTTGAATTTGTCAGAAAAAAGCCAAATCAATACAAAATATTTTCAAAACTTTTGATGATGAATGCAATTTTAGAAACTAATCAGAATATATCGATGAAACAACTTTTAAATTTTAATCACAAAAAAAGGAAAAATCAATTACGGATATTGAATGTTAGCTTAATAGAACTAACTTCAACAAAGTTTTTTTTTTCTACTGCTAAGTTTTTGTGCGTTTGTACCTTGATATAAAGTTGCCATACATGCAAAAATGCATAATTACTCGTATATATTATGCGGGAAACTTTTATCATCAAATTTAAACTCAAAGGATGCACGAAACACAAGAATACGTTAGTGCATATAGACTCCGAGACTCCGTAATGTTTTGACATTCTTAAGAAACGTTTTCTTATAAAATGAGTAATCATTTAATCAGCCGGCTAAAAAGAAAGGGCATGGTTCTTGTTTACAAAATATTCGTACGAGTATTTCTCTACAGTAGTAGAGAAAACTCTCTATGGAATGTTGTTTACAAAAAGCAGTGGATTCCAATCCAGGAATATTTTGCAGAGAGCGAAAATGTTTCTTCAAAATCGTCAGCAATTAGATGGAGCCCGAAAATGAGTCAATGAGTGAAACAGAATTGTTGAATAAGGATCATAAAACAATTAAATTTTTATAATGCTTAACATTTATTTAACTGGGTAGACTTTGACAAATAAGGAAAATATTTGTGGATTCACTCAATAATAACGAGAACCTGTTTGCTTTTATTATGTGCTGCTTTATATTCCACTGTGATGCATTTATATATTCACATATTTATGCGGGTGAAAATATATATTTCATATGTTTTGCTACTTATGAGCTTATTGAATTGAAAAACTATCCTGAGACACCACCATAAAATCTTAAAATACTTCCTAGCCGCATAGCCGGTATTAGAAAATTAGAAAAGACTTGCATGAGTTCTTGTTTAATGCAAGTTATTATGTTCGATAGGTTTTCTTCTCTCAGAGAAAACTCTCTCTGGAAAGTGTATATGTGTGTGATATAGAAGGATAGTGTTGGTAAAAATTTCCAATCCAGGAAAGCTTTGAAGAGAACGAACTTTTTTCTTTCTTGAACAGCGCTACACATAGTAGAAGAGCATCGAACAGATAATAATGTACGTGAAAAGTTTTAATGTTCGACGCTGAAAGGAGAAAAAATAATATTCGATTCCTGTTTTAATTTGTTTATTGATTTAGACGTCGAAAGTTGCAATAATGTAGTGGAAAAAGTGTAAAATATGCATCAGAAAACAATTGTTACAAATCAAAGTGAAAGATTTCGTAGAAAATCGGTGATTTTTGAGAGAGTGAAAATTTTTTGGGTGAACCAAATGAAAGAAAATTTTATGGAGTAACCCAATATGGCCGAGCAGTGGATGTCGAATAATTCTTTCAATAAATTGGCGTATTGTAACGCAAGCTCGCCATTTGTTATAAAGCTAACTAAGACGATAGTATTCTCAATAAATAAAGATTTTCCTTTATAACAAGCAGAATTTTAAGTTAGCTAAAATAATATTTGTTTAGTTCTTCAAACTCAACAAAAATGAAAATTTTTAATTGGCACAAGGAAGAAAATCGATAAAATATTATTCAAATGTTATTGAGTTTAGTAAAAAAAAATTAATGAAATTCCCTTTACTGCAAGTGCTTAAAAAATGTGTTCATTGAAAGTTACATGAAAAGTTTGATTAGAAAAAATGCAGTGCATATAAATTGAAGAATTGAAGAAACTTCACAAAGATTGAAAAATATAGGGTAAAGTGTGGAACGAAATTTTCATTTATCGTTGTGTGAGTGAATGCATAAGTGTTAGTGGTATAATATAAATAGGGTAAATCAGAAGCAAAAAAACTCAAATGGACTTGAATTGTATAGCAAACCGTGAGTGAAACACAGATTTTTTTTATTCAGAACACAAAAAATGTTTAAGGATAAGATTAATTCAATCATATTAATTTTACCAAAAATAAAATATAAATAAATGCATCTTTGTAAAAAAGGATCCAAAACATATCCTTAAAATTGAGGAAATTTCGTTTTAACTTTTACGGATTTTGAGCAGTTACTAAAGCAATAAGTTGTCAATTTAGTAGCGAGTCTTTTGGTTTACTGGATTCGTAAAATTCCATGATGATCACTTACAACATCTTTTGGAATATTTTAATAAGAATCAGAGAAATATGTTAGTGAATATATATTTAGATCAAGAATTGAAGCTTCAATTCCATAGGCATCGTTCTCATTTTTTAAATCAAAGTTTTATCAGTTGAATGGCATTTTCAAACAAATTTTCTTTTATTATATGTTTCAAATATATTTAAATCTATGTAAATGCATAAAATTGATTCCATCAAAATTATAACACTGTGATGGCAATGCTTGCATAAGGCTAAGGCCTAATTGGAACTATAATCTTAAAGCCAAAGGCGTAGACTATCGTAAAAAAATGGACTTTGCATTTATTAAATAGAGAAATAAATTAAATGGGACGTCGTCGGAAGTTTTAAGTTAATTAAAGTAAATTTATATTAAAATTAATTTTGTTACATATTTTTAGATTGGCTGCGGCTCAGGAAGCAGTGCTCGCTGGTCAAACCACAAACGGTCGCCATTTAGGTCGGGAGTTTGCCAATCACTCAGCTGATAGAATGGGTGGATCAAATAATCAAGCGCCAAGTGGTAGCGGCCCAACTTCACTCTTCATCCTATCGGAGGAGAATCCAATTAGACGCTACACAAAATTTATTATTGAATGGCCGCCATTTGAGTACGCTGTATTAATGACAATCATAGCAAATTGTGTAGTTTTGGCCCTTGAGGAGCACTTGCCAAATGGCGATAAAACAATTCTTGCCCTTAAATTGGTAAGCATTATTTCGATTGTTTAACTGTTGAAACTACATGAATGTCTAATTTTATTGCGCTATTTCTTTATCTTAAGGAAAAAACTGAAGTTTATTTTTTGGCCATTTTCTGTGTGGAAGCATCTCTGAAGATTCTCGCCTTAGGCTTTGTGATGCATAAAAACTCATACCTCAGGAACATTTGGAACATAATGGATTTTTTTGTTGTAGTTACGGGGTTAGTAATATTTGAATTTGAGTTTAAATTATGTTTCAAAATGGGTCATTTCCTATTGGAGCTAAATTTTCATTAAAAATATCTATCTTTCTATACATATTTTTTGATTCCACTGAACTTGATGATAACTTTTTTGATATGTTAAACATGTTTAATGTTTTTTTTATTATCAAAAGGGTTTAGAAAATTTGCTTGAATTAAAAAAAAAAACTCTCTATAAAACTCGTATCAAAATCTAATACATTCAGTTCAATGACTGTGTTCGCTGAAGCCAATGTCGATGTTGATTTAAGAATGCTACGATCGTTTCGAGTTCTCCGCCCACTGAAATTAGTCTCTAGAATACCAAGTAAGCGCGCAACAAGCGAACATATTCTGAAATTCACGAGGCAGTAAATAGATGCTTCGGCTAGAAATATTTTTCATTAATTGACCTGAAATTGTTTTAGACTTGTTTTAGACAGTTCAATAAATACTTCATAGATGTAATCAGGTTCGATAGGACAATAAATGCTACATGAAAGCAAACATTTCTATTTCATGCTAATACAAATATACTAAAACTTAAATCATAGAATAGATACAGTAAAGAGTTTTATAGTTAAAAAGAGATTAACCTCCTTTAGGGTTAAACCGTTTACAGTGTTTATTTAACATTTGCGTGTATTTGTGACATTTAGATTTAAATCACACGTTGTTTAGATAATTATAGCTACTAAAATCCTTGCGTTTTTCTTCTTTGTTTTTACGAATTTCATTTTCGAAAACGCATCAAAATTACATATCAACGGAATAATTAAAAACATGTTGACAATCTAGGTTCATGACATTGTTTCCTGCTCAAGGGCCAGAAGTAGATCTCAGAACATTAAGAGCCATAAGAGTGCTGAGACCCTTAAAATTAGTTTCTGGAATTCCTAGTGAGTAGATAGAAATATTAAAAATATTGAGAGTAGATAAAATACCGTAATATTTAATGAGTTTTAATTTAATTTGCTTCATGTTTATCACAATAACATATAATCTATCATAATGAATCAAACAATTCTAATGCAGTTTTCTTCTCTTCTAATAATGAAAAAAAAAAAAAAAACCTTTTGTAGGTTTGCAAGTAGTTTTAAAATCTATCATTAAGGCTATGGCACCTTTACTTCAGATCGGCGTTTTGGTCCTGTTTGCAATCGTTATATTTGCAATCATAGGACTTGAATTTTATTCGGGTGCTCTGCACAAAAGTTGTTATAGTTTAGAAGACATAAGTAAGTGAATCAGTACAACAAGTGATTTTTAATTTCAGAAACCAACATTAAATAATATAATATTATATATAATATTTCTCTTTAAATATTGTAGAAGAATTATTCAAAGAGGGTAATGATGCAACTCCCTGCAACGCTGATAATAAAACTATTGCGCCATCCGGCGCATACACGTGTAACTATAACGAAAGTACATGCTTAGAACAATGGGAAGGACCCAATTATGGCATTACAAGTTTTGATAACATAGGTTTTGCTATGTTAACAGTTTTTCAATGCATTACGATGGAAGGTTGGACTGCAATATTATATTGGGTATTTATTTACTTAAATTATAACATTGCTAGTTTAATGTTGAATATTGGACAAACGTGAACAAAGCTCAAATACATATGGCTAAATGATAATTATCTGATACATTGCTTTTGATGGGTTAAACCCATCCAAAGCTTATCAAAACGTTTTACACTTCATTTAGCCAAATCTGTTTGAAGCATTTAAGCTTAAACTTAAACTTATGAAACATTTATTAAGTTTCTCCTGAAATATTTTACTGTCTTAAAAACATAAAGCAGCGCAACTATTAAAACGCATCATCGCCTATGAAAAAATTACACAATATTTTGAAGGTTATCTGCGAATGTTTATTAAGCTCAAGTAATGGAAACAAAATTTTAAGTTTGAATTTAAAATTAAAAGAAAAATGTTTATCGTCATACAAATTAAGGCTGCTATTCTGAAAATGAAGAATGTCATCACGTTATCAGAACAACAGAACAGTGGAAAAACATATCTATGTAGAATATAGATAGACAGTCAACTCCATTTTGATGTTGTCTATTCGGTGTTGTGACGAAACAATATTTTCGTATCAATTGATTTCAATAAATTTTTAATCTTTATTCTATTTTCATTTTTGTTGCAAATCTTCGTCGCCACTAGACCAATGACGCTCTTGGTTCATCATATAATTGGGTATATTTTGTGCCGCTCATTGTACTGGGTTCATTTTTTATGCTCAACCTAGTTCTTGGTGTCCTCAGTGGGTGAGTTTCCAATTGTCGTTTTTAAATTCTCAAAAGTCCTTTCTCACTCTCTTTCTCCTCTCCTTGATTTTCGAGACTTTATATTTCCATTATTGTTGTTTACCGAACGAAGACTTTACTCTAAATATCCTAAGATGCATAAATAATTTAATGAAATATCGCAACATGAAATATTCAATTATCTCTTCCTGACTATGCACTTTTCGCTGTGCGACGCAAGAGAATTTTCCAATGAACGTGGTCGTGTTGAACGTCGCGCTCAATTTCAAAAATATCGATCACGGCAGATGTTTACAGAAGCAATGTCTGCTTATCTTGATTGGATAACAAAAGCAGGTCTCTGGTCCTGTAGAAAAGAATTCATTTATATTACTTCCCTTATCAAAAATGATATTGCTTCAAAAGATTCTGTAGAATGTAGATTAAATTAACTGCATTTCATAAATTACAACCAGATCCGATCAGTTTGAATTGTCGAAAACTTAACATAAATTGTCTCGCAGTACAAGTATTCATATCAAATTTCAGCTTTCTTGATCCTGTTATTTTTGAGGTTCTCAAATATTCCAAAGATGACCCGCATATATATTTATATTTTAAAAATATTATTGTGACTTACCTATGTAAGGGTGTACATAAAAAAAAAATTATCCGCTTTTATTTTCTAAAAATTAACCCTTAAGCTATAACGACTCCTGTATTTTTGCTATTATTGTTGAAATTTTATAGGGAGTTTGCTAAAGAAAGAGAAAAAGTAGAAAATAGGCAAGAGTTTTTGAAACTACGCCGACAGCAACAATTAGAAAAGGAGCTTAATGGCTACGTTGAATGGATTTGTAAAGCTGGTAAAGTATACTTATACAGTAATATCGTCATTAATTTATATAGATTAGAATTTTCATGAATTATACTAAATATATTAAATATATAAATATTTACCTTTAACAATTCTCTTCCCCTTCACGTAACTCATCAAATGGCCCAATAGAGGAAGTGATACTGGCTGAAGAAAGAACAACTGAAGAGGAGCGAATGCACATAATGGAAGGTTAGTAAAGGTCTTAAGTAAGAATACTTAACAGCAATATTATGCAAATGACAAACATATCTAGCTATTCAAATCGATTGGGTGATTATTAAAGTTAAATTTTCAAAAATCTCAAGAAATGTTCTTGTATTATTATTATACTATATTTACATATCTGAGCTCATCTCAAGTATGAGTGATTTGAATATGAAATATTTTACTGATCCTAGAAAATTTTCCATTACTCGTACTTTCATTTTCAAAGAAAAATATTTATTTTATCAAAAATATTTCATATTTTCCTAAATACAACGCTCCGTGCATAATATATTTTGTCGCCGTTTCAAAGATTGTCTTTCAGTAGTCTTTCACATATAACTCAACTGTCGTGAAAAAGTTATTTTGCAATGAATTTAAACTAGTTAAGTGGCCAATTTCATGAGATTTCTCATCATGATGACAGCCTTTTTTTATTGCCAATTATCTTATTCTAATAAGATTTTTATTTCATTACTTAATTTAAGTAGAGTCGTGTTGGCGTATTACAGTGTTTATATGCAGTATGGAATTTTGCTACAATTGTGTATAATGCTTATGCGCCAAAAAATTCTGAGAATCATTTTTTAAATCGTGGGGGAAAAACAATAATAATTCAGTTTACCGCAGGGAGAAAGCAATAATGTTAATTATGGAACAAAAAAAGAATGTTCTGTTAATTAAAATCAAAACATTGAAGCATTCTCCGATATTTTTTTATTTAATAACATTAAATGGATTTATTCAAGAAATATTGTTCATATTAAACTTAAATTATTAGCACGACGCAGAGCAGCAGCCAAACGAAAGAAACTCAAGAATTTAGGAAAGTCAAAATCAACTGATACTGAAGAAGAGGACGCTGACGAGGATTGTGGTGATGATGGTGAGTTTGAATATATTTAATAAGGTTCGAAAATTTACAAATATGCATAAAAGAAATGATTGGTCATTAAAGTTTTAGCAAGAATTTCAACGAGAATGAAATTATAGTTCATAGATTTTCCGTGATAAACTGATAAACAAAAATAATTAATACTTAGTTAATTTAACCATTTTTTTAAAAAATCGAAAGAAAAATGTTAATGATATAAACTGAAATAGAAATGAAAAGATTAAACTGAAAGTTTGTCTATTGAAGTAGCTGAAATTATCCCTGAAATTTTTTTGTTAGATAAATCTTTTGTTATTAAAATATTCTATGAAATAATTTTTTAATCATTTTTTTTTTGTTTTCATCGCAAAACGTTGTTGTTTTTTTTGCAGTTAAACGTAAAAAAGGTAAAAAGCCCCAAAAATACATTCAAATTTTGAAACATAATTCCATAAATAGGACTTGAAGATACTACTGATAATTTTGCTCAAAATTTGCATAAGAAGATAACCCGAGCCAAAATTTAAAAACAAAAAGTTTTAAAGGATTTAATTCCTTATGGAATTTTCTACTAGAAAGTCCGCTAGGTAGTGCTGTACCTTAAAAAAATTTCGATTTTAACGTTCAAAATTAGTTCAATCAAATGCTCCGATCGATCTTCGATTCTTTAGCGGTGAAATAATCTATTGAAGCAATTTTCTATGCGACGCCGGGTTATCTGCTAAAATTATATACTTAAATAGTAATAATTTCTAAAAACATTCGTCGTTAATTCAATAGTATATTTCCCTTCATAGTTTGAAACTTTTAATTTTAGGACTTTCTTCAGTTTAATTAGTTGCCTGTTTTAAAAAATATTTTCGAATTTTTATTTTAAAACTCTAAGTAGATTTTTGTTTTTAAGTTTTGCTATAGTCTCTTTTCATTTAAAATTCATCTTGTTGATAACTATAGATTTAGTTTTAGTGAATTATTTCGAATTCAGCATAAAGTTTTTAACCAAACTTTAATCGATCACTGAAAAATTGTAAGCATGAATTCAACAAAGAATAAATTATTAAAAAATAGAAATTTGCATATCGCTAAAACGATCAAATATGAGATATACCAACAACTTGTGCTAAAAAATATATCGTCTTTCTACTGATTGGATATGTAATGAGATTATAATAAGTTCTTTTTTTTGTGTAAATTTATATATTTTTGTCGACAAACAGGTTTTCTCAAGTCGAAAGTGAAGTCGCCAGGAAAATGTCAAAATTTTTGGCGAGCAGAAAAAAGGTTTCGCTTTTGGATACGACATACTGTAAAGACACAATTTTTCTATTGGTTTGTCATTGTGCTCGTATTTTTCAACACAATTTGCGTCGCTGCTGAACATTATGGTCAACCCAATGTTCTAACCGAGTTCTTGTGTAAGTAATAAAATTTGCAAAAGTGTTCATCGATAAGTTTAATTTTGAATATTGTGAAAGCACTAAAGATCTTTAATCATTTCAGATTACACCGAATTCATATTCTTGGGTCTCTTTATGATGGAAATGTGGATAAAAATGTATGCACTCGGTCCGCGAATATACTTTGAATCATCATTCAACAAGTTTGATTGTGTCGTCATTAGTGGATCTATTTTTGAAGTTATATGGTCCGCATGGAAGAAAGGCTCATTTGGATTGTCCGTTTTACGAGCTCTGCGCTTATTAAGAATATTCAAAGTGACAAAGTATTGGTCATCACTTCGCAATCTCGTCATATCTTTGCTGAACTCAATGAGATCTATCATTTCACTGTTGTTCCTGCTCTTCTTGTTCATTCTGATATTCGCACTGCTTGGCATGCAACTATTTGGAGGCCAATTCAATTTCGTTGAAGGAACTCCGCCAACTAATTTTAATACATTCCCAATTGCATTACTTACGGTGTTTCAAATTCTAACGGGTGAAGATTGGAACGAAGTCATGTATTATGGTATCGAATCGCAAGGCGGTCATCGTCAAGGCATGGTATATTCACTGTAAGTTGGCCTTTCGTTTTGGTAGTTTTATACATTTGAATAAGTATTTTAAAGCCCATATAACTTTTTTTTGTAATTTTCTGTTTAAAGATATTTCATTGTGCTCATGTTGTTTGGCAATTACACACTGCTCAACGTCTTCTTGGCTATCGCTGTCGATAATTTGGCGAATGCCCAGGAATTAACAGCTGCCGAAGAGGAGCAAGCTGAAGAGGATAAAGAGAAACAACAAATGGAATTAGACAAAGAAATGGAAGCACTTCATGCACCAGACATATCACCGTCACAAGTTGGCGATATGCCAACAACATTAGAAGTGGTTCACAAAAAACATCACAAAAAGAAGGATGGCAAGAAGGATGAAGAAGAAGAAATTCCAGAAGGTCCCCGTCCGATGCTGCCATACTCATCAATGTTTATACTTTCACCGACCAATCCGTGGGTTCAATAATATTTTATATTTATGCTTCGACTTTAAATTTTTATTTAATTTCAATTTTAGAATCCGGAGAGGAGCTCATTGGGTTGTAAATTTAAAGTATTTCGACTTTTTCATCATGGTAGTTATTTCATTGTCATCGATTGCACTCGCTTGTGAAGATCCCGTCGATGAGGAATCCGAAATGAATAAAATTTTAAATCACTTTGATTATGCATTTACGTGTGTGTTCACCATAGAATTGCTTCTAAAAGTAATCGATTTAGGAATATTACTTCATCCAGGCAGCTATTTGCGTGAATTCTGGAATATTATGGATGCGGTAGTTGTAGTATGCGCAGCCGTTAGTTTCGGATTCGATATGGCGTAAGTTAGCCAAAAATATTTATTTTCGTTCTTATTCCACTATCAATGAAACTTATTTTTAGGGCGGGAGAGGCAGGAAGCGAAATCACTAGCAATTTATCAACAATCAAATCATTGCGAGTATTGCGTGTATTGCGTCCATTAAAAACCATTAAACGTGTTCCAAAACTAAAAGCTGTTTTCGACTGCGTCGTTAACTCGCTGAAGAACGTTATCAACATCCTGATCGTATACATTCTATTTCAATTTATATTTGCTGTCATTGCTGTTCAATTGTTCAATGGAAAATTCTTTTTCTGCACTGATGAGAGCAAGCATACTGAAGACGAATGCCAGTAGGTCAATACAATTTATGAAAGAAGTTCAAATAATAACATTTTTGCAAATTTTCTCTTCTCCAGAGGATCTTACTTTGTATTTGATAGCGAAGGTAAGAATTTTTGACGATGTTGGCATTATTGGTTTAAAGTATTAGTGCATGCACAAAAGCATAAAAGCACAGAAAATGCTTAACATTAAATCGGTTTATATTATTATCTCGGTCAGTCAGTGTCTATCTGTTTTAAGAACATTTCTTCATTATTGAATGTCTATTTTTTAACGAGCAACTTATAATTAATAACTCAATGATTATAAAAGTGAGTGAACTAGGTAGTGAAAGTTACAAAAGTTATTAAGAAATTGAAACACAAAAGTGAAACAATTAAAAAATTTTGTATTATTCTGTTCATATAAAATATACAGAAATAATTTAAAGAGTTTAAATAAATAAAGGTTTTAAGCTGTAAAGACAATTGCTCAATAATTACACAAGTTTTTTGAAGAACTATAAAAAGTTTTAAAGAAAGTGTTAATTCCAATTCAAAAAGAACCTCCACGGAAAAATGAACGCTTTAATGATGAATATTTTGTATTTCTTCTTGGTTATCGTCTTATTGGCTGACTACGCTTAAACATTTTTTTATTTAATTATTTTATTGCACAATTGCGCTGTTAAAAAGCAAAAACTAAGTAATATATCAAATCAAGTAGGAAATAGTGTATACATTTGTATAGGGTGGCAAAGTATTATAACTGAGTAATTAAATATGTAAGGGGAAACTTAACGTATTTCTATACAAATATCGCATTTTTTTATTTAATTATTTTAAGAAATGTTACCAAAAGAAGAGAAGCGTGTATGGGATAATCAATGCTTCCATTACGATAACGTAGCAACGGCTATGCTTACGCTTTTCGCCGTTCAAACAGGAGAAGGATGGCCCCAGTAAGTTGATAAAAATAAAACCATTTAGAAGGTAATGAAAAAGTTTATGGACTCCCTCCTTCCTCACAGAGTTCTACAAAATTCAATGGCCGCAACTTATGAAAATCGTGGTCCAATTCAAAATTTTCGCATCGAGATGTCCATATTTTACATAGTTTATTTCGTAGTTTTCCCGTTCTTCTTCGTTAACATTTTCGTGGCTTTGATTATTATAACATTTCAAGAGCAAGGCGAGGCTGAACTTCAAGATGGTGAAATCGATAAAAATCAGGTTAGAATTTAACAAACTTTTTGTTTGGTGGAGACTGGAGAATTCCGAAATTAATATTCATCATTTTTAAAAATATCAAAGAAATCGTGCATAGATTTTACAATCGGCGCAAGACCACTAGAACGTTACATGCCGAAGGATCGTAATAGTTTCAAATATAAAGTGTGGAGAATCGTTGTATCAACGCCATTTGAGTATTTTATTATGATGCTCATTGTGTTCAATACTCTATTATTGATGATGAAGGTATGTTGTTCATTTTAGTATTTTATCACATTTGTCACATGATTTTTACAGCATATTTCCAAGTTTGAAGAAATTATATGCATATATGATGAAATCTTCATTAACTTTCTCCTTTCCCTGCCCCCCACTCTGCTCCAAATCGCCATATCTTTAAATATTTACTCGAACTCTCAAAATGTAGATTAGTTTGCGTTAAACAGCAGTAATGAAATTTAGACGGGTTCATAATGGTGAAAAGTTGTTAATGCCTTATTTAACTCCGAAATTTGGTACCTCTCAAGAAATCGCCCAAAATGAATTTCACGAAATATTTATAAACAAAACTTTTATAACCATATAACTAATATACAGATATACAAAATAAATTAATAATGTTATATACTCACCGTTATTTTATATGTCATAAAAATGCTTATTGATATGATACGCAAATTCTAATTAGGACTTTATTATTTTAAAATATATATAAACGATCTCACGACGGAGCAAGTTTAGCTTCATAAAAGTAACAAATCGTGTGGTAGTCTTTTAATAAATAGATAGATAAGTACATCGGAATTAGGTTATTCTCGCTCCGGCATGAGATATACAGAAATTTTATTATTTTCGTTGATTTAATTTTCGGGTTAAACATAATTTAATAGAATATACAATAACAAAATGCATGCTCGAGAGTTGTGTTGTTGATTTATTATGACAATCAGTAAATGTGCTTTATTTTGCTTCTTTTTTTTGTTTGGAACGTTTTCACCACAATATTAAGTATTTAAATAAACGTAAATCTGAAATAACATTTCACGAGAGCTTTAATTATAAAAAATCAAAAAAATTGTGCAATTTTCAAAAGGTTCAAAAAAGTTCAACAAATTAATTGAATTTCATATTGTTTAATAGAAATCTGATATTTAAAAATATCAATTCAATTTTTTTGGGTTTCAGAACAGCAATCAGAAATTCTTATTCAGAATTTACGTTCATTATTGTTTTAACCATGTTAAAATTAAATAATTTATATATTTTCTATTGTTTATTATACATTTATTCTGTTTGCATGGGACTTAAAATATTTCTGACTATTTTCATTGTTGATTCTGTGAAAAAAAAAAAAAAAATGTTTTTGCAAAGTTTAATATCGCGAAGGCATCTTCTATCACAAATTTGTGAGGTTTTGGTTTTCTCTTTACTTAATCTTCTTATTAATATCGAGCAAACTAATTCATTTCATTTTCATTCTTATAAACGTATTAAATAAATTTATTGATTTTAATTTATTTTGTAATTAGAATGAACATAAATTCAAACTTACAAAGTACCCATTAAATTGGCACTCATTGTTACACACAGATACGTAAAATATTTGTGAGATGCTTGAAGCATCTGTTGTGAGTCTAAATTTAAGTATATACATTTAATTCTTTTTTAATCAACACAATGACTTTTAAATTTTGTTCCTAGCCAAGAATTGACATTTTTTGAACATTTTTCGAAACTCTTTGAGAACATGAGTCCAAGTTTACATAATGTGCTTAAAATTTGCTTTTCAAACGTTTACAAATTGAGATAGTTTTTAAAACAATTTGGCGAATTCGACACTGCTACTGGCAAAATGTCACTGCTAAATCTAAAGTAGAATGAACAAAACAAAATCGAATTCAAGTTCAATTCATATATTTAATAATGTTTAATACGAAAAATTTGCAAAAATTCGAAATATATTATTAATTTCGATAGTAAATGAAATTTTAACTGACTAAAATAAATATCCAAAGAAGAAGAAATTTTTATGGCTATAAACAAAATTTAAGAGGTTCCTGATTTTTACAAAACTACAGAAACATTAGTTTTATAACGAGGTTTTTGATTACTGTGGCGACCATAAAATATTCGTACTGCTGTTTTTCACTGATTGTATCTAACCGATAAATATCCAAATGTTGGAAACATCTTCATTACATTATCATTCATCTGAAACTGATTTTGAAACATTATATCATTTATTAAATATTGAAATTTCAATTTAACCGATATTGAAAATGGTAATAAACTAACTAACCTTTATTAAAATTATGTTTAATTTAAATTCATTTTGCGCCCCTGATTCGAAAAAAAAAAAACGTTCGATTGAAATACATTCAAAAATCGAACAATATTAAAAAAAAAATAACAGTATCATCAACAAAGCAAAAACTATAGTAGTTCACTGAGATATCTCAACATGGGATTTACTGGAATGTTTAGTGTAGAGACTATACTCAAAATAATTGGATTTGGTACAAAGGTGGGTGCTCAACTGCCAGCCAATAGTTAATATATTAAACCTCTGCTAAAAAATAAATTTCGATAAAATAATATCATGCATAAAAATGTGTAATAAAGGAGGAATGTTGAAAATATTTTAAAAACATTTCAACATACTTTCAATTACGATTATGCAATATATGAAAATTATTTGTAATATACGGTAGGAAATAAATAGTACGATTTATAATTTCTTGAAAAATATGAATTCATAATTCTTAAGTTATTTTAAGCCTTTTTTTCTTTTTTTTTTGTAATTATTATTTAATCTCAATTGAATGTGTCAACTTTCTCTTCTTTCTAAATGATGTCTAAAAAATCTCTATCAACAAATCTTTTAAATATATTGTCTACTATATTCTGTAGATCAGTATGTTGATATCGTTCAGTTATGCAAAATTATAATATATTCCAAATTGTTTTTAATAAATTTCAAGCATGTTTGCGATTGCGTGTATGTAATAATAAAAAGATTTCGCTTTGTAGAAATTGCACATTGCATGGCTTTTCATGTGCTTTAGTCATTTCACATAAACCACACACTAGATTAATCGAAACACGCTTTTGCATGAAAAATAAAATTGGGTGACACACGTGATGTATGTGATTGCAATACACAGAGTTTTAATTAATAGTTTCACGAATTAGATGATGTGGGATTTATATGATATAACAAATTATGTTACATTAGATAACAGAATACGGTTAGAGTACTACGAAAACAATCTTAAATCTAAACATGGACTAAAAATCGAACCTAAATTATTTCCCAATGCCGAAAGTTATTACTGTTTTAAAATCAATGAATCGTTTTTAAGGGCATCATCGAATTGATTTAAATGCTGGTAACCAGTTAACCCACAGGACTTCAATATATATTCAAGACGCCATTTTCAATCGACAGCAAATAAAATCGATTTTTTTTAACTTAAAGAATAGTATGTTTACATGATTTGGGTATTTGGAAGCATAGCTCGCTCCTCGCGTAAATATATTTAAATAGATAGGTTTGCTGTCATTCTAAGAATAACTTTACTTATTACATTTCTTGATAGCATATGCAAAATAAATATATTTTTTTATAAATCATGTTAAATATTTATGAACGCGTGAAATATTGCTCATTCAAAACTATCGAAATTTTCTCGCTCAAACGAAATCTACAATAAAGGAAAGGACGCGTCTTAATTTTCCATGATGTATATAATTTAATCACTTCTCAAAATTTAAGAACAAACATTTTGATCAATGCTTTAATTCTGTTATATAAAAACCAATTTATAGTTCCATGATGCACCACCGTTATTGATTGATATCTTGACCTACATGAATTTGGTCTTTACTTCGTTCTTTTTACTGGAGACGATATTAAAACTCATGGGCTTCGGATGTAAGGTTGGTATAATTGGATATAACAAAAAAAAAATTCAATCACAATCAAATAAATAAATTATTTCAATAAAAAAAATTCATGTCAAGTCTGATTTGCCGTAAATAAATTAATTTATTTTCTAATAGTAAAATTTTTACTAACTTTCTTGTATATTTTATTATTACATTTTAAAACAACTTTGAGAAAACGGGAAAAATGTGTCAGCAATAATAGTTTTCACAATAATAGTGACACTTTTATATGATCGCATTAAGCACATCAAACACTCAAGCCAACAACATTGTATTTTTTTCTATAAAAAAAAAAAAAAAACAAAATGTGAATGCGAAATTAAAAAATATTACATTTCCGAATGTCACACGTTGTAGTAGGATAGCAAGCATTTCAAAACATCTAGCATTTTCTTTTTCATTGGATCCCTCGAATTTAATCGAGGTAGTAAAATTATAATTTTTTTTTTCCTTTAAATATTCAATCATCGTATTGTCTCTTCATCCTGCTATAATAGAAAGTTTAGTCATGAATCATAGAGATCATTCAAATAACATTAATTGAAAATCATCATCCATTTGTTTTGTCGAAAAATGGAACTCAGTAATAGAAAATACATTTAGTAACTCTATTTGATGGTTCATTTTGTAGAAACTTAGAACATTTTTAATGTAAATAATTTTATTAAGCAACAATTTTTTTCAAATAGAATGGTAATTTTTTTTTAAAAACATGTTTGTTCTTTTTTGCTACCCACTTATTTTCCAAAAACTACCATCTAACAATGAAATGCTCAAATCACTAAATTTTGGTTTTTCAAAAATAATCGAACGATAACTTATTACTTAGCTCCAGAGTTTTACTTATTCTGAATTGCTTAAAAGTTTATTGTGTACACAAACATTTCTGAATTGCTCATTAACAATATTATCCTTGAATCTAATCTGGATACAATCTGGAGTTCACTGAAAAAAAAAAGTGATAAACTTATTTCTCGCACCAAAATTTTCCTAAAGATATTTATGATGTTCGAGTAAGAACAACTCCGTAGAAAAATATAGAGTGCCTGCAATTTTTATTATAGATTTTATATTTCATTACTAACGACAAAGACTGAATCAAATGGTTTGAGATTTTTTTTATATCATTTATGATATTAATTTACTTAATTAGATTTTCTAATTTAATTTAATTTAAATAGATTGAAATGGGATTCATAATTAGCGACTAGATAAAAAAAAGAAGTTCATACAGGGTAAACCCTAAAGAAAGCTAACATATTCAAGAGAAGCTTTAAAATTTTAAGCTTTGCAACTTGACTTTGTAGAAGGATTTACTTAGAATTACCCTAGATGATCTTAGGAATTGAAATAAAAAGAAGAAAAATAAAATTTCTTAGATTTTCAGCAAAGTGATCAGAAAAAAAATACCTGCATCTAGAATAAAACGCTAGTTTACATAGAATCATTTATCAATCGAAATGTTTTGGTTTTTGGATTTAATAGTTCCAGACAATTATCACTTGCTATCAGGAACATCTAAGAAATTTGATTGAAAAATCAACGGGATCATGAATTTAATATATACTTTTTTTTTTAAATAATTTTTGCCGAAACAGAACTTTTTTAAGGACCCATGGAATGTGTTTGACTTTATCACGGTGGTAGGAAGTATTGTGGATGCTCTTGTATCTGAATTAGGAGTAAGTAGAAGTTTATGAATTAATTCTTGATTTGTGTCAGATCAATGACGTTTTCCATTTGTTTTTTTTTTCTTCTCTTTTTCTTCACTAATCAGGAAAATTCCTTTAATGTCGGCTTCTTAAGACTTTTTCGCGCTGCCCGTTTAATTAAGTTATTGCGACAAGGATATACAATCAGAATATTACTTTGGACATTTGTTCAATCATTCAAAGCATTGCCATACGTTTGTCTGCTGATAGCAATGTTGTTCTTTATATATGCAATTATCGGAATGCAGGTAATATCATCATTTTAATATACTTTATGCAGTCTTCTTATTGTAAACATGTAAACATAAAATCGCATTTTTATTTGATCTGAAAATTATTTCTTACATTTATATTCGAGAATTGATTTTATAATCCATAAAGGTTTTCGGAAATACAAAATTTGATCCAGACACAGCAATAAATCGACACAATAACTTTCAAACATTTTTCGGATCTCTTCTACTACTCTTTCGGTAAAGAAACAAAAGCTATACTTATTGTCCCCTAAAAGCTCTATAGCGTTCATTTAGTGTGAAATGCAAATTTTCGCTTCTGCGAAATTTTTTCACAAAATTCTCGTTTATTGTGGGTGGTAGCTAGTATTAGGCTAACATTTTATGCTTTCAATGGTGTCCACTTTCTAGTAATAAACAACAAAAAAGAGTGCTTCTAGTTTTATTTATTGGTAATATTTTTTGTTCCGTGGAGCTTTCTGTGTAGAAGCAGCCACAGAATATTTTGTATTTTCCTGTTTCTAAAAAAATCATATTTGACTCAAGATAATTTGTCGAGAATTTTATTTACAAAATAAAGAAAATAATCTAGAAATCTTATGGTAAAATGGGAGACGTTTCTTCGACAACTTCATTTAGTATCTTGAAGTCCTTTAAACTAAGGGCGTCAGAGAAAATGCGCTTGATATTTATTTATACTTGTTACCTTTCCAAACTTATTTTTTTTTGTATGAAACTCGCCAATAACTAAAATATATATCAAAACATGTAGATATAAGTAACCTGTTTATAAGAATAAATCTAATTTGCTCCTTCCTTTAAATTCCCTATCATATTTTGCTTTGTTAAAAAAAAAAAACTTGTAGGTGTTTGGAAATATAGCTCTTGATGCTGAAACTGCACTAAATAGACACAACAACTTCCGTACGTTTTGGCAAGGGTTAATGTTACTATTCAGGTAATTATGCACGATGTTTCAAAGATAATGACATCACACTCATATCATGAATTTAAAGTTTAAACAATATTTTTTTTACAATTTATAAGCTCAAGGGCAATGAAGTTAAATTAATTTTACGATTCTTTCAAACTACTAAATTATAATCTCATTAGTTTTAATTAAAGTGCCAAATTATTGGTCACAATGTTAAGGTGACAAAATAGTTTAGATACCAGCAAATTGTGGTTGAGTGCCGCTTGAATTGGAAGTGAAATACAAAAAAAATGAGCAGCTAGTTTTAGTATCTCTAAATTTTTAAACGTAAATTAGACCCGAAAGTTAATGTTTAAATTATAAGATAACTTGGAAGGCAAAATTAGTCAGTAAACTCTGATCATTTTATATATATAATATTATATAAATATATACATTTGCATCATATATTTATATATATCAATGTTTAATGTAAATATATTTCAGCATCGAAGTTTCATAACAGTTTCATTAATATGTGTTATGTTTCGCAAAATATTTCAGGTGTGCTACAGGCGAGTCGTGGCCGAACATTATGCTAGCATGTCTTAGGGGTAAAGCATGTGATCCGAATGCAAAAAAGGACGGTGATTCATGTGGATCTTCACTTGCCTACGCATACTTCGTATCGTTCATCTTTTTCTGTTCATTTTTGGTAAGTTTTTGAATTTTTTTCCTCACTAAAATCACATATCAGTAATTTAATGACAATTTCTATTTATTTTGACTATTTCCAATAGATGTTGAACTTATTCGTTGCTGTTATAATGGACAATTTCGATTATCTTACACGAGATTCTAGCATTTTAGGTGCTCACCATCTCGATGAATTTGTTCGTATATGGGCGGAATATGATCCAAATGCGACGTAAGTTTATATTGAATAATTCATTTAATAAATGCCAAATATAACCAAAATTTTATTTTTAATAAAGCGGCAAGATCCACTACACCGAAATGTATGATATGTTAAAAAACATGGATCCTCCCCTAGGATTTGGTAACAAATGTCCGAATCGGCTTGCCTATAAAAAACTGATTAGAATGAACATGCCCATGGATGCGGATGGTAAAGTTAATTTCACAACTACGTTGTTTGCATTGATTCGTGAAAATCTCAGTGTCAAAATGAGAGCAGGTAATTACATTAATTTTCAACATTTAAACATCTGTATTCTAATATAAAACTGATGTTATAAAATACAAATATTTTAGTGGAAGAAATGGACCAAGCCGACCAAGAACTTAGAGAAACAATCACACATATTTGGCCATTGCAAGCCAAAAAAATGATAGATCTTTTAGTACCACGAAATGACGTACTAAATACTGGTAAATTAACAGTTGGTAAAATTTTTGCTGGACTATTGATTCTAGAGTCATGGCGCAACACAAAATTTGGCCAATTAGAGACAGATGCACCGGTGAGTAAAACAATTTACTTTACAGTCCATCATCCATCCAAATAAATTAATGTCTGTTAAATATCATTAGTTTTGTTATTATATATATTATTATTATTATTATTATAATTATTACACCGAATAAAAAATAATTTGAACTTAAACTTAGAAAATGGTTGCAATTAAAATAAAAGCAAAGTTCTATGCTTTATTCTAAAAGGAAATTCTCTAACTTGGATACAGTAACTGCAGAGAAATTGCCTTTTAGTTTAAGGCTTAAGTTCAAGTTTCCTTATAAATATGAAAATAATGATAATGATGTCATGCTTTTGATATTGTGTCAAATAAGACAGGGTTTTCCAATTGTAAGTCTTGAAATGATTTCACGTTTTCAAGATTAGATAGTTTTGCTATAATATGTGTTTGAATCCAAATTGATAAATGCCCTCAAAAATAGTTTCTATTAATATTTAATTCTAATTCATTTTGAATTGAAAACACATATTATGAAAAAAAAATCCGTGTACTCGAATATCCTGATATCCTGATGTTTGTTTTAGGCTAAAAGAAAAAAATATAAACAGCACAGCCAATAACATTTTGTGACGGAAATAATTCAAAATATTACAAATGACTCAAATTTATAAAATAAGGAAACATAGAAAAAAAAATGAAATAAAGTATTATTTTGAATTTGTTTTCACGTCTCGAAGTTTTGTTAGGTCAGATGTTTACATTTATTTCTAAAGTTTTAGGCTAGATAGATATTCTAAATAAAGAAAACATATTGATAGTTTATCTTTGATTTCTTTTGTGTTATTTCTTGTTAATTTTATCATACAAATAAAACATTTCGTACGAAACGCATAATGTATAGAAGATACGGTAGTACGGTAGTAGTTGCGACATTGCGACATCTTTCTAGTATGCCTTTCCATCAATATAATAAAAAAAAAATATTATACTGTCAATAAAAGTGCATTTGTTTAGTCCTACAAAAACTTTTCTTTTTGTTAGAATAATTTTGTTTCTTCCAAATTCAGTTAAGAAAATAATAAAAAGATGCAACACGAACAATTTACTAGACATACGTAAAAAATATATAATATGTATTCCACATATATTATAATTTCATTCTCATGACAACGAATATGAATTTCCTAAACATTCAGAAATTAGTTTATTTATCCTTCCTTCATTTTGAATTTGCTCAGTTTATTTATATATTGATTTCAATGGCCGTTGTTTTTCCAGGGCAAAGAAGAAAGCAATAATAGTCCTACGGCGAGACAGCCGGTATTATGATTATGTCCTTATATATTACATTTATTTTTATTGCTCTCAGTTTAAAATTAAACGTCCGCTTTTTAAAACCAAAAACGTATTTTTAAATTTTTTAAATAAGTTTCCATTTGTTGCTTTTAATTACGTTTTTAAAAGAGATCAAAATTGAAAAAATTTAGAATCATAGAACTTCTGCTTCTACTTCACACACAAACAAATAACCTTTTTTTTTCGCTAGCTGACATCCGATGTCACAATTATTTAATAGTTAAAAAAAAAAGTCATTAAAATATTGCTGAGCTGAAAAGACAAAAAATTCATAGACAACAAATTCGGAAATCAAATTTTAAAAGACAATTATGAGTTTACAGTTTACAACGTTTGCATTATTTTATTGGAAACAAAATCGTTTGAAGGAAAACATCCAATAAGTTTGACTTGATCTTGATAAAATTTCTGAATTAAGATTAAAACAAAATAAAAAAAAAAAAAAAACAAGTTGTTTGTTAAAGCTGAAGTTTATTCTAACAAAAGCTAATTTAAATTGAATTTAAAGCAACTTAAGGATTTCTTTTATTATTTTTAATCAGCTATTTAATACAAAACATATATATAACAGATTTTTTTATAAAATGAAACAAAACAAAACATAATAGAATCGTAGCGAAATAATAGGTCAATTTATCAATTTGAGCAACTTAGTTGCACAGAGTCAATATTGTCCTATATTTAGCTTTGCAAATGCAACATTCGACAGTATTTTTCATTAATTTTAATTTATTCTGGGATCTCATAGTTTCAGTTTCATTTTGCGTACAGGTTCTCATTGCTGTGCTTTATTTCATTAAAAATTCTCATCAGATACTTTAATTAACTTAGTCCATTATAATTGAAACTATACATAGTGGACTCTGATTTTAAGCATTGGTAGTAGCTTTAGTGTAGCAACCGCTCTTGCATGAAATGTACGTTGCATGTTGTTGTATATAAATGTTTTTGTCTAGAATTGTTTTTCAAATTACTAATGCATATTTAAAATTTCCATAGCTATAAACTTGAACCTAACCTTTGACATGGAACTAGTTTGCGAATTAATAGTTATTTACATAGCGGTATTTAGAAGCTAACTATTTTCTAGATTACTTACTGTCAAAGTTTAGGGTTCAAGTTTATGTTATTTTTCTTATATTGTATAACATTCATAATATTTTTTTGGTCTTTCACAATTCTACCATGATAAAAAAAAATCTCTAAACTTCTAAAAATCTAAAACATTAACACAAACGCAAAACAAAATCTAATCCGAAATCGAATTAACCTGATGCTCGACGATGTATTGAATATCATTGTAATGTATGGGTGGATCCATTTATTTACAATCACTATGCGTGCTCTACATTAAAATAAAAATGCAATTGTCGCGCACAATATGCACAAAATCACAGAAACCATCATTGTTCACGACAATATTAGACATGGCAGCATTAGAGAAAACGGGATCACGGACTGGTTCATTAAGTTTAGATAATGAAAACGTCAGTTCACAAACGCACCTTCTGTACAATCATCATCAAACAAATGGTGAATTAGACCATTCAAATAGTTTAGCACATTTGGCAAGACGAAGCACGATGAGAAAACGATCCTTCAGGTAATTAATTGTATTCTTCTAATAAATCACCTTATAAACAATCAACTACTTAAGTTGAAAAATGCTTTTATGCTTCGGCACCAGCTATAGTTAGTTGAAATCCTCACCAAATTTTGTGCGCGTCACGGGATAGCTCGTGAGTGAACTATGTAGAAACCTTCTGTAAAATTAATTAAATTAATTTCAAAATCCACGATGAACAAATTCGATCAGGATCCATTGATCCATAAACACAAAACAATGAAATGAAAATATAATTATATAAATAATTTGCTGTCAGTTAATTTGGTTCAACGATGCAAACATATGACGCGCCAAAGTTTAAATAGGAGATGTATTTAGCTATTTTCTCTAACTTAGTGGGTTAAAAAAGATCGCCAAATCTGGTGCCGAAATTAGACATTTATCAAAAAGTTTAAATCTCTCTTTTATCTCCTTTTTATTTCAGGAATAATAAAAAGGTGAAGTCTATAATCGTGTATCGCAAAATTTATTTTCTAAAAAAAAAGAAGGCAAATAATTGATTTTATTTATAACAAATTAGCCAATAACAGATGTTGAGTCTCGAAGTGTGTTAAAGTTCTAATTTTACAATAGACATAAATAAATAGATTTAGATAAAAAGTTAACTCGAGAAGAAACAAAAAAAAAAAACTTTTCGAGGAGTTTTATAAATTTACTACACCTTCCGTACGTTTCAATTTTATTTATCTATTTAAATAAATATAACTAGAATATAAGAATATAAGGCTTTCAGTTTCTTTCAGCATATTTTATAATCAAATGTTTTTCGTGGCAAGTCGAACGTTTACACAATATAAGGATCGTCGAATTAGAAAATTTTATTTGTAACTTTTCTTTTCCTCTTTTTTCAAACAACTAAAAACAAAAATAGCAAAATATTTATGCTGTTAAAGCACATTAAATAAAATTTTATATTAAAAGTTCTGCATGCTAAAATTTATTTATCAAAAATTCTTCATATATCTAGATTCGCAAACGCTCTGATGCTTATTTTGACGATTGCGGTTCAATTCACTTACTATCGCATTGCATGCTGCATGAGTTTTTAATGATTCATTCAAAAATATGACTTAAGAAGTTTTTATTAGTGCTATTAGGATTCCAATATTCATTATCTATATATTTATTATAAAAAATTTCAGCAAAGCTTTGAAAATGATCAATTTTAAAAATCTTTTCATTAATCACGAAATAAAGCAATATTTCCCTATATTAGAATACTTGAGTTGACAATGTCATTCTTTTTTTAAATCAAATTTGCAATCACACATAACTGCAAAATTCTAAAAAACTTTGCAAACTTTCCTACATCAAAATCATTTCATATTTCAAATGCAAAAAAAGTTAGCTTAAGTTTAAAAAAAAAATATAGGACAAAAATTGAAAGTGTCAAAATGCAGATCGGAAATTCGTAAAGTTTGCGATTATCAAAAAAATCTGAAAAATATGTTTAAAATAACACTTTTGCAATTTTTTTTTTTTTTTGACAAATTTTTTCCATTTGACTAAATCAGTTTTAAATGTGAAAAACAAAATTTTTGACTTTTTATTTTTATTCAAATTCAATAGGATTTGCATGGTGATTCATCCCGTCATGCCTCAACAGAGTCTATTACCGGTGGTGATGGACATCTTCATCCCGGCCGAGCATTTAATGGGCATCGAAGGTCGCCAAGTTTAAGGTTAAAATTTATTACAAAATTTTCCTAATGTTATTTTTTTTTTTGTTAACAATTATATCTAAAAATTATTAATTAATTTACAGACGAGGACAATCCCCGATTCGAACGCCAAGTCCACGAAGAAACCTTCATCACGATATTGGATTCTCGGATACCGTTTCTAATGTCGTCGAGATCGTCAAGGAAGAGCATAGAAGAGGTAGACCTTATGGACATGGCCATAGATATACTAGAGGTAGAAAGTTACAAATTCATTTTATTATAACACAATTTATGTATGTGTGTGCGTGTTACAAAAAAGATGATTATTTTAAATAATATATTTCATTATACTTATTCAGACGAAAGTTTTTACAAGACTACTTAGACACACCTACATCCGTTATTTACCAATTCCTATCTATTATTTATTTCGAACTGTTGGGTTCATAATATTCTTTTGCATAGTTACAAATAAATTTTATTTATTTATTTTTGAGTGAATAATTTTTTTCATTAGAAATCATTATTTTACGTTAAAAGTACTTTATATTTGATTTTATTTTTAATTTTCACATGGCAGTGCCCATTTCATGTGCGTGAATTAAGAAATATTCTATTTCCAAACAACCTAATTTTTATGACACGTTTTCGAAGAAATAATCATTTGCTTGATTAAGTTTATTTATTTTTAATAATTGTATTAGGGACTGCTCATAAATTCCGTCACCATTTTTTCGGCGATTTTAAGCCCATTTCCAACCTTGTCATATAGAAGCTTTGAGTATAAAAAAAAAATATTTTGCATGGTACATTTTGCTACTTAGACGAATTCCCCTCTTTAGAGAGTGACGTTATTTATGAACATCACTAATTGTGCCCCCCAAAATTTTTGGTTCGGGGCACATTGTTTCAATTTGTTTGTACCGATTGTGCCTCGCCATATTTTCTCAAATTTTTCGCGGGATGGACTTTGCGAAACATTTAATAATTAAAGTAACACACGTAAATTGATCGTTAAATGAGACTTTAGAAAAGAACTCTTAAAGTTATGAAAGTTAATCATATAGTATTAAATATTTACAACTTAAGTTCGAAAATTTTTACCTAACATGGAGCATGCTTTCGGTTAATATTATATCTAGTTAAACTCTCAACTTAAACATAAACTTATCTTTGGAGCTTATCAAAATTTAGATTAGAATTTAGTTTAGTTTTATACCTAAGTAGATAGTTTAGACAATTTACTTTTCCTTGGTAATAACTGAAAAAAAAAAAAAAATGTATTGTTGAAAAACCAAGATTTCGTTGGATTCGCCTTCTGTTGATAAGTTTGCGTTTAAGTTTAAACTTGCATCGAGCTGAAATCAACTGAAAATCGACTATTTTCCCCACTCCTAGGTTCATGGTCAGCATCAACAAGTCCAGCGCGATCGCCACCTTCACCACGATCTCGTTATCCTAGTGGCGTTCATAGTACGTCTCATCATCGTAATAATCGAAGAAATCATCTTAACAATAAAGCTTATGGTACAACTAGTTTAATGCAAAGGTCGCGTTCGCCCAGTCCAGCTAGAGTTCAAGAGATGCGTGAAAGGGATCGTTACTATAGAAATGAAATGGGTACACTTTTATTTCTTTTTAATTCTCAATTACATTTTGTTTATTGCTTTCTCGGTCGAGCATAAGAAAACATCTTTTGCCTTTTTATTATTTAGATTCATTATTATTTATCACTACTAAACTCTAAACACAGCATAAACTTAATGCATGCAATAGAATTTTAATTTCTCATATAGATAAAAAAAAATATCGGTGTTTACAGCATAACAGATTGTTTTTATGAACTGTGTCTTATTCGCATTAATAAGCTTGAACTACCGTGTTTAAAATGATCAATATTTTATGATCATATTGAAGATTAAGACACTGTGGTGTGATTTCAAAGCATTAACTTCTTAATTTGAAAATGCATGTTTCAAAATAGGACATCCTGGCCATGTTCAACACAGTTATCCAGTACTCGTAACCCGTAGAGGCGGACAAGGAAGGCGATTGCCGCCGACTCCAAGTAAGCCATCAACTTTAAAACTTCAGTCAACGAACATTAATTTCCCGAAGCTTAATGCTAGCCCAACTCGTGTAAGTATAGCATAACGGGTTCATTAAATATTACTACATCAAAAAATGATTTCATTTCTAAATTTTTTTAGCTGCACTCAACTCATAATACGCCCCATAGCGTCCATTCACTACCGCATTCTAGAGAATTTCTTAGAGGCGATCCTCGTGATAATTATTATCGGGAAAGAGAAAGGGAACGCGAAAGATATCGCGACTATCCCAAGGATTATCCATTGCGATATGAATTTCGTGATAGAGAACGTGAAGCATATGAGAGGGAAAGAGAATTGGAACGTGAGTTAGAGCGAGATTATGAAAGGTTTGTATTTACGACAGCATAAGGTCAATAAAATCCGTAACATAATTAGTCACAAATTGCATAGACGATTGGTCATTTAAATAATAAAATTTACTGAGTTTTGTATCCAAAGTATTTAAAATGCTTATGCAGCCACCAATTAGAGTTTATTTTTCTGAAATTTCAGGATGGAACACTCCGTGCCGCTTTCCTACGAGCAAGCATTAGCAATGGGTCGCACAGGTAGAATACTTGGAACGTCACCAGTACTTAATGGGTTTAAGCCAAAAAGTGGTTTGCATGCTCGGCATTCTGATTCTGACGAAGAAGATTGGTGCTAGCAAAGGATCCAAACCATCACTAAATCCAAAGAACAAATTTGGGTTTAATTGGAGGATGCATGCTCAACAAACAAATTAAATGTGCATCAATCACGCGAAAAAAAAAAATAATAAAGCAAAATTTTGATCATACTCGATTAAGTGACAAAAAAAAATCAATGAAAACAATGACAAGAGATAGGTAAAATTAAGATAACGTACATACGTGTAATTAAAATAAATTAAAGTCATGATTCAAAAAGACAAAAAAAAAAAAAAAAACATTTATGTGAATCAATCGAAAAACGTTAAATCTTGTAAATATTCTACTATTGCTAAAAAGTTATTTAAATTTAAAATTGAATATGAAGAGATTTGTATATGCTACCTAGGACATATAGGAGCTCGCTTAAAGCGCTCATTTCCCAATAGAATATAAGATAAATAGATGCCATGCCTGATAACAAAAATGGAAAATGCATTTCAGCTCATTTCAGCTTTGAAAATGCAAAATCTGCTTGAATTTATATAAATAATGTTCGCAAATTTTCACAATCCAAATTTGAAGTTTTTACATTAGAAATATTCGAACAGAGATCCGAAATTTATTGCGATACTATTAAATATGTGCGGATTTCTATGTGATTTTATCATTGAAACTTAAGAACAAAACGTTTTGCATTTTTTATTGTACGAATACTATTTATTTTAAAATTTATGTATCATAAAATTAGCGGATGCACCGTCACCGAACGTTGTGATGTTTCAAAGTTTGTTTTGTTTTACGATGAAATTTTCAAAGTTTCCTTTACATTTGGCAAATCTTGTAAAAATCTTTTTCAAGGATTTTCCAACGTTAGATAATTTCTCCTCAAACAGAGCCTTCTGTAGTTTTTTTTTATAATTAAAGAAGGCTCCGCCTCGAGGAATAATTTCCTCAACGCATACTTAGATTAAATTTTTGAGGATGCAAAAGCGTTAAGGATAAGAATTTGTAAATTGATTATTTTTAAATTGTAAAGTTTATTAGGACTTGAATGGATAATTTTCCAAAAATATTCAATATAACAATTGTTTAGGTAGCTAATTCGGAGCGCTTTATTGCTTTATTCAATGGTTTGGCAAATTTAAATTTTTCAATTTAACAAACAGAATTTGTTATAAGTTGTGAATTAATTTCGATTAACTAAAATTCTCTTTATATGCTTCATTATGATTAATTATTCTACTAAAGCTAGTTTAAAGAAATTAGATAAAAAATCGAGACAAATCAAACGTTCTGGTTTTGATTCCAATTTCATATAGAACCAATTTATTTTATTGGATTTTTTTATTAAATTATATTAATATTATATATTTAAATTAGAATCAAATTCGAATCAAAGCTCATTAATTAAAAGCTTTATTTAAAAAAGGAGCTTTGACTGAATCGAATCCAGTGTTATAACAGAAAGAGTTTCAGATATGGGTTTTTGAGTAGTAAATATTTGCTCATTTCAAAAAAAAAAAATCTTCTCTCTCCTCATAAATATCTAGATAAATTTTTTTGCCATTGAAGAAAAAAAAAAAAACCAAATCAATCTAAATAAAATACTAAAATTTCTACGAAATGCCATTGCATAAGTTTGATCGATAATTAATAATGCAATGATAGAAATTTTTTTTTTCTTCAAAATCCATGAAAATTGTTAATAACCAAACATACTTCAAATTTAATTTTCCATATCCCATCCATTTTCCGAAATATTATAAAAATAACTGTATCGATTAAAACTGCCTTTCATATTTAGAAAAATGTTAATTCGATCTCTCTTTTTCACTTTACATTTTCCTCTTTGCATAAAATAAAAAAAAAAAACACACATACAACAGAGCAAAAATTTTATACTCTGCTGGAACTCTCGCAGACTAGTAAAAATTATTATTAATTAGATATTTCCGTAATGAATTTCTTAGTAAGATAAGTGCAAGTTAGTTACTTAAAATACTTTAAATTATTTGAATGAATAAAGGTCCAATATATACTACCTAAGAAACACGTAAATTTGTTTTTACTTTTTTTTTTCCTTAAGCTTTAAAAAACAGAATCATTGTAAAGAAACTAAATCCAGAATTGGAGGCAGCATCAAAATTTTAATCAATGAGAATAAATAAATATGTCCAGGAACTTCACAAAAAAAATCGATTTTATTTAAATAATATTTTTCTTAGGAAAATAAATTGATTTTTCAGAAAAGTAATAAAAGGAATTGACACATATTTATGCAAAATAAAAAAAGATTAAATAAATAAATAATAACACTAGATAATAGAATTCATGTCAAAATCGGAAATTCCAAACAAATTCAAACGGCATAAATAAATGAAATAAACTTTAATACGATCGCAAAGGTTCAGTCAAAAGTTCAAATCTATATATTTTGTTGGCTCTATTATTTCGTTTATATCTGCAGCTTTGAAATGAATGCATCAGAATGGTTTTAGCTATTATAAAGTTATTCAGTCTCATCATTAGAAACTTCCGAAAGCGATCTCGAATATTTCAAGACTTCTTCGGGATTAATTCTGTGAACTATACCAGTTGCCGTAAAATCATATGGAGCAGATCGTTGTGGTTCAGATATTGGAATAAAATTTCTCTTGATTTGTGGCAATGCCAGAGTTTCCTCGGGATTTTTTAAATCCTTATCATCGGATACTTGTAAATGGGATGGTGAAGAAATGTCGTCTGAGCGTTGGCTTATATTATGGGAATTTTGAACAATAATAGGTTCACTGAATTTTTTAAAAGTGATATTTTCTAAAGTCGATGGAGCAATCGTTGGAGCCGGCTTCGGAGCAGTAAAATTTAGAATTGGCATTGTTTTGTGTTCAATATTTGAAACCTGTTGGGCAATAGGAACTAATTTAAGTTTATAAATCATGTCTTGAAATTGTTCTTCAGTGAGCTTAATCGGTGGCAATTCAGTGTTTGAATTTTTAAAAATGGGTCTAATAGATATTGATTCTTTTGATACAGGTTTTAGAAATCTTCCAATATATTTCATACTATCTAAAACATTGTCCTGTCCTACTGCTTTTTTCAAAATTTCAGAGTCCGTTTTAGAGGATTCAATTTTTGTTGATAATCCCAAATTCCTAAACCAAGAGATTGGATTCCACATCCACGATGATTGTTCAGTTCCTGTTAATGTTCCTGAAGAAGATGCGCGTATTGCCTCAACAGATGGAACTGGCTGTTGAAATTGCATTGTTTTCACAATGTGAGGCGATCCAATGTATTCACCAACATTAATCTCACCAACACGAGCATCTTCATCATATTCATAAAATTCGTCATCCTCAACACGATCAAAACTATGATCCAAGAAGCTTGATATTATTTCCTTCCCATCTTTTGTATTTATCACTTCTCTAATGCCTTTTAGAGTCTCTTCGGCATTATTAGTTCCTAAAATAGCCATCACATCAGTTATGGCTGGAAGTTTCTTTATGTCTACCTTGATGCCATATTCTCTGAGCAAATCGTCGAATTCTATCGTTTCATAAAACTTAGCGATTGGAGCTGTTTTGATCGAAAAGATTTTCGGTGCAAATATAACCGTCGGTGATTCATCTAACGATTTCTTCTGAATTGGCAAAGCTTGCTGGGAATTGAAAATGGAAACTGTTGAAAATTTCGGTTTAATTGCTCGTATGTTTGGTGCGACAAACTGATTATTTTTATGAATATCGGGCAATGCTTGGTTTTCACTTTTCATTTTAAAATTTGATGAAAAATTTGGTTTTGGAATGATGGATGCTGGAGCTGATTTAATTTCATGCTGCGTTTTCGGAAGTCGTGGTTGTAGTTGAGAATTATTCACTATTTTTAGTTGATTTTGTGGAGATGGAAAAATTCTTGTTGGATGAATAAAACGTTGTGTTTGCTGTCGCGGAATCGGTTGTAGGCCCATTCGGCTTTGAATCGTATGATCATTTAAACTTTGAAATGAATATAAATATTCCGACGGAACGGGATCACAATTCAATTTTTCTTGAACTAATAGCACAATCAAAATAACACAATAGAATAACTTCATTATGTAGAAGTTCAATTCATTCACTTGTTTCACTTGCAAAATCTGGATTTTAAATGACATGCTTCAAATTAATGTCGGTTCTATTTCAAGTATTTTCCCAAAAAAAAAAGAAGAAAAATCCATTTAGAAAGAAGTAGTCTAAAGAAATTCCATGACGCGACATATTAATGAGAATTGCTTTTACTTTAGATACAGATAAGAAATTTGGACTAACGAATTTTCAAGTGAAACCACCAATCACAATGAGTTTATTTTCTACCTGAAAGTTAATGCTCTACAAAACAAGTTTCTAAAAATTTATCACGAAGGTTGTCAATTAATTTCTATTTAAAAGTTGCTTTTATTAATTAGATATTTCACAATCGAAAAAAAAAAACAAGCTCTTGGACGTATGTTAGCGAAAATTAATTTTCTTATTTCGTTGAGACGTACTTCGGATTAAGCGTCACACTTCAATTTTAAAAATTGACCTTCCTATGTTCCTATGGTCGCAGTTACAAAAGTGTTTTTGACTGTTTTAAACTTCTGGAGTCTATTCTATCTATATTTCTATCATAAAATAGATAACTGACTATGTTATTTTTAAGTACGAGCAGTCGCTTGAAACGTGCAGCGAAAATCGAATTACGAAATGGTTACATTTTTATTTCGCATCAGTATATTTTTAATTCACATCCATTGCCAGCAAAAAGTGACGATTTTAATTGTTTATTAGTTCTCTTGTTTTTTTTTTTTTTTATTGAGTAATGATGGAATTGAATCCACAATAAATATGTGAACCTGTCTGCAAGAGATGATACCGCGCCGGGAATGTTTCTTAAAAAGTCGATATAAAAGGTACAAAAATGAATTTTTTAATAATAATAATAATAATTTTAACTAAATTTAACGTTCATTTTAAATTTCTGGAAGTCGTATTGTAACGAGATATGTAAGTATGTATGTATGCACAGGAACTATTCAAAAACTGTGTCACGTTAATTGCGTATATTTAAATATTTTAAATTGCGTAGATTGTTGTGGAAAAATGAACTTAAAATTGTATTTTTGTTTTTTAATATTGCTGGCTTATTGCTTGTGTTTGACATTAGCTCGAGGGCGCTCCGGTCATGGTTCAGGTGGTCGTCATCACCATTCACACTCTGACCGTCACAGCCATCATCAAGAAGATTTGCAGCATGGAGATGTCTATTATCCCAGCTTGAAATATACAAGAGAAGCATTTAAGCAGGCTCACCATCACTCTCGACATCATCATTAATCATTTTTTATGTTATTTGACTTGTCGACTTTGTCAAATAAAATTTATTAAACAAAATTTAACTGAATTATTCGGATTTAAATTTATTGACTTTTCCTGGTTTAAAATAATATCCGAAAGTTTCAATTGTAAATATTGCTTAAGGTTCTTAAACCGGCACAGTGAGGTGACATCAGACAATGTGAGTACGAGCTGATGAATGGGTATAAATAAATAATAAGCGAATGCGCAATTTATAGGATTCAGCTATGTAAATAAAAAAATCCATCGGAGGCATCAGAAAAGTCTCAAATGCCGGGTGACACAAATAAAAGAGCGCCAAGAACAATAGCAAATCATTGAAGACACTCTTCAGGTACAATTGCCGTATGTCCAGAAACAGCAGACAACTTCAAGTTATCATATCTCGATGTACGGATGGGCTGATTTGAAATATTCCAATGGCTCTAATGGGTCTCGTCGCTCGAATAATTCTTGATGGTGCGGTTTTCTGAAATGCATAATGAAATTCATCAAATTTTTCGTGTTAATCCGTCGTGTTGTGTGTCTGCAAGATAAACAGTTCTTAGCTTCCAAGAAATCTTCAATATGAATTTTCCTCTTCAAAGCCAAGATCTTCTTTATTTCATCAGGTAGTTCTTTCTTTGGTTTTTAAGAATATGTATAACTTTTCCGATGGATGCTGAAATTGTCGAATACCTGACAGTGCAAAGAATCCCGCCAATACGCCATAATTAGAAGAAGAAACAGCGCAGCAGAAATTCTATAAGTAATGTTTATGGATAGTAGAGAAGCCGAGATGATAAAAGGATTATCAGTTGGCACGTATCAGACTAGGTTTACACTGGCCAATATCCCTTAACCCTGCTTTATCACTCGCATACACTTCTCGTCTTTTGAAGCATACCACGTCAATCTGGTATCAAGTTTGCACTGTGTCACTCATAATTGTTTCATTTATTTAATTCTCAGATGCAATGTAATCAATGCATAAAGTTCACAAGAGAAAATGCCATCCATCACAATTAATCCGTATTTCAAGAAGATATTTTGAAATTGTCATGATTTAAAATCGCCACTTTATAAAGAAAGATGATGATGATTCTGCTATTCTGGTCACAGATAATTAAGTGGTTAAGCAGAATCAAATAATATGCTGAGAATGTTGCTGTAAACAAATATTATAGATTAAGTAATCAATGACCACCTTCAATCATCAAAATCACTGCAATCTACGCATTTTGTATATATAGTAAAGATCATTATTATTTTTCATGGTTTTTTTTAATATGTGAGGAGTGTGACGCATCTTAAGTTCGTATACAGACAACGATTCTTTTTTTTAAATGCAATTGCTTCGTAATGATCAGACTTGTATATTTTTAAAGAAAGAATACTCGTTTTTGTAATCACAGAATACATTCAGAAATTTCACACCGTCGTAATATCTACACGTCGTTTCTTTCCCAAAATTTTTCTAATTTCTCAAATTCATATAATATATGCAGCATAATAACACAATTATGATCACACAAAAGGATGCTCCTCATTGTCCATTCAGTAAGCTGGTGCATAGACATTGTTAGTTAATTGCTAGACAAAGAGACAAAGTATTGAATTTACGCATATTTTGTTATTCGAAGTGTTTTTTTTTTATTATTGTTTTTGCAAAATATAGCAATGTCACTGCCGGTTTTGTAGCGGAAACAAAATTCATTAGAATTTCTTTTATCTTATCCAAATTTAATATGCCAATTCAAGTTCCGGACTACATTTCAGCGCTCGTTCGTGATTCAAATTAAATGGCGTCATTTTGTTTGTTTGTAAGTAGTAAATTCCATCGTGCTTTCTTGTCTCATTGCATTCACCGCCCATTCGAATTTTTGCTCCATCGCATGGTATCATTTTAAGAATTTCTTCGTTCAACGAGTTGCATTTGTTTGCATAAAAATCACTATAAAGTGTTTCATTGAAGTATTCCCATGATCGACGATGGCTGCACCTATCTTCAACTACATCAAATTGTCCAAAAGTTGATTCTAAGACAAATGAAAATCATAAGCAATGAAATAATAATTTATCAACTATGTGTTGCTTGCATACCGTCGCATCCAGGCATTTGTTTTCCAAAATTTGGATAGATGTCAACGTTACAAATCGGTTGAATGATTCCTAAGTTTTCGGCATTAGTATGAATACATTCAACATAATCTGCATCACTACTGGTGAGTCGAAAATCTGGCATATAAAGATTGATGCTTGGACCAGCTGGGTCAAGTCCTATAATTGTTCCAATTCTTCCTTTTTTGACATGCTTCCCAGTTACTAAAAAAATTTGTTTGCTCAATTCATTTTCAATTTTTAAATAAAGTCTTTACCGCCAGCCACATGTGCGCCTAAAGAATGACCAATAACTTTCAATTTTGACCATTGTTCAACATCATCACTCAATAAGAAATCCAAAAATTCTGCAATAACCATCCCAACTGGCAAAATTCTTTCTATTGTTTTAAAATAGCAAAGTGTCTTCGTTGTCCACCTCCAATCAACTATTATAATTTGGAAATCATATTGTTCGAGATATGATTGCTTTAGAGCTCGGTTGATAGGTGATTGCCGATCGTTCCTAAATCCATGAATAATCATTCTCGTTGGTTTCGTTTTGTTAAATGAACTAGACTTCACAGTTTCCATTTCATTGAATTTTAAAATGTGTTCCGTTTGATCAAATTTTGTGAACAAAAGAAACTTAACACCGGCATAAGCATTTCGAAGATCACTTATAAAATGTTTTGTCTTTGGACCTTTTCCCAATGCTGATGTTACACAACGTGATGCTTCTTTAGTTTTTGATACTGCAGAAGTCAATAATGATTCAGCTTTTTCTCGTATGTTGCTTTTAGCACCTTCACTGCTTATACACAAAACTATTACAATTATAATATTTACATAAACTTTTAAAACTCTCATTGTGTCTGGTCAGATGGAACACTAAGTAACAAATGATTATTTTTAGATTTTCTACCGCCTATGGGCAAATCTGAAAAATGCGTAACGTATAAATTTAATAAATCGGAATCGTCAAACTTGATGTAACAATCGATTCACGAACACATTATGAGACTTACATTTTATGGTGACGATAATTAATTATATTTAAGTAGCATGCAGAAATCCTTTAAGTCATCAGGAAAAGAAATCTCATGCGAAACTGATCAAAGTAATTTTGCTATATATTCAGACGCGCTATACAATTGCAATGTGCTCTTATCATGTTTGTGTCATTTCAAACCATATGTTGACACTCTCGAAGCTCATTTACTCATTCATCTTGCATTTATCAACGATTTGTTCATTGAACTGAGATATTTCATTCGAGAGAAATTGTTTCTTTGTATCTGTTCTTTTAATCGTTCATAGTAATTTCCATTGAATATTTTACGCTTAACTAATTTAGTGAAATAGTTTAATCAAGATTTTAATAAAGAGCTGAGGACACTGCAAAAGAGAAAAAAATATATCACAAAAAACGTTTTTTTTTTTCACACACTTTTGAACACGCCTTCTGTTTCAGGGCAACCTTTGCCAGTCAAGCAAGCCTTGTTACAGGGTTTGGGGGTCTTCCTGACAAACGGGGAGAGGGTAGTCGAGAAAACATGGCGCGATGAAATAATAGTTTGAATTAGATGAGGAGCCTTCGTGCATGGATGTTGTCGCCAGCGAAAAGCAAATGTCTGTCATCAAAAGTCATCATAAGTAATGCTTTATGAAAATAAATTTACTATCAATTTGAGACGTCAGAGGGGGGGGGGACAATACATAGTTTCCTGACAAGGTCTGACACGGGGGGTGGGTATTGAAAAAGCCAGACATCACCTGACGTCATTAATGAATGATCCCTTTGATATATGCAAAATAGCTACTTATCGTCGACTCATGGATTTTGTGATTTTATTATTTATTAATTTTATTTCAAAAATAAAAATGTCAAAAGTTAGAAAATAAAATTTCTCAATGATCGTAATCAATTTCACTCACTTACATTAAAACTAATAAAAGATTTCTGATGCACTTATGAATTCACAAAAAGCTACAAAAAATTTAAATAATTAGAAATATTTATCCATAAATTTTTGTGCTCTTTAAATGTACTTCATACACACATTGATAATAATGCCGGATACCTAATACCTGCAAAGATATTTGTTATTGCAAATTTTTTTCTCTCATTTGCAGCTATCATTTCAAGAAGTCCGGTTTGGTTATGTGAAAAACATTAAAAAAAAAACTTTATGTGTCTTTCTTAGTTTCTTAACAAGTTTCTTAACAATTTAGTTTATAAAGTTACAGTTTTAAACAGCTTCGAAATAACATTAAGCTTCAAAGAATTAAACAAAAAAATCATTTAGAAAATAAATATATAAATAAAAGTGATATCATATGTTAAATCAAAGTTGTGTTGTTGTGACATCATGAATGATTCATATAATTCGCATACAATTGTTATTTCAGAGCTTGGAAATGAATTGTAAGGAATGATATACTATCTATCTAGCGCTTATCGTTATCACTTGATCTGTAAAATTTTGATTACTGTAAATAAAACTTTTGACCGAGAGAAATAAGCAATTTATGGTAAGGGAAATAAATTATTTTATAGTTCAATTATACACACTTTTAAATTCAAGTTCAAAATGGATGGAAATAAAGAAAGAATTCTCAGCATGAAACTTTGCACTTTGATAGAGGAATATGAGATAGGTGATGAAAAACTGATAGACTTGGCCAAATCTTTGGCTAAAGATGGCGCAAATGTGAACTTTAGAAGCGAATCATGGAAGAACAATACCTTGCTCAATTTAGCTGTTCTGAAAGAACATTGCGATTTGGTTCAAATTCTTCTATCTTATGGTGCAGACTTAACTCTTCTTAATGATGATGGAATGTCTGCAATTGATCTTGCAATGCATTCAAGAAATGAAGAAATAATTCAATTGCTTCAAACTGCACGAGATCGGAAAATTGGTGAACAAACAAAATTGAAGATTAACCAAAATTACGTTCAGCATGTAGAATTTGGTAACAGTTTAACAGTAAGTCAGGCTAGAGTTATAAGAATAACAGAATGTCCTACGATCGAAGATGCTAAAAATCTTTTAATGGATCAAATATTTCTAAAAGCATTTCATGATTCCACTTTCAGCTTCATAATCGCTTTTGAAATAATTCAGGACGATATTGATCTTAACCCAAATTATTTTAATATTTCTGGAAAGCCAGTAGTGATTCAAGTAAAATCAATGAAAAGTAACAAATTCAATCACTATTATATGGCATGTAATTCAGAAAATGTTGAGAAATTAGAAGAAAATCAAAATTCTTTATTCTTTCCTTATGTTAATATTAATGAAGATTTGCTTGCGACTAAGTTCGACATGAAAGACATAAATATTCTCTCAAATGCGATAAAATCCGGTGAAGAAATAAATGTGCGCTTCTTAAGCTTATTCGACTGGAATTTATATGAAGAAATTCTTTCGTTTAATAATCCTTTATACGTTGCTTTGACATGCGGTACTGAGCAACAGATGATATGTCTGTTTAATCTTCCTTTTGTTTGGGACCAAACTGAATTCAAACTGAGAAGCGATGGCAACCTATTGTCATCTATGAAAGATCCTTGTGGTAATAACTTTCTAATGATTGCCACTCAACATGGAAACATTAATGTTGTAAAATTCCTTATCAGATTTGGGGTTGATATTAATGAATTAAACAAACAACAAGAGCAACCGAAATCTGCATCGGATATTGCATGGGAAAAAGGACATATAGAAATATTAACAGAGCTACTGAAATGGGATGCACATTTTCCAATTAATTTTGACTTGTCTCTCATCAATGAGAATTTTAATAAATCATTGAAGCAAATGGTTGATAACAGAACCTCGTGGCATCATGATGATATAAAAAACGGAAATATGAGCAAAGTTGAAAAATATGTTGAGGAAAATCCTCAACTGAAATTTGGTTTCAATATAAATAACGATTCTGCGTTAAAAGTGGCTTATCAGTATAAACAATGCAAGATAATTGCATATTTACAATCGCGGTTCTACTCATTTGATCGAAATGAAAACTCAGAAGCTATTAAAGAAAAGTTTACTCAAAATCAAAAATTGCGTTTGGAAAAATTAAATTTCTTTAAAAATCCAGACGACATTCATATCATGTCATTGGTATCAGCTTCACGGCTTAGTTCTAGTTCTAAAAATGAAAAAAGTCATTTTGCTAAAGTAAGAAAAATGTTTGAGGATCTTGACGAGATTCCTGAAATTAGTCCGATTCTTAAAACAGTCGCATACTCTGGAAATTTTGAAATTATTTTCGACTTTAACAATGATTCAGTTCGAGAAATTGATCCAACTGCTAATCATAGTACTAAAGGAAATATTTATTACGCATTGGGGCACATATATATAGCTGCGAAACGATCCACTCGAGAAATTTTGGGAACTATAGCGCATGAATTGACTCATCTAGCTATGCAGTTGATGTATTATAATGGCTGTGAGCCTTATCATGCCGATGATTACGTACGAGAAAAAGAATTCCAATCAATTTTATTAAAGTACGAAAGTACAGAAATCAGATCAAAAGAAGACATCATCAATCGAGTCTATACGAGTTATAATGGCGATGATATTCGAAGAGCTGAGCTTATAGTTCGTATTCCTCATCTTTTGGCTCAATACAATGAAAACCAATTAAAGATTAACGAACTGAAATCTATCTTTCCAGAACTTTTTGAATATTTTTATAATAAAACATTTGTTGAGCTTCAAAATGCTTATAAATATATAAAAGATGAAATTGAAATTAGAGAATTCAATAAACTAATGGGCGTTCAGCACCGCATGACAGAATTGATATGGTCCTGCAATGTAGCAATTAATGATAAGCAGAAAGAAAATTTGCTTGTCTTTAAATCGAATGTTCCCATTTTGGCTTTAGATACTCTTTTTAAAGACCAAAACAGAAATTCTATCAACTCAAAAATTCTTTTAACTCTTGAGCAATTTGCAAATAAAAAAAATAAAAATTTAATCAAAAAAGTTATTCGCCTTAAAATCAAACCAAAATTTTACATCCTTCATGAAGCATCAACTATTTCCGATGACATTCTTGATGTTTTGCATAAAAAAATTAAGGAACTTCTTGACAGCGGACTTTGCGCAACTTTTATTATAAACAATAATGTGAGTGAAAGCAATTTAATTTATTCTTTTATCTCGCCGCATATCGTAGAACGGACTTTCGTTTGGAATGACTTAACAGAAGAGTCGCAACTGAATATTTTGTCGAAACAAGTTGGTTTTAGAAATCAAAAAATTGCGCTTAATAAAATTCTTCATCGAAATTCAGAAATGTTACAATCGATGCCACTTCATGAAATTCTTGATTCTTCTACTATCTTCGTAGATTCGGGAAATGAAATAAAAACTAACCTAATAATATCATACGTTCCTAGAACATTCCAATGCAAAAATCAACATTGTATAAATCTTTCTTTTGAAGAAAATGGATTGATTGATTATGGCGAACAGGAGAAAATTGTCGTTCTAGTTCAAGTTGCCGGAAGTGGTAAGACAACTACTTTTCAGAGTTAAGAAGAATGATACATCAAAGAAATCCTAAATATTTGATAGCTCTTGTTGATCTCAAGCTGATTTCCACTAAACTAAATTTTTTTTCTGAAAAAGCACTCGATGAGTTGATTCTTGAGAACCAACTTGAAGACATTTTGAACATTAAAAGTAATTTTGAAAGGAAATTGTTGAAACAATTTCTAAACGAGGGAAAAGTAATTTTGATGCTCGATGGATTCGATGAAATCGAGAGTAATCAGCGAGATTTTGTCAAGAATTTTGCAAAAGCCTACAGGAGAACTACGAACAATCAGTTGTGGATTGCAAGTCGATTACATTATGTAGATGAGCTTGAGAAATATTTTAAGATTTCATCCGTAAATATTTTGCCTTTTACGGAACAGAATCAAGTTGATTTTTTGGTTAAGTTTTGGCAGAAGTCAAGTAATTCAGACCAGAATAGTCTTAAAAATGTTGCACAAAATTTAGTTACTCAGTTTTCAAGAATAAATCGCAGTGAGATCCAAAATTTTACAGGGATCCCTATGCAGCTTCGCATGCTCGCTGAGTTGTTTAATGAAAACTTTACAAGTTCTAGTGAAACATTCAAAAACATCTTAACAAATGGAAAGAAGATAAATCTGTTCAAGTTTTACAATTTATTTGTTAATAAACTAACAATGATTTGGATCACAAAGTCATTTATCCAGGAACATCCATATTTAGATCTTTATGAGATTCTGGGAATTGTGCTAAAATTTCATCGAGATATTTCATTTTATGTAAATTTGGCAACAACTTCTTATCTCAATCAACTATCTGGAAGTTTAATAACTGATCAAATGATTGTAAGCTTTGGTATACTTCAGAAAGCATCAGACACTGGAAAATATTTCTTCAGTCATCAGACATTCGAAGAATACTTTAAAGTCGATTTCATGCTCAGAGATATTGAAAGTAAATTGCTTTCAGAGAAATTGCTCCCAAAATCATGCAACAGTCTTATCTCAGCAATAGTATACCCAAACCTGATAGCCGTAAGGAGATTTCTGAACGACGCCTTAAACGAAATAAAATTCAAAAAAATTCTTAGCTCACCAGGACTTCTTACGGAGTCTTCGAAATCACTGTCAAAAGCATCAAAAATATCTATTACAGGACTGTGTGGAATTTTTAAACATCTTCTTTTCGAAAATCAAAATAATTTGATCGATTGGTTCTTTAAAGTTATAGAGAATGATCATGGAATGACAAACGAATTGTGTCAACCAAAAATTTTTAACAGATTGAACATTTTGGCATTTTCAGCATCACAAATCAGTAAAGAAAGCTTTTCAATAATTTGGAATTTTCTTGATCGTCATTGTAAAGAAACTGATTTCTTAATGCTTCTATATCAATACGAAAGTGTTCCACCTAATTTGTTATTTCATGCAGTTGCAAACAAGAATGTTGAAGCTGTTCGTTTAATTTTCTCGTTAACAAAACTTAAACTGGGCAATGAAAATTTTCTACTTCAATTGAAACAACGCGAGTTCCAAGATTATGGCAATAATGTTATGCAGCAATCAGCACAATTTAGTCGGAACGTGGAAGTTTTTGATTTTGTTTGGGAGTTTTATGAAAAGCTTTTCACGCTTTCTGAATTTAAAGAAATTATTTTTAAATCCTACTGGAAGAAGAGCATACTGTCATTAGCAGCAAATAATCGAAATTCTGAAATTTTGCAATCTTTACTTACAAAACTCGACAAAATGGATATCAGTCATAATGAAATGAAATCACTTTTTATAAGCAAAAATGGAAGTAGAACTTTACCGAGTGCTCTATTTATGATAAATCTTAAAAATTGTGAGATAATTTGGAATTACTTTCTTAAGGTTTTTCCAATCAAACGAGAACTTAAATCTGAGCTTCTCCAGAAAAGCGAGTCGCACTCTAATATTTTGTTTGCTGCTGCAACTTTTCACAACGAGCCTAAAGTTTTTGAATTTATTTTTAAAAATGTCTTTGAGGAAATCGGCCCGAATTTATTCAAAACGCTTTTACTTCAGGCTAATATAAGTACTTTTCCAATTGACAATAATTCGATATTGTATGATCTGCTAATTTCTGACATCCATAATTCATTTGAGGACCTATACAAACTGATAAGAGATAAATATAATGATCAGGATCAAAAGGAAATATTCTTGAGTTGTAATAAAAATGGCGAAAATATTTTTTCATCTATTGCAAATTCGAATCAAATAAGTTTTTCACAAAAGGCAATAAGGTGGAATCTTGTTTTGCCAGAAGCAAAGAAGTTCCTGAATCAAGAGAATTTAAATAATTTTATGTCATGTCAAAATGAGTTTATCGGAGTAGATTTAGAAAAATTAAGAGCAATGAAACTTTTAAAATTTGTTTTTAGGTCATAATCAAATATATATTCAATACAGAATATATAAGTAAATTAATATATAAGAATGTATTATATTATACTAAATTATTAATACGAGTTCAATAAAACTACCATATCGCAGCATATTTCGAAAATATGTCGGAAATAAATTAATTTTGCAGTTTTGTTTGCCACGATTTTACAACATTCATTACGAGTTTAAATATTTCCGACGTTTTTGTCTATCTTCTTGAATTAACTTGGTAACTCTGCTGAAATGATAACTCTTGAAAGAAATCCTAAATATTTGATAGGGAAAAGTAATTGTTATGCTTTATGGCTTCGATGAAATTGAGAATAATCAAAGAAATTTTATCAAAAATTAGAATAGCCAATTGTGGACTGTATGTGCATCATGTAGATAAACTTGAAAAATATGTTCATATTTCAATCTTTCCTTTTACGTTTTACAGAGCAAAATCAGATCGATTTTTTGATTCAGTTTTGGCAAGTCAAGTGGTTCGGACCAGAATAGTCTTAGAAATGCTGCGTAAAATTTAGTTACTCAGTTTTCAAGAATACATCGCAGTGAGATCCAAAATTTTATAGGGATCCCTATGCAGCTTCGCATGCTCGCTGAGTTGTTTAATGAAAACTTTACAAGTTCTAGTGAAACATTCAAAAACATCTTAACAAATGGAAAGAAGATAAATCTGTTCAAGTTTTACAATTTATTTGTTAATAAACTAACAATGATTTGGATCACAAAGTCGTTTATCCAGGAACATCCATAGTTAGATCTTTATGAGATTCTGGGAATTGTGCTAAAATTTCATCGAGCCTTGGAATAATTCAGAAACTATCAAAAACTGGAAAAAATTTCTTTAGTCACCAGAGCCGTAAGGAAATTTCTGAACGACGCCTTAAACGAAATAAAATTCAAAAAATTCGAAAATTCAGATTTATCCACCTGCCAATAGCTTTATATTGCAATGGTATAAAGAATTTTGATGCTCTAAATTACCGTATTCATATTCGAAAGATGTTTTGCTTTAGAGAGCTGACAGCATACAAAAAAGGTTATTATTTTCCTATTTTTTCCTATGTATAAAGCTATAGATTACAAATTTAGTTTTAAATTTTAAGAAGGATTACAAAATTTAAAAAATTTCAAATTTTAATAGTAAAATAAAGCCCTAGAAATTTTATAATTTTCCAAAAATTTATCAAATGAGAATTATGTCAAATTGTTTATAAAATTCTTTATTTTCAGGCTCGTAAATTATATGTAGATGAGGATAAAAATGATAATCGCAACCTAAAGAACTTCGGAATAATCACATTTTGGGTTAAATTTTCATTTTGTCTCAGAAATTATGGAATAGCTGCATACGAAATGTTTGTTCGAATTTGATTTTTTTTTTCGTGCGATCCCAACATACCTGTTCAGTTCGGAAGTAAACAGAACATTACATAATTTATGATCAATGTGCTTCTAATATTGCCTTTTCCTTATTAGCTTTGATATTTTATTTAACTGAATAGTCATCAATGATTTTCCAGACGGCGTGGGATTATTATCAGTCGATCAGCAGAAAAATTTGTCGAGATCGATTGAGATTTATTAATTTTTTGTTTCAATTCATTTATTGAGACGTGTTGCACATTTCTGACTCCAGTTAGCTGATGATGATCGCAAGTTTTCTCACGTTTTGACCATTTAAATCTTAATTCTCCTTGGTTTCGTTGTGAGCTATTGACGGACGCTTTTAAGTAGCTTGGTGTGTCTGAGCTTCCTTTCACTTTTGAATAAAAATGTGTTCCATTTGTTCTCGTCTGACATGTAATGTAAATGCATATTCAATACCGCCATTCGCTGATAGATAGAAATCGTTTAAACTTTACACGTCACTATGCCATTGCATGTGTACGCTTATATTTGCGTTTAGTTAAAACAAAAAATCAGAAAAATGTAATTGCTAGAATCCCGCACGAGTGACAAAGCATTGCATTTATGCGCATATATTATATTTTGTTATTCGAAGTGTTTTTTTTTATTATTGTTTTTGCAAAATATAGCAATCTCACTGCCGGTTTTGTAGCGGAAACAAAATTCATTAGAATTTCTTTTATCTTATCCAAATTTAATATGCCAATTCAAGTTCCGGACTACATTTCAGCGCTCGTTCGTGATTCAAATTAAATGGCGTCATTTTGTTTGTTTGTAAGTAGTAAATTCCATCGTGCTTTCTTGTCTCATTGCATTCACCGCCCATTCGAATTTTTGCTCCATCGCATGGTATCATTTTAAGAATTTCTTCGTTCAACGAGTTGCATTTGTTTGCATAAAAATCACTATAAAGTGTTTCATTGAAGTATTCCCATGATCGACGATGGCTGCACCTATCTTCAACTACATCAAATTGTCCAAAAGTTGATTCTAAGACAAATGAAAATCATAAGCAATGAAATAATAATTTATCAACTATGTGTTGCTTGCATACCGTCGCATCCAGGCATTTGTTTTCCAAAATTTGGATAGATGTCAACGTTACAAATCGGTTGAATGATTCCTAAGTTTTCGGCATTAGTATGAATACATTCAACATAATCTGCATCACTACTGGTGAGTCGAAAATTTGGCATATAAAGATTGATGCTTGGACCAGCTGGGTCAAGTCCTATAATTGTTCCAATTCTTCCTTTTTTGACATGCTTCCCAGTTACTATAAAAATTTGTGTGCTCAATTTATTTTCAATGTATAAATAAAGTCGTTACCGCCAGCCACATGTGCGCCTAAAGAATGACCAATAACTTTCAATTTTGACCGTTGTTCAACATCATCACTCAATAAGAATCCAAAAATTCTGCAATAACCATCCCAACTGGCAAAATTCGTTCTATTGTTTTAAAATAGCAAAGTGTCTTTGTCGTCCACCTCCAATCAACTATTATAATTTGGAAATCATATTGTTCGAGATATGATTGCTTTAGAGCTCGGTTGATAGGTGTTGTATCATGTTTGTGTCATTTCACTTTCACTCTAACTTCAGAAGACACAGTGTCAACATAAAGAATGAAATTTGTCGTATCAGAATTTATTATTATTTAACAGCGGGCTGAATGTTGGGGAAAAACATTGAGCAACTTAACTTTTTTTTTTTAATAAAACTCCTTTTAAGATACGAATGAATTGACCCACGATATTCGTTTTCAGTGCTTTGAGAATCCGAAAACGATTAAGATGATGAAGAAACTCAATAACAAAACGAAGACAAAAAATGATTATGCAAGGCAACAACATATTATTGAGAAGAAAATCGCTTAATCCTGAAATCGTCTATGATCCTGTCATAACAAATTTCCAGTATATCGACTAACTCGAACTCAGAGTCTATCGCTATGTGGGTGATTCGGTATAATCAGTTTAGTTAATAATTTTTTATACGTGATAAATGCTCGAAAATCATTTAAATGACATCACGTTAAAGTGTAAAACAGCAAACATTTTTTACCAATTTCATTATGTTCAGGAAAATTCAATTAGCCGGCAATGATGCTCTGTGAATAATAAAAACGTTACTCACAAAATCAGTTAGCGTATATTTTTTTATATCGCGAGAAAAATTCTCTGCTTCCGATGATATAAAAGGCATGAACAATCTTTTTTTTATTCAGTTTCCGTTCCTTCATCAAGTGTGAAATCTCAAAAAAAAAAGAACAACAAATAGACTTTACATCAACATGGGATATCTTTCAATGACGGTCCTGACCTCATTTACATTGCTCATATTTTATAGTTTACTATTAAGTGGTGCTCATGGAAAAATAACGAATCCAAGTGAATCGAGTGCAGTTTCATCACCAAATGAACTCCTGAAACGTCCGATTTGGTATAAAAAAGTCGCAGCGAGACATTTGAAGCCCCTGGGTGCTTATACAATCTACCGAAAAGAATTTCAACCAGATGCTGACCCGGAATTCGTTGATGATGCTGTAAATGAGGTTGAAAAGCGATTGGATGATTACGGACACATAAGGTTTGATTGCGTTTATTTTTTCCTTGATTTTTAATTCGTTTAAATAATGTAACCAGATTTGGAAAACGAGGTGGTGAAGGAGATGGCTTTGATGACTATGGGCACATGCGATTCGGAAGATAAATTTCTAATCATCGATTTGAACAATGAAATGGCTGTAAAATTGTTCATTTCAAGACATTTTTTCCTAAATACATTTTGAAGCAAAAAGAAAATCCTTTCCACTGTAAATTTTTTTGGACAAAGCAAATGAAATAAAGAAATAAACCAGATCCTACTATAAACAAATTATAGTAGGCTCTGAACAAATGAATTTAAGATGCCTTAGATTTTTTTGTTAGTTAAATAGCACACATCAATTTTGCTATCCGAGGAAAAAATTATAAAATAAAATGGCAAATTATATTTTGTGCTTAATTATACAGCGAATGTTGCTTCCAGCAGTTATTTGTGGATGTGAGTTGCAATTATTGTGTCTTTGAAAGCGAAATTTACCACTTCTTGATAGGTATCGCGATCCGGCCTGTTGGAATTTCATTGCTCCAATTGCTATTTTTGTTACTGCTACCATATATTCCGATTGCAAACAAAAAGAGCTTAAAAGGTAAAATACAAATATGTTCACATGTCAGTGTCTTAACAAGAGAATATTATCTCTCAGGTGGAACATCGACTTACTTTTTGTGCTTTATATACTCGAGTTTGCTTACGTTTCTTGTGCAAGTATCGCTGCAAATTGCGTGGTTCATGAAAGCTTCGAGTAGCTGGCTAAACGATAAAAAATTTAATGATGTGATGAGCATCATTGGCTTTGTGAATGTGAACGAATTAAGGTTTGTTAATTTTAAAACTCAGTTATGTAAAATAATGTTACGATTTTCATAAAAAAAAATTCTCTTTCAAAGCATAATTCGATCATGCAGATGGATGTTTCCAGAGCTATTAGCATTTATCACTGTATCCGTATTATATAGCTGTTTGCAAAAGCTCTCCAGAAGTCGCAAAAATGAAATAGATGTGCTGAAGAGTGTTTTAGTTCATTCATCGAAAGAATTCAATGAAGAAGTAAAAGTAAAGCCAAAGCAACATTTGAGCACAGCAAAAATTCAAAGACTTCTTACGCTTGGCCAACTCACCTCAGTTGGATTTTTATGTATTGCTGGATCAGTTCAGCCATCATTACCAAATGGTGTCTATTTTTTGTCATTTGTTGGTTTTTCAACTTGGCTGGCATGCAATCGAAAACTTTCCAGGTAAACTCAACTAGATAGACAATCTTAATTTGATTGATTTTAATGTTTTTCTAATTCCCAGAAAATTTGCCTTCGCTCTTAAAGGAATTTCTGTCGTGCTAATGCTTCATATAAATATATTAGTTTTGTACCAATCAAAGTGGCTTCAAGATATTCTTTGGGAAGAAGATTTCTTAACAAGATCTTTTTGTCTCTCAAAAATTTATACGACTAGCGGAAGGAAGAAAAATATCCTGCGGTTTAATGAGGATTTAAATTGGGATCAGTACTTAAATCCACTGGTGCTGATTGTCACATATTTTATGATAACAATCACTTCGAATTTTATTTTGGTATGGTTCCATTTTTGTATGAGCATATTATGTCTATTTTTTTTTAAATTTCAGACCAGCGACATAGAAATAGGAAGATTTTCCCAAAGAAAGGGTCCAGCTGGAAGTGCTAATGTAAAAAGCAAATTTGCCCTAATGGCACGAAAATTGGTAGAAATGCAAAATCGTCATGAAAAATTAAGTGAGGAAAACATTGTTCGAGAGAAGAAGTATAAGATTTATTTGAAATTTATTATAAAGAATGCTGGCATCATGTTATATAGGAGCAATTATCTTATCACTAATGTTATCATGATGGTGAGTAGTTTTTATTGTAAAATTTGTTAAAATTGATTTTTCTAACTTTCGAAACTCCTTAAGATTTGGAGCATCGTTTACCATTCTTGGTTTGGTCTCGTCTTACTTATTTGGTCAAATTTAGTTTGGATAATTTCGAATCAACGCAACAATTTATTAAAGACGAGTCCATTACTAGTAACATATGCAATAATTCTACTATTGATAACTTATATTTATGGACTGAAGCTCAACGATGATGAATTACCAAAAAACCTGCATGGTGTCAATTTACAGCAGATTGGATTCGTAAAATATAGCAATTATCCGATAATGCATCTTTTGATGAAATCATTATTCACCGTTGCATTTTGTATGACATTGAGACAAATGCTTATAGAGCGCGAAATTCAAAATAGAAAACTTCGCATTAAACTCACCGATACAGCACGAGAAATTCTCGCAAAACATCAATTCGAAATGGAGTCAGAAATTATTAAAACTGCAGTGAATGTCATGAGAAAAACTTGCATTTTCGGCTGGATGTGGATGATTGTTTTAGTTCTGCTTGTGATGTCATTGACAGGAAAAGACCAAATTACATTCTTCCAAATTGTTGACATGAGCTTCTTCTTGGTTTTTGTGTTAATGTTTCAATTGTCTTTGAAGCTCTGGTTAAGAGCACTGAAAATTTTCTGGCTGACGTTAATCTTGTATTCGATGATGGCTTTGCTACTCGTATATATTTATCAATTTGATGACTTTCCGACGGATCTCATATCATGGTTAATTATTATAAAGAATTTTTGAAAGCATTTTAATTTTTAATTCCTTTCAGGCAAAGGGAAATTGGTTTGAACAAATATGAGACGAAGAAACTCTTTGAGAAGCTTCTGTCATTCACTTCCATAATTATTTTGTCAGGACTTCAATTGCATTATTTTCAACAATCTTTTATGGATTACTTTTCGACGAAACAACAAAACAGCAATGAAGAAAATGAATATAATTTTCAAGATAGCTCTGATGGTATTATGATGACTGTAAGTTTAACAATTATTCATTTCATACCATCGATTTTTAAAAACTCAAACACTTTTCTTTCATAGAAACAGCAAATTTTCAAGAAATATTTGATGGAATTCTTCGAAAAAACATTAATTCTCATCGATCTGCATCGTCATAAAGTTTTGTTCTTGGTGTCATTCGCTGCGGCAGTTTTTCAGGTGACTTTTGATAACAATAAAAATAAACTGGCTTATTAATTTCTTTCTTTCTCACCCTTTCTCTAATACTGCCTAACTTAGTTGCACATGCTATCAATTGGCATTATGATATTGCTCACAATTGGCATTCAATTGAATAGTGACGTTTTCAAAACTATCATAATTAAAATTGTTTCCGCAATGTTGATGGCTTACATTTTCTGTTTGATGTTTTATCAATTAAAGTTTCCCGAATTGCGCCAAAATCAATCCAACAATTGCATGGTAAGCTAAGGAAATTAGATCGTTTAAGGATTGAATAAGATTAATTGAAATTCTTTCAGATCGATTTTACAAGTGTTGAATCAATTAGAGAAATGATCACCACAAATATCATTCATTGGTACAATATCGATAGCCAGAAATCAATCATGGAGTTAATTTGGTCATATCTTGTCTTCATCATGATCGTTTCGATATTTTCGATTGTTCAACGCAGACAAAAGATGCAACGAAAGCTCAAAAGAAATTCAGCTAAATGCCCATCAGTTGTCTTTGAGGGAGTTTCCCGGGCTGATGCTGATAAATCGTTGATAAATTTAATGAAATTCGTCGCCAACTATGGATTCTACAAGTTTGGCATTGAAATTTCATTAATAACATTTATTATCGTTATTTTTGTGCGCTTGGATGTTATTGCAAGTCTCTACGTTATCTGGTTTACTGCTCTTGTTCTATGGAATCGAGACCAATTAGAAAAGTTCTGGATAATTGCAACACATTTCATTGCAATCTCAATCATCATTCAGTCTTTGATACTGGCTGCACAAATTGCATTCAATTCTTGCTCACAATTTTCAGGCATCTTGCAGCTTGGAACACTTCAATATTTGTACCACTATCCGTCACTTCTATTTTATGACTTTGTTCTTTTGACACTTATGACTTGTCAAGTTGATGCATTTAAATCAAGCCGAGCTGATGGTCCTAATAATTTCAATCAGTTTGGAGGCAGTAATCAGTCTATATTTTTGGATTCTATATACATCGAAAACATTGAAAATCCACTCTATGCATTCAACGACAAAATTGAATGTTTTATAGACTTACTGAAGCACTACATCTTTAAGATTCAATTTTGGGTAACGTTGTCAATTATTTTTTTGGCCGGAACGCAACAAGTGAATCTTTCAACCTTTGGATATATTGCTGCTTCCTTCATTTTCTTCTGGCAAGGTTCCGATTTTTATTTGAAGCCACTTAAAATAATTGTCCGATGGTGGAATATTTTATTGTTCTACAATATTTTCATTATTTTTGGAAAAGTTGTAATTAATGTCATTGGATGCAACTTTAATCAAGTGTTATCAAATCATTATTGTTGGGTTGCTGAATGGTTTAATGTGTCATGTGCTGAAGAGAGTACATGCTTTAGCCTTTCGAGAGATAATTCATATTTCTGGGATACAATTGCATTTGCCGTTTTAATCTTGCAACGAAGAATTTTCATGAGCTTTTATTTTTGCAATGTCAAAAATGAAACATTCATAACGACTATTTTGGCTTCACGCGGTGCAGAGCTTATTGAAGAGTTACGCATGAATGAAATGAATCGAGAAATCGCAGAAGAGGCGGAAACACTCAGCAATTTAAAACTCAAAATGGAAAAAATTAAAAGCTTTGAGCTTGCACACAAATCGGATTCGAATGATCCGCTGTCACATATCGATGCAATTCATGACGGTGGATATTATATGTTTGACTATGATGAGCCAAATGCTGAAGAAGTTGAACTGGAACAAGAACAAGAACAACAGCTGAAGCCAACGCAAACAGTTGATAAAATTGTTCGATTTTTTTCAACATATATCGACAAGGCGAAGGCACCAAAAAATAATCAACTCGAGGAAACATCAAATACTTCTGTGCATTCCAAACTTTGGAGCACAATAAAAATTATTTTTTCCACTTGGCTGCTGAATGTCGTACAACGAATGCATTGCGTTGGCCGGCGTCACTACGGCTTCATTATCAAAATGTTGGCACAAGAAAAGAAAACATTAAAAAACAGAATGACACCTGGAATGAATAATAACAAATTTGATATTCTTAATCTTAGGTTTAAAAATTTGCGATTTTAACTTGAAATATTTTTAAACGAAATTTATTATTTTTGAAGGGAAATCAATTTAAGTTTCATAACAAAGGAAATGCATGATCATGAGCCACTAACGGAAGTGAACATCACTGAAGTTCTACAAGAAATGTTGTACCTCATCATAACGCACAGCGACCTTATTGTCTACCTAATGATATGCATCAATCAAGTTAAGTTTCATATAATATCGGTGATATCTCACTAAATAATTTTAATCTCCATTTAGATTGAATCTGCAAGCGTAATTTCTTTGCCATTATCATTTCTCGTTTACTTTTGGGCAACATTAACTTTTCCGCGTCCTTCAAAAGCATTTTGGATATTGCTCATCGCCTATACACAAACTATTATTCTTATCAAATGCTTATCACAATTTAAGATGTTGTGGTGGGATAAAAATCACCCCTTTATTAAACTTCTGGGAATCGATCAACGTCACGGCTTTGCCACTTATGATTTGACGGTTTTGATGTTAATTTTCTTGCATCGGGCCGTTTTGAAAAAGTTTGGATTGTGGAAGTCGAGCGTTGCAGAAGAATTCACTGAAGGATGTTTTTTATTGGACAAGTGTGACGACAAAACATCTCAGCTTATTGAGTACAATCTCATTCAAAGTCTCACATCAATGAAATCTGAAAGCGATGATGATGCAAAAATTTATCGTTTTGGAAGTCGTGAACATTTAATTGACGATATGCACTTAAACTGCAAAGTTATTTTCCGTCATGAGATCAACGACAATATAGAAATTCCAAAAGTCAGATCGGTTTATAAGCATCGCTATGAGCTGCTAACAGCAGATGAAGAATTATTTAAGGACAACAATGGGAAAATGATGATAAAGTTGCTTCAAGACAATATAAGGTTGCGCTTGCGACCGATTCATTGTGACAATATTTCGCAAACGTATCCAGTTGACAAGCTAATTATCGCTGATTGTACTCTCGAAGAGCCTTCGGATTTTTGTTCGTCATCAATTATTATGATGTCCATTAAACGCTATATATCCTTCATGAAAAAGTATTTTCGTAACATGATACCGGAGCATAAATTCCCGCGAAAAATTGCTGATGTCTACAAATACATGTTTCTATGTGATTTCATCAATTTCCTTATTTTGCTTTTCGGATTCACTGAGTTTGCGGTAATATGTCAATCACTTTTACAATTATAATACTTAATTGAGTCTTGCTTTTAAAATCAACATCATTTGTAGATTCAAACCGATGAAGATCGCACAATTTTGCATTATTTTGAAGAAAACAAAATACCAACTGCATTATTGTTTCTGTTGGTATTTCAATTTGCGATGATTATAATTGACAGAGTGCTCTACTTGTGCAAAAACATTACGATCAAAGTCATATTCCATTTCTTCACCATTCTTTCCACCCACGTTTGGATGTTTTTCATTTTGCCTGCTGTCACAGGAAGAAGATTTAATGCTACCGCACCGCCAGTGATGTATTATATCATAAAATGTTTTTATTTATTGTTGTCTGCATATCAAATTCGTTGCGGTTATCCGGCGAGAGTTTTAGGAAATTTTCTAATGAAAAATCACAATATCATGAATCTGGTTGGCTTCAAAGCATTTATGACATTGCCATTTCTTTTTGAATTGCGTACACTCATCGATTGGATGTGCACTTCAACATCATTGAGCCTCTCAGAATGGCTGAAGGTGGAAACAATTCACGTACAAGTATTTACGATCAAGTGTTTCCGCAATCTGGGAGCAAGTGAACAACGCGGCAATCGTAAATCAAAATTTGTGAAATTTTTTGTGGGCGGCGGATTAACGTTGCTTTTGGTTGCTGTATTGTGGTTCCCATTAGCAGTATTTGCATACAGTGGCGCACTTGGACAATCAAACGTTCCAAATGACGGAACGATTTCATTGCAAATTGGAACTTTCGAATCGATCTACAACACAAACGCCCACAAAAATAATATTCATACGTTTCAAAATTCTGATTTTAATAACCTTAAATCAATATATGAAAAGTATGCACCAGCTCGACTATTTATTGAAGATTTTGAAGCTGAAGATGTTGCTGCTATTCGTTTATCAACGGAATCTTCTTCGCAATGGAGCATTTCGCCACCACTTCATCGTAAAATGATCGAACAATTAAGAAATAATGTGCCAATGATTTGCAGGCTAAGTTATAGCATGTCGCATAAAACCCAGAGCAAATCCGTACCCGAAAAATTATCTGGTTCCATTGATTATGAGTTAAATGACGAGAAAATTCGAAAAAAGCTGATGGAAGCTTTAGAGAATACTGACGAAAATCGCACTGATGCCGTTACAATACCATTTATCTTTCCCAAGTTTATTAGCATCAAGAAAAATGAAGAGTTAGAAATAATTCCTCAACTTCTTCTTTCTTCTGAAAGTATGTTAAGAAATTGTTTTATGTTGCATTTATTAATCGATCTTGTTTTTTTTTTTCTTCAGATATTTTGCAGCCAGCGCTTTATCGTAATTTGACACTTCGAATGCATATCGTAAACGGATTGAAATGGTGGGATATCAAAGAATCGTGCGACGATGCAATATATAAAAAATTTCTTCAGCATTTGCCGTATGAGAATTGCAACAAGTTTCTCACAATGTTTGTATTTAGTGAGAAAAAGTTTCCAAGCTCATTAAGTTCATTGGCCGTCAAAGGGTAAATTAAATGTTTGCAGCTCTAATTATTAAATGTCTATACAGTAACATTTTAATTGTTTCTCACAGAGTTATTGGTCTTTATGTCACGGTGATTCTTTTCTTTTCCCGCTTTATAAGATCAAAAATTTTCACAAATGACATCGTCACTATTATTGTGGAAGAACTACCAAATGTTGATCGAATACTTAACTTGTGTCGTGATATTTATCTTGTGCGTGAAGCAAAACAATTTCGACTTGAAGAGGATCTAGTTGCTAAATTACTGTTTTTGTATCGGTCACCGGAGACTCTCATCAAGTGGACAAAACTGAAGAAATAGATAGACCAAAGTTTTTATTTTTATACTTTTTGGCTTGAAGAAAATGAATTAATCTCTGATGTTGTGTTTGAAGTTGTTTCTGATGTTTGAAATCCAACAATAAAATAAAATATTTCTTAAATACCAGTCGCAAATGCAAACTGCTAAATGCTAATTAAAAAAAGTTAAAAATTGAATGTTAAATGTTCTTTTATTTCGTCAACAAATTTAGGTTAGATGATATGCCTGTTCTAATTCAAGGACTGTCCTGCTCAGTCTCCTCCATCAAATTTCTTAGGGATAAATTTAGTTAGTTCTTTATGCGATTTGCGTATTAATTCAAATTTTCTTCTTTTTTTTTGTAGTTTACTGAATGTCGCGTAGCATCATTATTTAGAATAGTTCGTCTGATATCATTTCACCATCTGATTCAGTTAGAACTTCTTCATTCAAATTTGATAAATCATCTGACGCACCTGCTGGACATGGATGATAAGCTGGAGTTTCTTTGCAATGATCGACGGGCAATTCAATTGAGTCAAAATTTTGATGAATATTTGTGTTACGTTCAGCAAACAACGTCAAACGTGGCCAATCTTTGTGCGCAATACTCTTTACGATACGAATAACAATGTATTGACCGATGAGCTGGTGTGATGACATTTGTGGTTCAGCACATCCAAAAAAGTGAAGTGTAGCAGATTCCCACGTTTCTCTGTCATCATTGACGCTTTTGATAAGGATCTTCAATGATGAATCATCCATTTCTAGTGCATAACTAACGCAATTTGTTGCCAAGATTGTAAGATAAACCAGCAGGTCATTTTGACGCCATTCGATTTGTGGATGTTTGTTAAAATACTTGAGTCCTGAGTTGCAAACAATTTCTTTATTGTCCTTTCTAGTTGGACTCGTTGGTCTCTGGTGTTCGCGTTCGATTCTTGGAACTCCTAGCGAGCGTTCGATTCTTGGAACTCCCAACAATTCTCTAACATCATTTTGATCAAACTCAAAATCTATTTCCCCAAGATTCAGATTGGCGAATGGAGACTGTTCTTCGTCATTTAATGAGTTCGGTTCAGAAACATGCAACGATTTTTCTGGGAACTGGGTGGCAGCTGGAATTTCCTCATCATTTGCTGAATCTGCTAACTTCTCGCGAATCGATAAAAAGTCGAAACGCTCGCTGGTCGAAGGATCAAACAAGAGCACATTATACTTTCCTTCTGCGCTGCTACTGATGACATACATTGGAACTGACTTGTTATTAATGCGCTCCACAATAAAATGTTTGAATGATTGTAAGCTCCTTCGCGCCCATTGCTTTCTGCCGAAACGCGGCTTCACGCCAACCAAATTGCACTGGACTGCTTGAAATGGCAACGCGTTTATGCAACTCGCGGGAAGCTCATATAGTTCGTGGTCAGCACAATTAATTATAACGCCAACATCCATCAGAAAAATATTAAATGTTCCATTTTTGTTGATTTCATGAATCCTTCCTCGCATTGATATTTCCTGCACTATAAGACAAAGGGTTCCAATCGTTTATTTGTCAGTGGACTCTTCTCAGCGCACATTTCAATTTTCTTCATCAATATTTTTAAGGTCATGTTATTCGTTTCAGCGATAGTGACATAGAAATTGTTTGGCGTTTCGAAATGTTTGATCAAAACTTCGTAAGTACTAGTCCATGTCAATTGCTTCCAGCGTGTTAATGCAACTTCTTGTGACACTACAACAGGAGCGTAGTTGCAAAGTTCTTGGGATGGCGTCATTGATTTTTCTGCGACGAGCAACGAACAATTTTTTGCCAAATTTTTCAAAATATTTTCAACATTTAAGTCAAGCGAACAAATTTCCTTGCTCAATAGATCTTCTTTAAGGGAATACTTGATTGCTTCCACATTTAGAAGCTTTTTGAATTCACGAATTTCAAGGTTCTCGGTGAAAATGACGTTGCCAATGGTCATCATTACATTGCATGACATAAAATCTCCAGAAACTTTTCTAACCAATAATTCTTCAACCACCATTGCTGATTCGTGATCCCAAACCTCATCGGAATCGTAAGGAACTAGGTTGACAACACGCAAATCAGAAACCAGCGGCTCGAGATGCTTCACATTAGCTGGTAATTCCATCAATTCGGTTGATCTTGTAAACATCTGGCGACCGTCGTCTATCAACAAAACATTTACATTGTGTCGACTTTTCCTGGTTGATCTGTAATTAAATGTTTGTCATGACGATATTTATAAACATGAGTATATAATAGCATACTCTACGTCCAGCACTTTGCAACGATACCAAGTTTTACTAAGGAACACACCACATGTGTCGTCAATCTTGATTGGTGATCGAACTATTGCGTTTTCTTCAAAATAACTTTGCATTTCCCTCAACTCCTTTTCGATGTGTTCGTTCTTATGAGCACATGAAATCCAAGTAATTTCATTCTTTGGGATGAATTCCACAATCTTGACAATGAAGTGTGATGGATTCAAAACTCTTATCAACTTAAATTTAATTCTGCCGTCAACGGGAACATTGACAGGTTTGTCTTCAGCAATAAATACATGACGATATTGGCAAAGGTTATTCTTGGAGCATTTTCCAAATTGCATAACATTATTGCATACAGGCATCACATGACCATCCACAACTTGGTGTTTCTGCTTTTCGCGTTCTTCAACAATTTTCTGTTAGAAAAAAATTAAAAATTAGAAAAAAAAGAAGAAGAAAAATTAAGTTTTCTCACCTTGACGAAATCCGTGATAATCGGAGGAACTTCAGAAATCAGTTTGCGGTCAATCATGAAATTTACCAGATGTGGAATCTCAAGCAAGTTCGTGTCATCAAGCATTATTTTCACTCGCGGCACATCGGTAGTTAAATCAATGTTGCATTCCTTCTTCGAGAGATAGCATTTATAGTAATCGAATGACAAAACAAAACGTTGCGAAAACAGAGTCCATGTGGGGGGCAATGAATAATGGATAAGCACCTGAGCACAATTAATATTTGACGCAGCAACAACATCATCAGTCAGCACCAAAACTGTCATTCGACCAGATTTTTCAGCAACCCAACTTTTTGTAACCATTTGAATGTGCTCGCGGAGAGATTTCGAAGTGAGAATGGAATGTTCAATGTGATGTTTTAGGAAATTTTGTTGTAACTCGTCGATGTCGTTTTGATTATTAACAACAATAATCGTCTTCTGACAATTATAAAGTTCATCTTCTAAAAACTCGATCAGTTTCTTTGATTTTTCTTCGTTCGCATATTTTTCCATATTGAACATACATCCTGTATAGATGGCCGCTTCGATGTGAGCACCAATCAAATCATTGGATTGCAGGATAAGGTCATAAATTTTTCAACTAACTTATCCCAGCTTGTCGAAGTGACAATTAGCTGTGGATTCAGTTCAGGTGATTCGTAACCTCGAGTAGAACACTTGATGATTGTGTTTACTTCATTAGGGAAACGTTTTGCAATTGAATCGATTTCATCGAATATGAGATGCTTGATACGAGTTTTGTCAAACATTTGCAATAATTCGGTGTTGTTGAGGCGCTCGAAGCACGGCGGAGTTGTTATCAACAGATGGCAACCATTCATTAAATCGATCATGTTGTTTTCAAGGTTCCACTTACCATACGCTTTTACTATGCGTAGGGAATCGTCCGAAAGAAGTCTCTGACAGCATTTGAAAATCATTTCGACATCACGCGATGATCGCAGAATAATAATTGCTACTGGGCCCTGGCCAACAGCGTTATCTTCTTCGTACTTGAGAATACTCAGTATGGCTGGCAAATAGGCGAAAGTCTTTCCAGATTTTTCTCCATTGATGATGGCGACTGAGCGTCCTTCCATGAGGTGTTGCCAGGAGTATCCTTGCACTCTGTAGACGTCACGGTAATTCAATTTATAAAGGTTTGAGTGAATTTCCTTTGTGAAATGTGCACTCTTGATGGATGCTAGTGGTTCGCCAATACATCTGCCTCTAACAAAAACTTGTGCAACATCTGTTGACTTAACGAAGGGTACTTCATTTTCCATAATCTGTTTAATGTTGAACTTTGGAAGTGTACGAAATTGTTTAGATGACGAAATGGCGATTGTTGAATCTTGTAGCAGAGATTTTGTATTATCTGATTTCCTGACGACAGCATTGTGTGATTGCAACATTACTGGCATCTTTTCTTGCGTCGATGTTGATTTATTAGGATTAATTTGAATTGGATTCTGCATATTAATGGCAGGCGTCATGATACCATTGACATCAAATGAATGTGAAGCAGATTCTTTTTCATGCATCATATCGTAGATCAGATTGAAGTCACAAATCGGCTGTCTCGGCACTTTCTCGAGCAAACTTTCACACACTTACAAGTTATTTACCTTTGCATCCGCAAGGCTTTACTTTAAGGGTTGTTTCCATTTGTGAAGTAGTTTAAATGATGGCGACGGAATTGGAGCTTTTGCCAATTTGTTCGCAAATTTGTGTTTACAGAAGACATCTACCTGCAGTAGACATTTAATTGCACTTCGAGTATACAAAAGTATAATTTATACCAGCATATGCTACACCTGTTACTTACTATAGTATACAACTAACTCTAAAGTCGAGATATTATCAATTTCGATTTATAAATAGTTATACAACAGTATAATACAGATTGCCAGAATTCGTTTGCTTGAAGGAGGCTACCAAATTTCTGAAAGAACCGTTTTACCGATGATGAATCCGCAACTCGAAAGGGTATACCAGTATCGTACCAGATTCGGGCATAAGCACTATCCAAAGCGGACATATCGTTGGCACTAATGCTACTAGATAGCGCGTGATTTTGTTTCAGTGGTTTGTATTAATCAGAGATAATTCGCAAAGTTTTCGTTTAAGTTTCGATCTGTGCGCACGCATTTTTCAATCTCTAGCGAGGGCTCGAGAAGTTTCTATTCTTAACTTAGAAAAATCTAGAAACAAAACTAAGTACGTAATACATTTCTGTGTCCATA